>VXBU01010827.1:187611-443435 GCA_013400315.1 Bombycilla garrulus | reverse complement strand
CCCCAAAAGCTGAGAAACCAGAACAAAATAACAGCTTGAGAGAGGCATTGGTTTGTTATGCTGCCACAAAACAGATCAATCCATGCCTTGAAGTGAGCACCCATGCGTATATTCTTTTCAGCTGAGGTGTCTGCAAAACTTAAATAGATCTTCTGCCACATTCTGTTATCATAAATCTCTAGCTTCTCTCTAGCAGCTTGAATCAGAAATACTTTTCAGGTCCTGGTTTTAATTGCCTGCAGTGCTAGCAGTCATTTGACAAACACATGTTGTTCAAGAGTTATGGAAGCCAGGCTGCACTTCTAATGAGTAAAAATAGGTGCCAGGACTTTCAGAAGATGAAATACACCTGTTGAAAACATATACAAATTGCTGAAAACACTTACAAAATATGCTCTGACAACAGAAGTCATGAGACTTATAGTCTCCCAGTGTGTTTGTGGTCCTGCTATTTTCATGTCATACGCCTAGTAAGCACACAAGGGAAGAAAACACAACGGCCACCACCTCTTCTTGAACTCACAGATGAAACACATACATCCTGGAACTGGGGAATGTGTACTGTTGTACTAGTCTGAAAACTAGAGTTATAGGAAAGGCTCCATCTTAGCACTGCAATTTATATTGCCATTTGATGTGTCTAGAGAAGTGTGTAACCTGATGTCACAGCTGCACCCACATGCCACAATTGAGACAGACATAACACTGTTTAGAGTGCTAAACTTCTCATAGCAGCATCACTCAGCCTTCTGACATCTCCTTCCTAAGAGGACCAAAACTTTGCCCAGGCAGCCCCACACAGCCTTTTGATTCCTTCTTCTTTCGGCACAACTCCTTCCTGCCCCCCACACAGCTGCCTAACCCTATCTGTCCCCTGTACTGCAGGTAACCTTCTCAGTTCCCCTGCCCAACTCTCTCACCACAGCAGAACAAGCAGACTCCAACTGTCTCAGGAGCAGATAACCCCCCTCTTTTACACCACTCTTTCTTATTGGACACAACTGTGGCTTTTTAAGGGTAAGACTGCTTCTACTCCTTTGTAATTAGTATAGCTGCCCACAACCTGCCCCTTTGAGCAGTAGAAATCAGTCAGATTTCCTGATACCCAGCAGCTGGACCTCTGGTAACAGCATGACACATCTTACCTTGGGTCTTTTACCTTGAAGCTTCTGCTGCTGAACATGTCATTTTTAGCGAGTCTGGGGCACAACCTAATCACCTTCATCAAAGAGTAAATAGAGCAGGGTTTTTGGACTTTTGTGTTGCAGATTTATGTAGCTTTTCTCTGAATGCTCTGTTTTTGTTTTTTTTTCCAGCATGCCCCCTAAAAATGTGGAAACAGCACAGTTTTTCAGTAAGAGCTGCAGAAATATTGTTTGTATGAGTTTGAATTTATACAACTCCTAACTATGTTTTGTATTTCAGTGTTTATTGTATTCTCTCTTTTCACCAAAGAGTGTTTCTGGGAGTTTCTTGTGCCTGAGTATCCACTATATAATCCACAAGGATTCTCCAGGGGATCATGCCTCCCAGCCTGATCTACTTTGCAGTAAAAAGCAAATCAGGGCATCCTGATGTGACAGCATCTTGATATGTGTAGAGCACTGAGCCTTTCTGAGATTATTTGGTATGTAAGGCAGAATTACAATTCCTTTGGTTTTTATACTGTTTCAAGTACATAAAAATATCCATTATAATTCCTCTGGTGTCCAAGAGATAATCTTCCTAGGTAGGTACTTTTGAGACATATCCCCTGAGTTCACGTTCTGCATCTCAGTGTCATACTTCTGCAACAGCAAAAGCAGAGTTCAGTTTTGTCTTAAAGACACAAGAAAAACATGTTTCATATACATTATGATTCTTGTGCTATGGCAAAATGCCAGAAAGAAAGTACTTCAAAGATCTCTGCTAGATATGACTGAAGTCTCACTGATAAATCCTTACTGTATCAAACAGCCTAGGTAACCAAATTCATTGTCATGGTTAGTCATATTGCTGAATATTAAATAGATTTCTTCTTCTTAACAAGATTTTGACATTATAAATGCAAATTTCTAAAGGGACACCATTACCATTTTGGTAACAGTACGTAGTTTTGGAGAGCTGCTGCCAGTATTATGCTGAGATCAATGAAAGATTATTTTAGGAGAATTTCCTAGTTTTCTTCTGTTCAGAAAGAGAGAAAAGTGCTTCCCCTACAAGGCTGTCCATGTTATCTCCTAATCTTCTTTGATCTCTTTCATGTCTTTAAACTGTATGCAGTTTCTCTGAGTCAATGCTACTGTCAAGAGCTATCTGTACATTTTATGCAAAGCATAATCTTCTGCTTAAGATAATATTCTGCTGCTCTTTAGATCCACAGAAAGTTTTGACTTCTGTGAAGATCTTCCTTACAGTGTTTTCTTATGATTTTGAAATAATACAATACTTTCAGTGATTACATAAATGCTTACATCCTAAGAAGGGTAAGTTATGGTTTTAAATCTCACTGTCTTTCTCTGTGTTTCTCTGCACTCACACAGACACACATGACTTAGACACTTCAAATATGAAAAAGCCATGTTAGTCTTTCTGCTGGAATACCAAATGCCATTACAGAAGCATAATGGCATTCTTTTTTCCCTATATGAATTTACTTCATGATCTGATGAATTCCTCTTTACTGAAGTGTGGGCCTCTGAGCAACTATATTTCACAATTTTTGAACCACCACCTTGAGGAAGCAGTAATGGCATTTATAACAAAAATAACCAAAAAACTCCAAAGTAAAAAGAGAAAAAAAAAAGAAAAAGAAAAGAAAAAAAGAGGAAACTCTTTCAGAGTACAAAGAAAGCTCTGAGGAATAATGACTGCTTGTCTCAGAAGTGTAAAAATGTCATGAGTTACAGCTGTTGCAAATTGAGGTACAGGCGAGGTGGGTTTGATCCTGTAATAAAGGTGAAAAGGAATTGATTGAAACTAACATGAAAGAAATTCCTCAACAGTTTGTTTGGGATTAATGTTATCCGCGAAATTTGTAATGGTATAATTGAAAAACCATTAAATTTGTTGTTATAATTTCTAAAAGAAAAGCAAGAAAGAAAATTGGGAGATCTAATTAGACGATAACAGTGATAACAAAAAAGTGATAACAAAATTGATGTTGACATTGAATTTAATGCTTCAGTATACTTCTCAAACTGAAAATTACCATCTTCTTAGATGCAGATGTGTTGAAAGAAAATCAGGGATCTCTGTCCACAAGCAATAACAAAACACTTAAAAACTCTGTACAGTGTCTGTTTGATGGTTTTGTCTCCCATATATTTGTTTACATTTAATCCAGAACACAATTAAATTCATAAAGACAAAATGTGTAAGAATATGACTATAGCTCTTACTGAATGAGTCTTCTTATACATTTAAATTTATATTCATGCTTAAATGCTTTGCTGGTTTCAAGACACAAGGCAAGTTAATGTGGTCAGGAAACCAGTCCATTCAAACTATTGAACTTGTTGATTTTTCTTTTATGCAGAAAAACATTGGCAGCTGATTCAAGGATTCAGTCCACTCTCTCAAGGCTGCAGACAATGCTAAAGGAAACACTCATTTTCAAAAATTAGCTTGACATTGTAAAAGTTCACCTAGACATACCGGGAGCTAATTAGACATGTGGCAATAGACAGCTACATGAAGAAATGGACCATGCTGGGTGTTTGTGAAAAGAGCAAGCTTGATGTGTAGAATCTAAAATTTCGTGATGGTGCTTCAAGCGAGAAAAGGCATACTCACAAAGCACTTTTTGATACAAACCCAAATATATGAAAACTCAGAAAAGACTGTCTAATTTTGATAAGAAAATGGTTAAAAAGTTATATTTTTAAAATAAGTCAAATCTAAACTGAAGAAAAGGACCAATAAATGAAATGATCACTTTTATTAAAGATGGTAACTTATTCCAGCAGAATTCAAATAATAACAACAGGTTCGTAACATTACAAAAATCAATACATGAGTCTAATCAGAAAAATGACAACATAGGTTTCTGAGGTTCTGTTGCCTTGCAAGCTTTCTCTAGACTGAAGGTCTGGGCTCTGGGCTGTCAACCACTCCTTCTCATTAAGGATGCCATTTTCTGAGACCTACACTCTGTATCATTGTATATATGATCAACAAATAAAGTGGACAATGTTGGCCCCACTTTGATATCTGAAGTATATTTCTAGTCACCATCTAGTCACCACAAAATGGATGCTTTCCTCTTTGTACTTGGTGGTCTGGCCAAATTTGCAGCCCATCTAGCACTTTGTGCAGCCCAAGATTGCTGCTTCCTGCTTAGAAGGCTCTTGTTGATGTCAAAAATGTTATGGTATTTGAGCAGTATGACATGCACAGCTCCCGCCATGCCCACAGAGACAGCCATTTCCCTGTAGAAGGCGACAGGGCTGAGCTGACCAGCCATAATTTATCTTTGGTAAACCAACCCTGACCATTTCTGATTGTCTTTTTGTCCTCTATGTGTTTGTGGGGCTGCAGGTAAGGCTGATGTGTTTGTTTCCTGGATTCTTATTTTTCTTAAAATGGGCATATTATTACCTTTTTTTGAATCATCAGAGACCTCACCTGATAGCCATTTTTTTCAGAGGTGGTAGGCAGTGTACCAGTCATCTCTTTTAACACCCTTGGTTAAATTCCACTTTGCCCCATGGATTTGACTGTATCCAATATTCTTACACATTTACTGAGGAGGTTGCTCTCTACTACTGGTTGCCTGTCTTTTTCCCTGACTAGGCTGGTACATGAGATGTTTGGGAGCAGGCTTTGGCTGCAACCGTTTCTGTATCAGCTGTTATGAGTCTGTTTTTTTTCCTATTTGTCAATGGCAATATATCTTCTGCAACCTTTTGTTCTGAGCAGTCCTGTGAAATCTTATCCTGTCACCCAGTATATCCCCATTTTTACCTTAATGTGAACACTATAATTTTTGATGTTGTCCACAAGTGCTGAAACAATGCTGTTATATCGTCCTTTCTTGCTCATCCTCATTTCCACTTCTTGTATGATTCTTTTTTGGATATTATTTAATGGAGGGACTCTGTACTCAGACAAGTGGACTTTTCGCTGAGATTCCCAGTATTTCTGTCTGGCAGAAACTGTCCTGAACTCTCAGTAAGTTTCTTTATTAAATCATCCCAAATGGCCAAGGCACCTATTGCCTTCATGGCTCCTTTCCAGGGAATTCCACTTAGAAATTATTTAAACAATTCAGTTTGCAAATTCAAACTTCTAACTCTGCAGTTCTTAATCCCAGACATCCTCTGGATCCTGAAGCTAATAATTTCATCATCACTGCAAACCAAACTGTTTTCTATAGCCACATTTGCTATAATTTTTCCCTTTTGTGAATAACAGGTCAAAAACAGCCTTAATCCTGTTGGCTCTGGTGGCATTTGTACAAGGATAAAGCAATAGAATCAGCTGGGTTGGAAAAGACCTTCAGGCTCATTGAGTCCAACTGTAGATGCCCCTGACCTCAGACTGGAGCTTCCAGAGTCCAAGAACAGATTTAGGTGAGAACAAGTCAAGCCATTTGCAGAAAGACTCAACTTTCACAAGTGTCTTTGTGCTCTGACTCAGCATGGGGTTACTGGGCACACCTGGCAAGACTATCTATGCAGATTTGCTCAGTCTCAGAATCAAAAGATTCCTATTGACCACTGATGTCATTCCTGGTCACCACATCATTTACACATCAGCGATGAAGTGAAGTTATTGAACTCTGGAACATCTAATGCGATCATATCAGAGGAACATTTAGTTTTTCCCTTGACCAGATGTGACTGCTGTGAAGAGGAGTCTTGGTGTGGTACATACCTGTTGCTCCTTCTCGATCCATCTGGCTGATGCTAGGTAAAAAAAAGCTGAACTTTTCAATTGTATTCAGCATATCAGGGTGGTCCAGCCTGTGCTCAAAGCATACATACTTTAAGATTCAAAGCCATATGCATTCATCCAGGACAACCTGAATTCCCAGTGCCAGGCGCTCCCAGCCTCATCCAGCCCAGCACCCACTGGGAGAGACAGAACCAGACAGTTTATGGGAAGCTACAAAAGCATCACAGAAATTAAACAGTCAGCAGCTCACAAGATGTTTCACCCCAAAAGAAATGAAACTTCCAGCTGTGTGCCAGGTAGAAAAGCTTGGCAACCTCTGTGTCTCGTCAAACAAAGTCACAATCCAAACTTTGACTGGCCAACCACAGCCTAATAATTAATCAAGAAAGAAAGGAACTGAGAACAGAACTGAATTATTCTATTTAATGAACTCGGGATTTGCTCAAGCCCGGAGAAAATATCCTCTAGAAACTGATATCCTCTAGAAACTTCTTGGACAAAAAGTTTCAAATAATTTCTCTAAATTTAGTTGGGATTGGTCTTCCACAGTTATATCTTTCATGACACTTGTGATGTATTAGAGTGATAAACATCTAAAGCAGTAAACTCTGATTGTAATGTTTTTGGTTTTTTTTTAGTTTGAAAAACTAATTTCAGTTTTGGCATATCTGTGGGCATCAACAAAATCCCTTGAATCAGTGAGCTTGCTGATATTTCAGAATTCCTGCTGTCTCTGTTTACAGACCTACTATTACATATTTTTAAGCTTTAGTGAGATATTCAGACTGCATTCAATATGAGTAAAGATTTTGAGTGATGTGGAGAGAATTAATCATAAAACCCCACACAGATAAAATAAGGTGCCCTGGGAATGCTTGAGGAAGGAATTAATAAAGAAGTTTTTGTATCTTCGTGTTACCTTCTTGGTTTTCCATTTTCTTAATCCTGCTCTTAGAAGTGGTATGAAAAAAAACCATGTTGATACTCGGGCATGGTTTGTGATCATTGCATTATGGATTACAGTGAGTTTTAGGAGGAGTAGTTTTATCACAATAAAATTATTGTGCTGTGAAAATGTACACAAGGTTGGTGAGAGAAAAAACTCAGACAAAGAGGTGAAAGAAGGAAATGAATGCACTAAGGGTATTAGCACAGTTGAGGTGAGGAAGACCTTCACAGCAGGTTATCCAGATGGGATTTTTGAGTGCCAAACCAAATGAGTGCCGGGAAACAGTGCATATTGTGAAGATCAGGTTTGTTGTTTTATGTGTTTTAACTAACACTGTCATCAAGCTAATCAACTCAGTCAGAGGACTCTCCCCCTGTGGCCATAAATCTTAAGTGCTTCTGAAGGACTGAACTGTGCCAGGCCTCCAACTAGACCCTGTGCCACTGATTATGACCTTCTGGGAGCTGTCACTCAACCAGTTCTCAATCCACCCCAGTGTCCACTCATCCAACCCACTCTTCCTGAGGATGAGGATGTTGTGAGACAGTGCTGAAAGCCTTGCTGAAGCTGAAGTGGACAACATCCACTGGTCTCCCTTCTTCCATCCAAGTAATTGTCTCCTTGTAGAGGGCAATCAGATTGGTCAAGTAGGATTTGCCTTTAGTGAATCCATGCTGACTACTCGTGATCACCTTCTTGTCATCCCTGTGGGTAGATAGTCCAGAATAAGGGCACTCTATCACATTCCCAGGGACTGAGAGGAGGCTGATGTGTCAGTAGTTCCCTGGGTACTCCTTCTTGCCTTTGGTGAAGACTGGGGTGACATCTGCTTCCATTCAGTTCTCAGGCACCTCTTCTGATTTCCACAGCTTTTCAAAGATGATTATGAGGAACCTCTCTGTGGTGTCCACCAGCTCTCTCAGCACTGTAGATGCATCACTTGGTTTCAAAAGTGTCAAAATATCTAAGCTGATAATGTCCAAAAATGCTTTGCCCCTTTTCACTTTGGACTTTGTTATGACAATGTTTATGTCATGGTAACTACACACCTCTGTGTATTATTTGTGAAATTTAGGACAACAATTAAAATTATCTTGTCAGCTAAATTTCTTCTGATGAGCTTGTACTGAACTATTTCAGAAATGAGACTTCACAATAGTGTTTGAATTTTCATTGTAAATTGACAAGGAGAGGGACTTTTCCAGTACTGGGATCTCATGAAATACACTTCTTTTTTCCATTAAGTATCATTCTGACCTTATACAAGAAGAGAAGATGTGTGACTGGATTGAAAAAGCCCCAGCTATTTTCTATGAATCTTCTGAAATGACGAAAGCCATTTTCTGTCAACTCTGCCCTTTCTTCGACGAACACAGCCCTCTAGATACCAGCATAAGCAGATGGCACAGGTAGAGTAAATTCTACAGAGCTCCTGTGTAAATGGTGTGCAGCTTGCAGGGCTTGTCAGGTTTCTCTCTTTTTTTCTTTTTTTTTCTCACTTTTAAAGGTCATTCCTATGTCTCAAAAATTTTATGATGCCATTGGAGAAGGCTCATCTGCGTGTACCTGCTTAGAAAGAAGATGGTGCCACTTGTAACTAAGGCAAAAGAAATACTATATTGCTCTCCACCAGAGTTTAATTCAGAAACAGGGAAGATGTGCACCATTGTGAGCACTTTTTATTATTTAAATTGTAATTTTTGACCCTTGGATGGGAAAGCAAGCACAGTGTTCATCAAAAGTTAACCAGGGATTTGCAGTTGCTTCCAGGCAAGTTTTCTATGCCCTGTGCAGTCATTAACCCACATCAAAGTACTACAGAGTATAGAGAAGTGGCAGGAAAACCTAAGTCAACTGTAAGGCTTTTCCATCTGTAGAAATTATGGTACTTCTGTTGGCAAAAGCTGGTCTTGCTCCACTATTTTGTTACTACTTTGACAGCTTATATCTACTGAAGATTTACCTCTAACAAAGAACTTCAGTGCTGGTAAGCATTTCTCAGCTGTCACATTCTACGTTAGCCACTTCTCTGAATAAATGAAAATAACTAAACCAAATAAATTTTATCTGCCAACAGAAACATGAGAAAAGATAAATACCCATATCTCGCAATGTTTGATAGCTCTTCTTTTCTCAGGTATCTAGTATAGTTTGTGGTTCTCTTCCCTCATTTTAGTCTCACTCTGACAAAGTAAGAATAGCCTAACATCAAATCAAAAGAGAAGGGATAGAAGGTATTTATTTGTATGTAGTGATAAACTATCTCTTTCTTTCTAAATAAAAGAGGTCTAAGCTCAAGAATTGTAACAAGTCACTGTTATTTATCTATATGAGGTTCATGTGCGGTTATTTCCAATATCTATTGTATTTTTTATTCTTTTTAATGCACATAAAAGTCCAAGCAATAAAAAATGCAAACAAACAAAAGAAAAAGAGTGAGAAGGAAAGGATGAAAAATGGGCACTGCTCCTCTCTTTGACTTGAATAAAACTATACTGATGTTATAGTTCACCAAACGGGTCATGTTCTGTGGCTGAAGCCAGGAAAGGATTACTCAAAATGAAAATCACCAGTAACACCTTCTTCCAAATCACAGCCAGCCATTCTACCAAATGCCATCTTAGGCACCAAAACAACAGTGAGTTCAACACATAAATAGCAATTACTTTCGTCCTTCTCCCCTCATTTACTCTTGTAGAGGACTCATTAAGCTGAGGAATTACAATGTTTCTGTACTGAACCTTTTTGATTACTTTCCTTCCCAACCTGAATTTGCTCCTCATGACCTTTAGAGCTATCAATTTAGAATTTTCCCTTTAGTCATTTGGGTTTGTGCTGGATCAAAGCGTCCTTCTAGGCATGAATGTGCTAGTGCAGTGACCTGGTGTGGTTCCTACATTGGCAGACTCCATTTCAGACATCTGACACTGTATAAGTGTCTAATCCAAAATCCAGAATGGTCCTCTCATTCAGTGGGATATTTATTATTTTAGTGTGCGAAGTAGGAGGTTTAATAAGGTGCTTTGCCCCATTTATATTGTAGTCCTTTCCCCCCCCTCCATGATTATTTGAAGAAAGTGTAGATCCTTCAACTGAGTGTAATAGGGAGAAAATGTAAAAAGGTTCTCAAGCTACAATATGAAGAGCTTGTTGATTTGAAGGCAAAATGTCAGTGTCTTGTTAATTAAAACTCCCAGGAGAAATCTATCTAGATGTGTCTGTGAGTGATTGAACTCATGAATATTTTCTTTGCATCTCTTTCCCTTCCCCCACCCAAAAGGAAATGAATATATTGCTATGTTACGGACCTGTTTCANCATATTTCAAAAAAAAAAAATTAAATGGATTTCATTAATTTTCCCCCTGGGCACTGACTTTGGCCTTTTTTTTGGTTTGGCTTGGATTTTCTACTTCTCTCTTTATACAACAATGGAATTCTCCAGATTCTTTAGCAAAAAAAATGAATCGGTGACAAAAATAAAGTGTGAAGATGAATTAGTGATGTCACTCCTCAGTGATAACGTTAACCTAACAGTTTATGATCATGTTGATCAATGGTGGATGCTTGAAATATATATATAATTTTTTCTTTCACCAATAATCTTTTGTCTACAAGAAAGTTAGTTTTACCACTTTTATATTTCATTAGCATGAAAAATATATTCTTGCCTTTCCTTTTTCCAAATTTATTATGCTGACGTGGCCTTACCAAAAGGATTGAGATCTTTGAGTTGGTAAATATATTACAGCATTTTAAGAATGTTCTGCAAGTCCAAATTTGATATTTTGCCTAATATTTAGAAATGCCATGGGACCTAATTCTATTTGAGACCTGAACAGTAGACAGATCAATAAGTATACAGTCACAGATCTTTGATATTTCATTGTACCTGGTACCATAATAAATTACAGAACACCATAAACCCAACTCTAAATTTAGCGCACAAATTCAATGAAATGCAGGCTGAATTTAAGGAAAACAAGACAGCTTACATTCTCAGGCAAAAGGTTAACACAATATACAGAAAGAAACACTTTTAGCTGCTGCAGCCCACATGCACCTATAAACAGGTACAAACGCAAATGTGGATGTGAATATTGCTTATTTGTTACATTTCCACAAAAATGGCTATCTGAGTATAGAGCCCCAGAAAATTGTTATGGAATGGTAATTTTAGCTCCAAGGAACATGTTCCCTAATTCTCCATGCCCTTAGGCTGCTTGGATAGCCTGTGCCTCCTGACTGCTAAATTCTGACTGTAGTGGCAGCTTTTTTTTCTCTTTCACACAACTTACCGCCCCTATCAATTTCTCTCAAGCTGAAATCACAAGCTAACTCTACATGGCTGTTTCATGCTCCATTTTGTTCCCTTTTAAAGCAGCGTAGATTGAATTCCACAATTCACAGTGCTTGGTGAAACATCTTAATTGAAAGAAATACAGGTTCAAAGACCAATGCCATTCAATGGAACACCTTCCCACCCACCCAGTATTCTGAAATCGGTGCAAAAATCCAGATTCATCACAGTCAAGAGCTTTTTATTGTTTTACTGGCCTGAGGCAAACGCTGAATTTTATTTGGTGCAATCTCCTGTTGCCAATTTTACTCCTTCTAACTAAGCACCATTCATCCTGAAAAGGAGTCCTTTCACAAGACAAATCACAGCTGAATCTGTGAAGTATGATCAGCACAAACTCTCTTAAGTTGCTTTCCTAAACATCCTAGTCCTAATGACTGACTGATAGAAGAGATACTTTTTTGTCCTACCACAGAGATGATATTCTGCAACAAATGCTGCTCCCTAGAATGAGCAAATTCAGGTGCACACATGAATCAAAACATGGCTCTAGGACACCAAGAAATTCTGTTATGCACTTGACAAAGTAACATCACTCATGTACTGATATTTTTTCCCATCCCTCTATGCTCTTTCACAGAATCACTGAGTGGTTTGGATTGGGAGAAATCTTAAAGATCATCTAGTTCCAAACCCTTTGCCATGGACCAGGACATCATCTGCTAGACCAGGTTACTCAAAGCCCAATCCAGCCTGGCCTTGAATGCTTCCAGTGATCAGTCACTGACAACTTTTCTGGACAACCTGTTCCAATGTTTTACCACCCTTTGAGAAAAGGTCTTCTTGCTGAGATATAACCTAAATCTTTCCTCTTTCAGACTAATGTAATTTCCCCTTTTTCTATCACTATCTGTCCTTGTAAGTAGTCCCTTTTCAGCTTCCTGTGTGTACTTGTCATTCCCATTTTGTACTAATGTTTCCTTCCACTAGAGAGCAGAAAGAGTCCTGGGAGCAAATATCTGAGCCTACATCAGTTTCTTTAGCTGCTGTTTCCACTCAGGCCCACAAATTTTGGAAGATGAGCTAATTTTCTCTTAAATGTCTCCCAGCAGTCAGGGTAATCAAAGCTAGCAGGTATGATATATGAGGAAGGCTCATGCAGATCTCATGTGAAAGCCCAAAGAAGGCGATACAGATGTGTCCAAACCAGTAGTAGCCAACTAAAGGACAGCACTTTGACAAAAGCAGGTCAATGTGCTTTTCAGGAAAATAGCCTTCTTTAACAAACCCGTCACTGCAGTTATGTTTTGACAAAAATACAAGTTCAGTTCTTAAAATAAGTGTGTTTTCATAATAGATTTCTTACAAGGGGTACAGTATTACTCAAAATTATTTTCAGAATGATAGATATGAAAATGTCGTATAATGTGTAACAATAACATTTAGGACAATGGGGATTATTTTACTCAATTTTTTTCTTTTTACAGAACCATTTAGTCTTTCCCTCACTCAGCAATATAATTATATGTTTATTCACATAGTGTTTTGCCTTTTAGAAGAAATTTTGTTGTAATCTGGTTGTAGGAACTCTCTCAAAAAATACTCTAACATTATGTGTGCATTTCTCATTAGGCCAGAAGGGCATCACCAGTTTCAGACATAGTCATTGTACATTCCTTAAACACCTCACTAATGAGATTTTCACTTTAGGTTTCTAACCTGGTTTTGTTTTGGCTGGTGTTTTATTCACTGAAGCCTTCCTCTTGTCAAACAAACAGGCAAGTTTTCCTGATAAATGTGCTTCCAGCGCACTAGAGCTGAACACAACTGTCTTGCACTACATATGCTCTCTCTGTTTCTTGAAGCGTGAGACCTGTAGGTGAAATATCTTTCACACAGCTCAACCGTGGAAACACTGGCAGTCTGCTAACAAGGAAGACTTTCTTCTGCTACATTTTAATGCAGGCTATCAATGCCTTCCCACAACCCACTTCCCTTTTCCTAGATACAGCACGGTTGCCAGGAAGCGTCCTTTGAAGATTAAGTCAATGTACCTATCAGATCTCTCCCACTTTCTTTTCTTCCCTGTGTCAGACTAAAGAATGAACAAGCTGGAGGTTTTGGTCTGCTCTGGCTGGTGGTCTGTTCTGGGCTTGGACATTGCAACTCCTGAGCAAATGAAAAATGAAAGGTCTGAGGAAATGAAAGCATATCTTTAGGCTCCTGCAACACCAAAAGAAGGTAAAATAAAGTCAGCAGAGATTGGAATTAAAAGAACTGTGTCTGAATTTCAACACAAAAGATGCATATGGCATATAGGCAACCTTATCCATCATGCAAAACTTCCCATAGAAGAACTACTGCAACTGATAAAGTAAGGAGATCATCACTGCTGGCTGTTTCACCCAGTGTGGCCTTGAAGGGTGTCCAAGAATTTTTGTTAAGCCATTTGTCAACATCTCTGTCAAAACAATATGAGAACAAAAAAATAAAGAGAGGTTTCTATTCTCATATAAAGGTGATGAATAAGTTTTATATGAGAAATGAGGGTCTTCTAAAACCATATTCAGAAATTCCTCTCAAGCTGATAACTATCGCACAGGAACTTGTAGTGTTAACTTAGGATGTGAATGTTGGCTACCTTGGTTGATGGCACTATCTGAGAGACAGAGACCACAGTTATGGCTGTTCAAACCCCGTTCAAAGCAAAGCATTGCTATCACAGGTAAATATTTCTAGAAGTGCATCTGAACCTTGTTTAGCATCTCAGAAGTTTCACTACATTATAAGCCTGGTTTCTCGCAGTGATTTGACTTCCCAGCACACAAAATGAGGTGTGACTGTAGGGTCCTTGAAGGACATGATAGCGCTATGCAACTACACTTTGAATGATATGAAAATGAGCTAGTGAAACACCACCGCAAGAAGAAACTGGATGGTGAAAATGCTCTCACAAGCCGAGCCTAAGCGCAGTATCTTTCTTTAGCAGTGGCTCTCTCACAGTGGCTGAGTTCAAAGTACATACTTGTAATTTCAATTTTCTGAAAGACACCACAGTCTTGTCACTGTTGAAATGCCACTTATAGGCTTCCATGACTGACAGAAATCCACAGAAACACAGTCTGGAAGAATCGTGTATTTTATTGCTTTTGCAAGCTCTTACCTTAATAGAGATGGATGATGTATTACAAACATGCTTCAGAACTGAAAAACAACAAAATGCTGGTGCTGGGGTTTCAATTTCAACAGCTCTGTCAAATAAGAGCTATGTCAGTAGAAAACACAGTGTCTACTCAAAAAGACCTAGCAGCTATCCGTAAGTGTAGCCTGATATTAAAAAGAGATTGAGAAGGCTAATAGCCCATAGTTGCCTTATTTTATTGTGCCCTACTGAAAGCCAGCACAGCAGAGAGTCGCAGCTGTGTGAGAGGCTAGACCTAACTGTTTTGGTCAAAAAGCCTGCTTTGGCTCTGATGATACAGAGGAATAATAAACATAATTGAATAAATGATAATACAGTTGTGCCATCTTGGACATGATCAGGTCTCATGATCACTCTATAGGGGACACATTGACTTGGCATCGTTATGAGAAATTGAATTACCCACAATGCAGAGGTCCTGCAACAATCTTTGAATTTCTGCTGCATACTTAACAGGGAGCCTCAGCTCAAGTGAAGTTTTCCATAGGAGCAGTTTTTATTGGGGAACTTTGGTCTTCGTCATTATCATTACCACCACCATCATCACACGCATACATGTACATACATTTCCCTCGTTTGCAGCTCTGGGGACAGGTGTCCTCTGTTCAGTCAAACCAACTTTCACAAGCAGATATGGAGAAGAACATTATCAACTTTTCTTGTCAGACAGCTTGTAGTGTGTAGAAGGCAAAGAGGGATTGGCATTCTTTTGGAAATGATGTAAAGCACACCACTGTTTTTTTGATTGTCAAGGTATCTAAAATGTAGGAAAATTCAATAACTACATGTTGCAGTCAGCTTTGTAACTGTGTGCTATCCTTAGGGTTTCATGAATAAAAGCAGAGAATTGTTTCTGCTTGTAGCTTCTTCTTTAAATCTCCAAGAAATGGCATCCAGCAAACGTTAGGATCACAAAATAATTTGTCTAGTGCAACATTGATATTCCTTTTACCTTAGAAGCCTTGCCAGGGAATGAAGTTCAGAAGTATTGTTTCAGCCTTGTGCTAGACCTCTGCAGAGGGGGCACATTGCTATTACTATTTTGTTTATGAGTCTCATTTTGTAGAGCAGTGTGGTGTTGTGCTGCTTGCTGTTATAAGCACCCAACAAAAAGCAAATTTCTACCCCAAAAAGTGAACTTATTATAAGTATAGCACAATGCTCAGACAAATCCAATGCATCTTGTCTTACATTTTTTTTCCCAAAGGTTTGTTGAAAGTGAATTGACTTGCACTGAAAGAGCCAATCTTCATTTTAGTAATGGCTTTCTTTGTGCCTTTTTCCAGAGAGCCTGTGTTCTGGCTGCAAAACTGAACAAAAATGATTGAGAACGGCTGTTACAATGAGGAAAAAAAATGGTTGAATTAATGATTTCCATATTGAAAATTATATTGAAGTCATACATGACTTTATAGTCATGAGTCCATCAAAATCGTGAAAATAGTGGAACTGTGAGGAACATCTGTGAAGAGAATTGGAATTTCCATAGACTATGTGCATCAATCCTAGGTAAATTTCCTAAAAATGTTTTTGCTGTTTCTGCAGTACTGAATAAAAATAATATTGCTGAAGACTGTGCTAACTTTAGAGCAATATTTCACTTTTGCAGGTATGATGAAGAAATGAAAAGTAAAACACCTTTACCAAAGTTAGTTACCACAACAATGAATTTGAGCGGATCTGTCACAACTTTCTGTTCCTACAAAACAATCAAAGTGCTCTTCATTTACTGTACAGAGCCAATGAGAAATCTTTTATTATCTTTTGTTGCTTGTCTTCCTGCAAGAACAAAGTTTATGCACCTGGAGCCCTTGTAATAGAATTGTTTCTAAATAATCAACAAAAGGAGGTATATGAAAATTTGAGGAGATTTATCATGCAAATGTTACAAAAGACAATATGTTCAGTATATTTTTTCTAGCACCATTAAACCCCAAAATGACAGAATTTTACCACATAGTCCCTAAATTATGACATGACCTCTTTGATTATATTATTAACAGTGGAAGCTTACCCTAAAACCCAGTAGAGGGGCAGACCTCAAATTAGTCACTGTGCAAATTAGTAACTGCACTGTCAAATGCAGCAACTGCACAAAGAAAAGGAGGAGAACAAAATATCCCAGAAAATAGTTTCATTGTAAGGGTATGTATTGGAAAGGGAATGTCCTGCACAGTAAAATGAGTCACAGTCCCATGGCAATATGGTAGCTGCTCCTTGACTTTATTTTTAATCAGCCCACTCTATTCCTAGGCAACATGCTCTCTCCTGAGAGCTATAAATATGAAGGATAAAAAAGGATCTTTTACAGAGCTGGTTTGCCTTCAAGTTTGCTTTTGATTAATGACATAATTGCATTCCTTCAAAGGATGCTATGTAAATAAGATTTGCCTTCTGACATGATGGAGTGGGGAAGGATTTAAATAATTTCAAATATCCTTGTCATTGTTGACTTTTTATGACTTTGACTTTGTGGAAAAATGTCTGGTTGAAATCTTAGGAAGCACCTGGAGTGATCAATAGCAGTCAGGGACCTTGAAAAGTAATGAAGAAACCGACAAAATATCTAGCTTTGAAATTCCTAGAAAATTGGTTGGACATGCTCATGGGAATGGAGTCATTAAGAAGACACAGTCTTTCATCAGTCAGTCAGTCAGTCATTATATTCCTGCAGAAGTTTGAGGTGTTATTTGCTCTAGTACACATGTAGTTGAATACTTGAGGTTAGCTCTGCAGACTTTCAAATGAAAATAATACCTGTTTATCATCCAGTAAATGGTGATGAGTGAAAAATGCTTTTGATGCCACTGTTTTATTGAAAAGTTGGGTATTCATTTATGTGAAAGTTTTACTATATGGAACAACCTTCTTATGCAGACTTCCCAAATATTGTTTTTTCTCTCAGTGGAACAGTGAGGAAAAATGTTTCATAGATTTTTCAATTTAATTTTCAAATTTTTAAATTGTTTTGAATAAATTTAAATATGTCTTGTTTGAAAATTTTAATCCTACTCCAGTTAGAAAATTTCTTTATTTTCAGCTTACTCCTTCTTTATCCCACCTCACATTATTGGAAAATAAAAAGTGAGAAGCCACATTTCTTTCTAATGTAAAAAAAAAAAAAATTATGAGGAAAACATTTTGTTTCATGATTTTAGACCATCCTATTGGTTGGTAGCACAGCTGAGTTTGATCTGTTGTTCAAGGCTTTCCATCAGTGACTTAAAGTCATGCATTTCTGTTGAATATATCCAAGTCACTTGGAACTCCAGGAGATAAGGTTGTTATCTGTTAATATCACAGATTTTCTAGTTGCTAGGAAGAATAAAAAATCAAAGATAATATAAAGAGGCTCAGTTCCCTCATGGTTTTTGTGTTAATGAGGTGTATGTTACAAACACATTGCTAGATTTCTGGCATTGGACTTGCTACTTTTTATATAAGAGGGGAAAACATATGATTTTCATCTGTAACACAGGTAAAGCCCTATCTACTCTAACTCCAAAAGCTTTCACTGAAAACATTTTGGTTCTCAATATTGTTGACCTGGTGTTGGATTAATTTGAAATACTATTTTTTTCCCACAGTGTGAGATAAACCAAGAGACTAAAAGTGAATGAGCTGTATATTCTTCAGGTCAGGTTGAGCACAGTATTGATTGTTTTCTTTTTCTGTATGTCAGTACTGTGCTTCCACATATATCTCTAAAATCTCAGATGTTCGGGAGCAAACACAAATGAGAAAACCGAGGAGTTAAACTCTGGGAGCCTGGACTCCCACAGCATATATTGACAGGACAGGACTTTTTGCTGCTTTTTATGTCTGAGTGAACATTGATTTTGATGCCTTACCTCCTGGTGGGCTCCTCCAGGCCACTGAGCAGAAGCCCTTGCTTTTACCAGCAGGACTCTGTCCCCTACTAACTGTGCTAATGAGGAATGGCAGAAGAAGGAGCACAGCTTACAGGAAGATACTCTTGTGGGGAGAAATCCCCTGGGTTCTATTTTTAAGGATAAATGTTGTCTCTCCCTTTACTCTTTTCTTTACTTATTTGGTTTCCAGAGCTCAGGCCAAAGGCTGCAAGGCAGATTTGATGTGGTTTTAGTGCAGCTCATTAAGTTAGATCCGTGTTGGCCTCACTGCAGCTCCTCTCTCTGTGTCAGGCTGGACTGATAAGCTTGGGGGTAGTCTGCATGGGAAACAAAAAAAGGCATTGGAAGCTGAGGTGATGTCATCAACACTTGGGCTTTCTGAATTTCAACCCTCAGAGGAGCAAACCACATGGTATCCCAAAAAACATATTTCCTAAGCTTCTGCCTCCTTTGTGACAGGACTGCGCAGTTTTACTTTTAAAACAACCTCTCAATTACTTTTGAGACTTTTACTATCAGCTTTCTTTTTGGAAGGATATCACTGTGAGTGACAGCCTCTGGCAGATTGGAGGCATCAGAGGGATGTCACAGACATGTATGGAGGGGAAATGCCATGGAGTTGAAGGAACCACACATTAATTTAACGGGAAAATTCCATGCTCATGGGTAGCAGGCTACAACCTCACAATCTTACAAAAGGCAACATCCCAGTTCCCAAAAATGACTGAGATGGTTGGCTTGGTCCAGTGACCAAAATGTGAAGGAATCTTTACTTTTCTTTGATGACTGAGAAGAATCCTAAAGGCACTTTCAATTTTGAATTTAAGCTCGTCACTAGCAACAAACCAGAAAATAACTTGCTTGTAAGAACAAAAACCACCCAACAACAATACCTAGTGTGGTCCATTTGGTTTGATAGTGCTGAGTTTTACAATCTATGGATATTGTAACCCAGGGAAAAAGTATTCTATTAGACAGAAACAAGCTATTAATCCATACTCTACAAAGTGAGGGAAAGTAATTGCAAAAGAGGACAGTGAAAGAAATTGAATGGATCATGGAATATGAGCTTCCAAAATTAGGCAGAAATAGAAAGAAAAACTTCAATTTTCTCAAATAAAAGAGAAGTCACAAATGGTATTTTGATAAACAATTAATATCTTTCATGAGAGGGAAGAACAGGTGCACAAATCTGACAGTTCAAGGTGTTTCAAAGTGAATGAAAGTACTGACTGGCCAGGTGGCCTTTGCTAAATGTAATCTCAATGTTTGAAAGCTCCACCACCCATTGCTTTCAGTGCAGTCTTAAGAGACCATTAGCAGTATTGCTAAAGTTTTCTGGAGGCTAGTGCATGGTAAGGAATGTAACACACCCAGTGCCATGTTTCTTAGCCCAGTTGTCTATGAGGCTGTTTTAGAAATGAGGCCTGTTGACTGACTCAATTCTTTCTAGGATGACTTGCTTTTCAAGGCCCAGGACACAGTTTCAGGTGGTGGCAATGGGCACAGGATAAGTTTCCAGCCATCTAGTGGTTGTTTCCCCCCATGGAAAGCACATGGTAAGCTGGCCATAGTGGGTCTGCGGGAGTGACATATGGCCGATCTGGTCGGCCAGATATTTCCTCCCCATATTTATATTTCAGCCAGTGTCCTCTCTACCAAAGAGGTCTTGACCACTTGGCTTGCTAAATTGCACCACATATTTCACTTTCATGAATAATTTATGTGATAGTGTGATCCATGATCAAGTCTACCGTCTGGACATGAGCCCAGCTACATGTTCCATCTCTTTCTTATGGTCTTCATGGTCTTAATGTGTAATGAGCCCACTATTCAAACTTGTGTTACCAATCCAGATCTACTCAAACCACTTCTATCAGCAGCTTAATCCACCTGCTGGTTGTTTTGATGTTCTTCAGTGGGCCAGCTCTTGGGTGCATGAGCATCTGCATGAAGTACCTTCCAATCAGGTTCTTCACTTGGGCAGCAGTATCTTGCCCCAGTGTGGCAGCCCAGACTGGTTTACCTCTGTGCTGCCAGTTGCTTTTTCCATCACTGCAACCACCCCCAAACAGCATTTGACATCATGCCTGAGTCAGTGTAGAGATTAAGTATTGCCTGTTTTCCTCATTCGGCAATAACTAAAGCCAGCTGGATGGCTTTCACCTCTGCAAACTGTCTTGATCTACCATCTCCTCCGGAATTTTCCATATGGCTAGGGATACTTTCCCACAATATGGCAGGATCCATTAGTAAACTTGTGTCACCTCTTCTTCTGGTGACATTCTGAATGATCACTTTCAAGATTTCTGAATGACTAAGAGTTCTTGTTCAAGCTCACTGTGTGATCAGTACATAACCCTCCATGTAGCAACAGTTCCATGATTGCAGAGGAGACATTTCCTTTGAACACCCAGCCCACCACTGGCAGCTGTGGTGCCAGGAGGAGCTGTGCTTCAGTTTCAATTACTTCTGAAGCCCCTAAAACTCTTTCATAAGCTGCCAGTAGTTTTGCAGAGGCATAGAAGGCCTCTTCACCCCTGATTAAAAAAAGCAGGGGTCAATCTTTACTCTCCCCTGGTGTTTTCTGCCAGAGGCTTTAGATAGGACCATTCAGGAAGGACCCTGGCTGTTGTGTAGACTGTATTTTTTTTATCTTGCCTTGTCCAGAGTGCCCTCATAGGGGCTGCTGCATAGACTATCTCCTGTTTGATTTGTGCAAATGCTTGTCATTGCTCATGGCTCCACTTGAAATCATTCTGGGTCGCTTGACAGAGAGGGCTTGCAGTTAGACTGTAATTTGGAATGTGCATTCTCCAAAACCCCACAATGCCTAAAAAAAGTTTGTGTTTCCTTTTTACTAGCTGGTGGAGGGAGACACAACTATTATTTTATTGATCATATCCATTGGGATCTGATGACTTTGATCTTACATAGCACTCTCCACTTACCTGGGTGATATAACAGCTTTTTTGAAGGGATATTTTTCCTTCACACTTAGCAGAAATCACCTACAGAGGCTAAGAACTTGAGTCCCTTTCACAATTTTCTTTTCAATACTTCCCTGCCTAGAAAGGTATCCCAGCTGCTTGGCTTCTCTACCCTCTAATTCCAAACTATTAGCCCAATTATCTCAACATCAGAGCAGCCAGATGAAAATGTGCTCACCTCAGCAGCAGCTGAAATCTCTTTGCATCTCCTGCAACTCACTTGGGGATATGGATCAAGTGGTTTCCTCCTGTTCTGCCTCTTCCTCCTGTTCTTGAGGTGGTCTTGCTTCATCCTCTTTCCCTAAATGATCCAACTTCAGTGTCCATTTCCTCTTGTGTCTTAGGGTGAGAGATTTCTTCTTCAGTGTGGATTGCTTCTTCAGTTCAGCCACAGTGCCAGTCACAGAGGTTGGAGTAGCTCCCGTGCCTGTCGTTCTGTTGTCAAATCCGGTGGCCTGAACAGTTGATCCAGGGGTACTGAATAGTTGAACAGGGCTTGGTAGGCACTGGCCAGGCCCCAGGACCTTGCAGTGATTAATGCTACTCTGGAATTTCCAGAAAGACGGAATATTTATTCCAAAGATTGTGTTAGTTTTTCTGCATTCTGCACTCGTTCAGGGGTGAAGTTCCAAAGCACCGGATGTGCTCACTGTCCTTTGTACTTGCCAATACTATCCCTCATGCCCTAACACTTGCAGCTATCCAATCCTGGGGCAGACCTCTATGTGCTCTTCTTGAAAAGCAAGACCTGGAACACATTCAGAGGACAAAGTAATAGGAACATGTTGATTTGTACATCCTGAGGATATTCAGAGTTCACAAGAGCAATAGGAACTAGCATGGATGAGAAGGGGAAGATGAAGGGAGATATCATTCCTATTGATTAGGTTTCTAAAGGAGAAAATGTAAACAATATAATTATTAATAATTTCTGGTAGATGGATCTCGAAGTACAGAGATGATGGCAATGCTGAGTACTAACACCAGATTAGCTCCATGATCAGCCGTTCCATCCTAAGCCAGTGTTACAGAGTACAACATGATAACCCATAGCCCAGTTCTCTTGCATTAGAAACAGCACAACAGGGTGCTGCAAGTAAGGTGCTACATAATGCAATTTTAGGAAAACGCACACTGTCTTTAAGAACAAATAA
Source organism: Bombycilla garrulus (assembly GCA_013400315.1). Taxonomy (NCBI): domain Eukaryota; kingdom Metazoa; phylum Chordata; class Aves; order Passeriformes; family Bombycillidae; genus Bombycilla; species Bombycilla garrulus. Next base: position 421,093 of record VXBU01010827.1, on the reverse strand, counting down.
ATCAACATTGTGAGCTGTCACTATTACCTAATGTAAAGAATGCTTATAATAATTTTTTTCTAGCATGTTATAGTCAGGTCTGTCATTGTTTCGAAGTGTCAGGCCCCACAGAGTGCCAAACAGGGCTGTCACGGTTTCATCCTAGACGGCAACTAAGTACCATGCAGCTGCTTGCTGGAGCTCCCCTGAGCCTTCTTGATAGGGTGAGATTAGAGCAGTTTAGTAATTGAAATAAAATATAGCAACAACAACAATAATAAAACTTGCAATAAAAAGGGAGACAACAAAAACAGAGAGAGATAGAACCCACAAAAGACGAGTGGTGCACAATACAATTTCACCTGCTGATCGATCCCCAGCCTCTCACCAACCAGCAATGGGAGTCTCCCAAACAAGTTATAAACCCACAGTTTATATACCTAGAAGGACTTTCTGTAGGATGGAATAACCCTTTGACTAGTTCAGGTCAGCTGTCCCAGTTATGCTCCGTTCTGGCTTCTTGTGCACCTCCTCATTGCCAGTGCATGGGAAACTGAAAAGCCCTTGAACTTAGAGTAAGCACTACATAGTAGCAATTGAAGTATCATTGTGTTGTATGCTTTTTTTTTTTTTTCCCAGGATAACCAACAGGTATCTTATCTTTTCTCAACAGTGTTTACATCAATAATGTCAGGTTTTGGTCTTGATTCTTTGTATAGTAAACATTATTTCATTATGTGGCTTCTCTCTGCAAAGAAGTATAAACATTACTACCAAATTTTTTTTTGCTGGAATTTGTATCCTCACCTGCTTCATGGCTCCTTCCTTGGCCCCTTGCTCTTTCTGTAGCTTGCTTTTTTTCTTTTGCTCACTCTTTCTGTGGCATGTTTTCATTCCCTTGGTGGATACTAAATTCCTTGTAACAACGACCAACTGTATAATTTCAGCTTTTGCTTGACCTCTGACTTGCATCACATATACCCAGAATAAATATCTTTTCAATGCCTCATTAAAAGTTTAGCTCATTGCATTCCAGCTTTCCTCTTTGAGCTTTTCTCATTCCATATTTCTATTTCTCAATGTAACTTTAAGTATCACATATATCTGGTCCATGTCTAGCTGATGCTTCATAAGTGCCTCAGTGTTCACTCCGTCATTCCAGTGTCTGGATATAATTTGATTTTTTTCCTCAAAGGTGGGTTGCTAAAATTCTCTTCTTTGCTACTACCAGAATTGTATAAAAACTTTGCTCTTTTCGGGTTTATTTACTTTTCATCTATCTTTGTTCTCAAAAAACCATTCTGAAAATACAGCAGGAAGTAACGGCCTTGTGCTGCCCACATCTCAGTTTATTTCCAGGCTACAGGCATAGGACAAAGGCACTCCATTTGCATTCTGTAGACTTTGCTTTGGAAGTAACTTCTATTTACACTTGTCTTTGTTTCAGCATCTCTGATTATGCTTTTTAATCTGGTCCAGTTATGCTTTGAAGATGAGAAAATATTCATTGCATTTAACATTAAATTTGGGTTTTCCAAGTGGGTATAGGACTTTCAGGAAAGCAGGGTATTACTGTCTCTGTTATTATTTGATCCGCTCGCTCTTGTGTTAGCAACACTCTGCTTGCATAATATGACCATTAGGCTTTTGTGGCATCTGCTGAGGAGAGTGCTGATTTAAGGCACAGTACTACTTTAGGAATCATTTTTCAGAGAAATGGATTGGAAGTGTAAGTGATGAATGCTAGAGAACATGCAAGTATTAAAGAAATGTTTTAATTGTTTGTAATAGATATTCAGGATACCTTTTCAGCACCTGCCTTTATAGGTTCAGAAAGACTTCATTAGCTAGGCAGAGAGCAGGGAGATATTTCATTCAGCCAAACATTCCTTGGGAAAATATGCAAAATTAATATATTTTTCCAATCAGATTGTCATATCAGACTGTCAGTGTAATCAGATTGTCAAATGAAAATAAAAAAACAAAGAGGATTTCCCTGAATGGCAAAGCCAATCCATATCACACACTCTTTGTCCCTATTGAGCGACTATTCTGGACAGAACAAGTTGATTCAAAAAATATTTATAGTCCCCTATATGAAAACCTCTTTTGAATGGGGCAGGCCACCAGGTTCAAAGTGTTATGTTTTTGTAGAGACTTAAAGCTTGTGTCATTTTTCTTAATGGAATATGCAAAGATTAATTTATACTAGGTTTTGATAGTCTTCATCAGGTCATTCTTGATTTTGGTTCCTCCCCTCTTCTCTGGCCTCAGTGGAATTACACAGGTTATATTGGTTGAAGATCATGTCCTTGTAGTTTGACAGTGCATCCTGGCTAACTGATGCTTTAAAATTAACCTCTAAGTTAAATAAATCCCAAGACTAGTGATGGTGTGACATTTACAGCCAAATGAGCTCCATTTTCCTTTGCTGGTGAATCAGCAGGTTCTGGGTGAGGCTGTACTCTTCTCATGTACTAGCACAAACACTGCCACTCTTGTTTTACTCTGGAAATGTTACAATTTCCCCCTTAAATGTAACTATCTTTATTTTATTTGTATTCTTTATTACCTCTAAACTAATCTTTAACCTTTTCCCAAGGCAGTTCCTGGCACTGGCATCTGCTTTTACCAGGCTTCAGTGAATGCAGTGGGCAGTAGTCTTTGCTCTGACACTTGAAAAGTCTGCATGGGATGGGACATTTTAAGAAACCCACATTCACCCTGAATATTGTCTCCCTATCTGGGGGGCTTTTCTCTGGGAATGGTTCAGATGGTGACAGATGCCATGCTGTGGGTTTCACAGTGCTGGAGACAAGTAATCAAAACTCAGCAGGACTACACCGTGAACAACCTGGATTTGCAGCTGGCCCTGCTCTCAACAGAAGGTTACTATAAATGCCACCAGAGCTCCATTACAGCTGCTTTCTCCTTCACTCTATCCCTTTGTCTCTCCCTTTCTGTTGCTCCCCATCTACTCCCTGTTTCTTTCCTCACAATGGAAACAAAACTTTGTATTTTCCCCTCAATCAACTAATGGTCAAAACTGCCATTTATTAAAGTCAACAATCAAAGGTGTTGAATAACTACTGAAGACTGGACCCTACTTACTTCTGAGTTTTAATTCACTGGCAAAAGATAGCTGAAGTCTGAGGTTTTTTTATTTTCCAAAGTCACACTTGTGACTGTCCTAGGTTACAATGTAAAATATTCCAGAAGGTCTGTATTCTATCTCCATCTTCATGAACTGTTAAATCAGGAGGGGCAGTGTTTTCCTTACCTCCTCCCCTGGACCATCTCCTATTAATGGGCCATTAACACCTTGCCCCATGAGTCATAGATAACTCCCTCCGGGAGCCATTTGTGTTTAATGGGCCATTAAGGACCCACCACATGACTCAGAGAATGACATCAGCCCATTGTGAGATGCTCCACCCAGGGGGAGGAGCCAAGCATTCCCACCGGAATATAATCTGGGCATTTGGACAGAACAGGCATCTGCCTTCTACTGGATTCCCAGAGGAGCAGCCTTCTCTCCCACTGGATTCCCAGAGGAAGGACCAGACCCTTCAACATCACCACCGGACCACTGGAGGAAAACTCTGCCCTTCTACAGGATCTCTGCTTCAACAGAACCATCTGTCACCCCAGGAGCACTACTGGAGCCACCATTCAAACCGGACTGCTACCAACACCCTGACTGACAGGGTGTCAGGTTGTACTCTAACTGTCAGGTTTTGTTTTTTGTTTAATACTACACCTTGTTCTAATTTTCCTATTAGGTTGTAGTTTGTTGGGTTTTTGTTTTATTTTATTTTGTTTATACATATTAAAGAACTGTTATTCTTACCCTCATACGTTTGCCTGAGAGCCCCTTTAAATAATTTGGAGGGAGGGGGTTTGCATTTTTCTGTTTCGGAGGGGCTCCTGCCTTCCTTGGCAGGCACCTGTCTTTCAAAACCAAGACAGTGACATTGCACTTCATATTTATGAGAAAGCAGTGTTTTGCTACTGCTGTGTAATTGGTAAAGGACAACCAGTATAATTAAACCATGACAAGAACATAAAACCGCAGCCAAAGGACATTATTTATAGGTCACCCCTCATTTGTAAAAATAAGTTAGTTTCAAGCGGAGATGTACAAAGACAAAATCCAATCATCCTACTAATAAATCTTTGCCCTAAAATCTCTCCATCTAATATTTGGGCATCCGCGTTTCAACCTTTTGGGCTGAAATACACTTTTTTTCCTAGTCAGCTTGTTAGCTTGAGTTCTGAACAATTTACTTAATGCATTTAAATATTTTTTTTCTGAGATGTGTTTGGTGTTAAATCTCAGTGACTAGATTGTTTTGTGTAGGAAAGTATTGGAATTTGTATGGATTTCAGCAAACATATTCAGCACACATCTTGCAAACTCTTAGAATATTTCTCACACAGGTTATATACAGTTTTCCACTAAAGAAAATATAGCAGGTGAATTTATTACATCAGTTCTTGATTTAATAACACCCAGACTAATTTTTAAAAATAAGATTTATTTCTTGGGAAGTTCTACTGCCTCAGGTAAACTCATTAGATAATACTAAACAGGGTTTCATTTCTCAAAAGCCTCAAACTTAATTTTATTTAATACTCTAGTAAAAGGAAAGATATATTCCAAGCTTTTTAATAGACTAGCAATTATAAATACAATTTAACAGGGAAATTCACGTAACCAGTCTGGTGATTATTTTTAAGGTGTTCTAAAAAACTTTATTTTAAATAAATACGAAGGAAAGCTAAACAGTGTTTGTAGGTGTAGAGAGATTATTCCCTTTGACAAATGGTGATATAATCTGAGGGTTCCTCTCTCTTAATTTTAAAGATGGTAGCTGTACATTTTGCATACAAAGTAATACATATATTTAATAGACAGTTCACGAAAATAAAGCCCTGCATCTGAGAAGAAATGCTGTGAGAAAGGTCTTGTTGCTGTTGCTGGTCATAGGAGTACAAATAGATTCCCTTTATATTGGCAAGAGGTTGGAATCAAATTAACCTCTCCTGTCGTGGAGAGCAAGCCTAAGTGCATCTGCCTGTCAGATGTTCCAAGGTGGCATTTCCTAGCAACTAGAAAATGCTAATTCATGACATTGATTAAATTGTCTGTGCTAGGCCAGGCCTCAAAACTGCCTTTTATGTTTTGCATTTATTTCTCTGTTATGATGCAAAGGAAGGAGGTTATTGCTGCAGTTCAGATGGCATAAGAGTGTGGAACATCATGGAAGTGGAATATAAGGAGGAAGAAGAGGATTCAAATGTGTTGATAGCCAGATGAAAATTTAATAATGAAAGGAATGTTGGTGATAGGATCAGTTTCTTAAGCAATATAATAATAATTTATAATAGAAGATGGTGCATAGTACAAATCTTCAATGCACTTAAATACACTTCAATACACTTCTCTAGAAGTGCAAAATAATAAGCAACCTTTATAAATAACCTAATACATAAAAAATATAATACTTTAGAAATAGCTATCAGCAACTCCATAATATGTAAATCAATCAAAATCATAAAGGTGTACTAAAAATGTATAAATATTAAGTCTTCTGTTTGCCAGCTCTGACCATAATATATGTTTCTTGAAAAGGCCTTCTAAATCAGCCTTGTGGCTCCTTGACTGGTTCTTCCAACTGAAAAAACCCATTTCAGATTGTGGTATGTGTCCTGGTTTGGGACAGATTTGGGAGGGAACTGTCGCCCTAGGACAGCATGTGTCATGGCTTGTCCTCAGCCAGCAATGAAGCACTGTTTGGGGCAGCACCACCTTCTTGTCTCTGGCTGTAATCCCAAGTCACCCTGTGCCAGGGCAGGTGGGAAGGTCCAAGAGGGGTGGACACGGTGGGATAGGACTCCAAAGATTAAATGGGATCCTAGGGATTGAAATGCTAACACATACTGCTTTTCAAATGTGACAGCATAAAGTTCTGATGAAGCTTACCTGTGGGACATATCAAGTCCCAATGAGGTCAACTTTTCAATGAGGTTACCAACATTAAACCAGGAATTAAAAATCACCAATAAGAAAATACATATTATTTGTAAAGTTGGCATCTTATAGGTCACCTTTTCCTTCAGGGACTTAACTATTGCTGTTAACATTAGAAGAACTCAGCTGTAGCTACGAGCTCTCACTGTAGCCATGAGTGGGTCGCAGAGAAAGGATTATGGGTATCATGTACTATCAGTAGGAGCAGACAGCCCCTCAAGAAAGTGACATTCTGTAATGTGCAAGTGCCTCTGATGATAACAGAATTTAAAAAAGGGGGAAAGCCTTTCTTCCAATCATCAGTTATGACACTGGCAAAATTGAAACATTTCCATAAGGCTTTGGTAGGCTTTCACGGCTGTATTCTCTGGAGCATGCAGCTGCTTTCATTAATAATAAAGGAATGCAAGGGGGAGAGGAGGAAATCTGTTCTAAAAGGAAATGTAGGATTTGTCCCCTTAAGACATCTTTTGAAATGTTCTTAGCTTTGAAATTGTGTACATATTAGAGGCTGTTAGTTACACAAACACGGATCAATCAATGTTTTCTTAAATAAAATTGTGGGTCAGTGACTTGGCAGAATTGAAGTATTATTTTTCCTCAAAGTGTGTTACAGATTCATAAGTGTCTGTGTTACAGATTCAGAAGTCTCCTTTTTGATTTTAATCTTAAGATGCAGATAAGTAATATAAATAAGGCATCATATATTTAGCAGAAATAAGTATTCTGCTTCATCTTCATTTACCCTTTAGCTGATCAGTCAATGGCTTTACCTTACAAAAAATTCATACTAGCATCCTCCAGGGCCCAGCTTCCTGGGCCAGTCAGTTTTCAGAGTGGCTCCTTTTTATGGGAAATCTTGAGCAAATCTAAGCAGTGTGATGCATAAAGCCTCATGAGGATTTTTTTACACTGCTGTAAGTATGTGATTATATTTATATCTACATATATAGATGGTGACTTGAGCCTGGTTATTTACCAGGGCACATCTATCGAGCCCTGGGATGCACCACTGGTGACTAGCCTCCAGCTATATACTTCAAGATAAACAACATCCCCTGCTCACCCCTCATCTACCATGTCAATCACCTCCTCACTAAAGAATATGAGGTTGGTAAGGTGTAATCCCCCCTTTACAAATCTGTGCTGCTTATTGCAAAAACCTTCTTGTCTTTCTTCTGTTTGGATATGTCTTTCTGTTTTATTTGGTTTACTGCTTTCCCAAAGTTTGAGGTAAAGCCAAGCAGCCTGTAGATCCTTGGTCATCCTCTTTGCCCTTGAAAAGAGGAATGTCATTGTTTAGTTCTAGTCCTCAGGAACTTGCCTTGACCTTTCCAAGACAGTAGAGAATGGCCTCCCAATGACATCAGCAGCTAACTCAAATGTTCTGTAGTCTTCCTTTTGCTGGAGTAGAAACTTTCCCTGATGCCCTTCATATTCCTTGCTGGATTTTGCTCTAGATAAACTTTAGCTTTCCTTAACAGGTTTAAATTAGCTCAACTGTTTTTTATTGTGGGTTTAAGTTTATCTTAAGCTTTCTTCTGCTATAGCGTTTTCATTTTTAATGTCATAATTAAATATTTAAAAGGTAGTTACTTTAATTCACTTCACACCACTGCTTGGCTTAAAGAAATAAACTGTATATGGTATTTCAAGGTGTGCTTTTACTGAACTCCTCTGAATGTTGATTCTCTTCCAATTCATGTGTATTTTATAATGGATAATGCTGATATCTGAACCAAGGGCTTAACTGCGCTTGTGAGCACTCTGAACTCTAATCTGTGTTTCTCATGATCTCAGCAGTGTGCTTCTTTTATTGCAGTAAAATGTGACCAGAACATTCCCGGCCTTCCTTTTTGTAACAAGGTGGTCTTATGCCACACATTTCATTTCTACTTTACATTTACCTTGAATTCTCTGTGCATGCAAACACTTTAATTACACAGGGAACTGAATGCATGCACTGAATGATCTAGTGCATTGTCCAGTGGAGGAAGTTGAGGATATTACCTTGAATTGCTCCTGAAAGAGAGGAGACATTCCACTGGTTTTTTTTTTCTTAAAGTGTAGATTTTATGGCGAACTGCGAACTCTACAACTGGAAGAGCCAAATGGCATTAAAATAGGGGATGCAGTCTGCAAACTGTAGAGCATTTGAATGTTCTGTCCACTTCCATGGGGAGCTGGGGAAAATTAAAATCTTTATGGAAAAAGAGAAGCATGGTCTCAGGGCTCCTCATGTGATGTAGTGTGCACAGCTGTGTTCATTTGGACTCTGAATGTAGCCGATTTCACCACACTTGTTCAGTCTGAGTAGCTCTCACAGGACTAAGACCATTTATTTCAAATACTTTCTCCATATGTGTGCACTCCTTATCAGTGGAAAACTTAGAGTGTCACTTGTCAGCTTATCTTGAGAAGGGAGCTTCACATGACAGCTAAGGACAAGCCACATTTACTGAGCAAAAAGTTCAAAAGTTATTATTTAGTGTGGATCATCTCTATGATGCTTTGGGGGCAGGAGCTGCACTCGGTTTTGAATGGGAGAGATGGTGATCTGTTACACTAAGGGTATCTCCTCAGATAGGCTCAGGATATTGCAGGGTGTGAGAATCACCTAGAGAGCATGTGTAGGTAGAAACAATACAGCTCAAATGCCATAAATCAAAGGGGCTGAAAGTACTTCACCCTTGTATTTCCTGTGAGAGAAGTTCACTGTTGAAGTAAAGAAAAGAAGCTGAAGTTTTCTTTATTCTGTTTCTCTTCCACATACCCAACTATTTCCTCAAAAAAAAATACCCAAAAAAACAAAACAAAAAAACAACTCAGGACTAAAATTTTCCTTAAAGCATGAACAGTTATCAACATATCATCAAGGTTTTTATCTCATTATATTCTGTGCTTAACTCTGTATTTTAATGATAGATAAAGCCTTGATTCTCTTTAGCTCTAGTAAATTTCTGAATACCTGTCTTATTCTAAACTTTACTGTTTCTAAAATACTATATCAGCTCCTGCAAAAGTTCTGTGATGCTGTCTAGGGGTGGAATACAACAGAAGCACAAAGCACAGTGGAAGAGAGTCAAAAGAGTCTCACTGGCACTGCCATTAAGATTAAAATTTCATACCAGAGATGGCTGGCGTAATCAATCTCTAAATTCATTTTAACCCTAAACCTCTCCAACCTTGACATAAATCTTAACAAATAATTCTGTATTTTCAGAATGATTCTCAGAGGACCTAGAATCATCTACTTAAAATTCAATACAGCCACAGAATACGTATATTTATTAGTCCCATAACTAATCCAGTTTATATTAAATTCTCAAACAACAATTCAGTCCCTGGATATTTTCTTTTTTATTTTCTTTTTTTTTTTTTTAATATTGAACAAAACTAGGCTTGCATAAGCCAAACAAAATAGCAATGATTTTTCATCACATCTGAAACCAACATTAGTAATTTAGGAAATCCAGAGGGGTTTAAAGTTCTTTGAGGTTCACAAGAACTTGGAAAATTTGCAAGACACCTGGAGCCTCATGATAATTTTAATTTCTTAAGGAAAATAAAAGGAATCAGATCTTCAAAAATTAAATCAGTGGAGCTGTATGGATGATGGCTTGGTGATATATTTTCAAGGAACATCCAGTTAAATTGTCCTTTTCAATGTGCAAAAATTATACAATTATACTTATACAAAGAGAGTTGAGAAACCCATATGTATTCTTTAGTCTGCTACAGTTCCACTCAGAAATATAAAGTAACCCAAAAGACTGAAAATACAGTGGAAGTCTGAATGCAGTGTATATCACCATGCTGTCAGTAAAATACAGTGATCTGCTTCAAGGTTAGCTCATTTGCCTTGGATGCAGGGGGATTATTTATTTCTTTTGATGCTTGAAGTATATTGGGCATAATAAGCACAGCTGTGGGCAGATGTTTGTGCTGCAAGAAGCTGTGGTGTCTGGGGACCTCAGTGGCTCCCTGCCCTGCCTCCCTGCTCTCCACACATTCTCTGAGGCTGTGGTGTTTGGAGTCCCTCCTGCTGTGCTTCAGGCAGCCAGCAGGGCCGGCCTGCGCAGCTGTGATGATCTCTGTCCTTTGCAGGGTTTCCAATTAATGCTTGCTCGTCTCTCTCCATCACACATCCTCTCTGAGATCAACAGTTCCTCCCACATCTCTCCTGAGGAGCTAGACCTTCTGTTCTGGATGCTTTCCCTTGCACGGGGCCTTCAAACCGCTCCAAGGGCCTGGAGAGCATCTCACCCATACCTTCAGAGAGCTGTCTGCTGGGATTCAGGGCCAGCTTTGTGGTCATGCAAATGAGTCTTGCCCCTGTCCGACTGGTGATGAGGGAAGAAACTCCCTGAAGTGCTGCGTGGGAGGACTGTAGGAGTTGCTTCCTGATGAGCCAAAAGAGGGGCTGGATGGACAAAGTTCCAAGTATGAATTTGAGCTAACACTGCCTTATATATATATGTCCCACGTACTCAGGGTTCTTTAGCTGTTTGCAACGACAAAATTGGATGCATAGTATGATGAGCACTGAAGTGAGCAAGTGTATATATAGTCCATATAACATTCAAGACCAGAACCTGTTTTGTTTCACAAAACAATCTCTCAGAGAGAGAAGGCATGAGTCCTTAAGTTAGGAGAATGAACCAGGGTTATTGGGGCATCCAGCATCACATTGCTGAGCTACTTTAGTCCTCTTCTGACACTCAGGGTGAAGCTAGTGAGAATACAAAGCAATATTACAAAGGAAGGCACAAATCTGCCTTGTGAACTACCTTTTCAGTTCCACATGTTAGAATTCATCCACTCTCTTTGTGCCAACTAGAAATGTCCACCTAAAGGCTGCTCTAGGTTTCTTGAGGTGCTAGTGAAAAAGGGTTTTTCTGCTCCAAATTTTTTATTCTTTCCTGACACAGTGCCAGTATCAGGAGTAAAACCCACCAAGTAAGCCATAAAGGTAACCCTGAAGGAGCTTTCTGAAGTGGAGCAAGTCCAAGGGACCATCAGCAACAAACTGAGATTTCACTTATACTGGCAGTGAGATTCAGAATGTCAATACTTTCAGGAAGATTTCCCTTGCATAGATAATTAATTCCTAGGAGGTTCACTTCTGCAAATGGCATATGTTCTGTCATCTTTGACTGCAACCTTACAGCAGCCCTAACTGCTGGGCTCTCTGACTGGAAGAATGGCTGAGCTGGGCTGACCTTATGGCATGGCTTTCCAAGTGAGCAGCTGTTGCCAGTGAGGCTTCAGTCTCCATGAGTCATTGCAAATAAGAAAATGAACCCCACACAAATTTATAATCTGTTGCTGACATATATAAGTGTGTCTGCTCTGGATTAAACACTTGTTATGCCACCAGGTTGGAGGTTTAAGACAGAGGTGATGAGGGAACAGGTCCATGAGAAAATGTCTTTGCAAATACTGTCATCTGTAAGAGCAGGCTTTCCACATGAAAGCTTATTTTAAATATGGGAAAGCATTTTTCCCTGCTGTATTTTTACTATTTTCTAACTTTTTACAGTTAGGAAACCCAGCTTGTAGCAATGTGGAAAATCTCCCCTTTTACTTACTAAACAAACTATGTTTGAGGTTTTTTTCTTTTTTTTTAGGTTATGGATTTACCATCTACAAAAGATGCTAGTCCTTTGTGAACACTTTTTGACTGCATAAGTGGAAATTGTCCTATTGTCTGGATCTTGTTCTGTGTAGGGGATTGAATCTGTTTGGCACCTGGATCTTTTGCCATTGCTGGCTCTAACTTGTGTACTAAACATACGTTGTGTACTAAACGTACAAAGAGATGAAGAATATTTAATTCCAGCTGACTGTGGCATTTAAAATGTTTCTTCAGGTATTAGTAAATAGGACATTGGATGAGTCCATACATAAATTAGGAAGTAGTTCTGCCAAAATATATTCCAAGAGTTTGGCTCTTACCTATATACTCATCCTATGTGTGTTTAAAAATCAGCCAATCAAATGAGGGTAACCTGGAAAAAAAAGCCCAAAAGCAAAACTCTGAAGGTAGAGTCAGCTTTTTTCTTTCTATCTGTACTTCAGGTAAATGTGAGAGTAACTCATCTGATCTGGAGAGAATATTTTGGTTGACATATTGAATTTTTTTTCTTGTCTCCCTGAACAAGAGCTGATTCACTTAAAATGAATATTTTGTGTTTTCAAAATCCTTATCTCAGTATACAGAGGAGTAGTCTGGTGATGTTCTTCTAAAAAGTTTTTACAGTGAAACAACTTCTTAATGTGTTGCACTCAGTTAAAATTTTGGTGATGGACCAGACTTTCATCTCATTATATCACTAATTGATTGACAGAAAATTCAACAGGATAACTTTACAGCTTGATTCTCCTGTCTCTGACTGCTTGAAGTGAGGTGATGTTTAAATGGGGAAGGTTGTTTTCACTCACTGAAGTTGCCACAGAGCAGATCATATGGAAGTGGGGTCTCAGAAAAAATTAGGAGGGCTACTTATTGAAACTTGCAAGTACTGGAGCTGGCACTAGGTTGAGCTTTTCCTTGGTACATGTATGATCCCATACCATAAATATATATATTATATCAATATATACATATATATGTCACATGGCCAGTTGTGACATGAATGCTAAGAATACACAAAATGTTCAGATAATGGGCTGAGTACCTACTTTTGATTCAAAAATATTATTTCTTATTGAAAGTAAGGTTCCTCTTATCCAAACTGAGTGTGGTAAGTGAAAATTATATGGTTGTAGAAGCTTAAGTGATGGCTGGAGCTATTTTCTTATTTCCTGTCACAGTAAGAGTTGTTGGTGATGATTTTACACATTGCAATTTCTTTTTAGGTTTTGAAGGGTCAGAGAAGCAGTGCACCACTTAGGAAGGTGCCATCCAGGAAATCATCTCTGAAGCAATTTGTAAACAATTGTATTTATGTGTGATTTGATGGTATTAATCATGCTTGTATTACAAGCACAAGCAGAAATGAAAAAGCAGAAGTCTGTATTAGCTGGGCTAAGGATGCAAAGTCAAAATGTGTCCAAAGTGATGTGTCAGTGCTAAATACAAGTAGGGCAAACTTTTCGTGTCTCTTTTCACACTGACTTCAAAACCATCATTGTTGTGGTAAGGCGTGTAGTGCAACATTGCCCTTGAGCATAAAGTTTTATGAAAACACAGGACTTAAATCTTGCAGAGTGGGACATAACTAGTTACACCCTAAAATCTGTGTGTTTCCACGCACTGACCTTTAAAATCCTGTTGTTTGATTTTTTTTCTTTTGCTTGGAATTTCCTGTGCAAAATGCTCTATGACTTGTTCTGAATTAAATTTCATTGGGCTGACCTTTATTGCTGTGGTTTTAAGCAAGAGGAATAGCCACTATCCAAATAAAAACTCTAGTTTGTAAACTCTGCCTGTAAGCAGACTGAAAGGGAACCTGTGCCTGACATTTTGTTTGATAGAAACATCAGGCTGTGGTCTTCCCTCATCCGTGAATATCCATCTCACCAGTTTTGTCCCTTCCTAGACTGAATCTAGGACACAAACACACCTCAGAATTCAGCTGAGAACTTGCTGCAAATTAAATCATTGTTATTTTATCAAAGACTGTTTCAAGCCTGAATCTTTTCTGTCTCCTAGTGTTAGATTTTTTGTAAAGTGAGATTCAGAATAAACCAGCAAGTTCTTGCTGGATTCAAAAAATCCACAGCCTGTCTTGTGCATTCTAAGGTGATAAATTTTAGAACTAATAATCACCTTTGTGATTTTTCTAATTTATTTTTTGAAATACCTTCTCTCCTCATTTTTTCCCTGAGGGCCTTTACCTCTAATTAATCTTTTTTCTGTCAGCAATAGCAATTTATTATTTTTGAATCCGGTTATTTTTCCTTACCTCCTCCAAAGCAGTGAGAGCTAGAACCCAAATTAAGTATTTTTACTCTGACAATAGGCATACACATTTGAGGGGATCATTCATTTTGCTAAGCTACAATTACACTCAGTCTCATCACATCCAGGTTCTAAAAAGAACCTGTCAGACTCAATTTTTCTTTGAGATTTCTGTTTTATTCTGCTATGTGTTTATGTGGCCTTTTTTTCCTATTCTTGTTCAGTTTTACTTTACCTTTGTCTAGAAAAAAAATCACAACTTTAAATTAATGAGATGATACAACTTTCTGTCGGGAATTTTCTGTTGCTCTTGTTGCAAGCTATTTGATAGTTAACGCAGCATTTTTATCTTCATAAATAAAACTTTGGTTTCATATTATAGATTCTTATCTCTTGGGAACCAAAGAATTGCACAGGAAAATGAATAGATTATCAGTGTCTGTCAGTCATGATTGGTTTTTTATTACGTTTGTGGCATTCTTTGAATGCCAAAGTCTTAATATTTTGAAATCAATGTTTCTTTTTTCGATTTACAGCAATGTAAAGGACCTCAGCATATTTGTAGCACCTTTTCTTGTTGCTTCTGACCCTATCTGGTAGCAACTTTCCTTAACTTTATCTCCAATTCTTCATGAACATTAGCAAAATAAGTTGCTTGTGTACTCATCAACAGCTGCTGAGTTATGAAATTCATATTTAAATAGCTCTTTAATATATTTATGGAAAATAGAGAATATCTGAATTGTAAACTCAGTAACAGGAGTGTTGCATTTGGAAACAAAAAAGCAATTGATCAATGTGGCAATGAGGACAAAAGTTAATTTAAATTTTATAGCTTTTTCTTTCATCTGCATTGTGATATTGATTCTTGTCACTAAAAATAGTGTAACAGGATGTTAGGAACTCTTTCAGACTAATACATAAAGAATTAGGAGAGTCTTTAACAGTGAGGCAAAGTAAAATAGTGAAAAATAATTAGCTAAAAATATCTAGGTTATGCTATTAAATCTCCTAGAATCCACCGAGCACTTAACTTTTCTGTTGCTTTGCTTTGTATGCTTTATTCTTGATTGCATTTTGGAAACATAATGATATAAAAAGAGTAAATAATCTGCAAAAACTTAGATTAAAGTAAAACTGTCTTTTGTTCCCTGTATTCTTTTATAGACAATTCAGCAAGATATTTTTTATGTTTATTATTTACTAAGAACAAGAATAATTACTGGGATTAATCTTTTGTATAATAAAGCACAAAGATTTCACAAAGATTCTAGGCTCTGGTTCTGCTCTGTTACAACTCAACAGAAGATTTAACTTGGAACAACAAGCATTTTAGTCTTTGGAACAACAGGATGAAGCCCTGTGTGCAAGGTAAAATAACATGAGACCTTCCCACAGTCACTTTCCAATACACAAAAATGGATTTCATTTTTCCTAACCCTGAAAGACAGCAGATGGATTATTCATTGAACAGTTTACTGGAAAACAGTATGGATGAAATTTCAATGTCATTTTAATATAAATAGTTTCATTTTCTCTCCTACAGTCCTTCTCTAAATGTGTCTAAAAGAAAGAAATGTAATTTGTTGGACTACTGATCACAAATACCTAAAAAAATAATGAACAAAAGTTAATTATGTCTCTTTTTGGAAAGAAACAACCCTGTGAGGTCCCACATACCTATTGGTTTTAAAATATATGGGATTTAAAGCATGTATTTCCATCTAATCTTTATTTACAAGTTACTTTTAAAAACTCCAAGCACTCTTAATGTTAAACACCAGTTACTGTGCTCTACCTTAATTCTTAGGATGATAAAATGATTGAAAGAACCTGCATGGACTGTTGGCTGTGACTTGATAAATTAGCCCAATGTCATTTGGCACAAATTTCTTAGTGGAACACAGCTTCTAATTGCATGACTTGTACCTGTGTCAAACCAAGGTGGTGGGATTAAAAGAAACAAACATATCAAAGTCAGTTAGTTATTAAGAGTTTCCCCTACTTTAGACTGTTAATCAAAATCTCTTGAGAGTCTGTCTATGCTTCAACTCAGAATGCTTCAACTGTTTTGGATACTTTGCCATCTGGCCGTCTTGCTAGCAATTATTTCTAACTTTCTGTGAGTTTCAGAACCATTCCTGTACCAATGATACTGTCACTAAAATGATGTTAATATTAGTAAATAGACTAGGTCCCAGGCTTTGCAGGGAACACTTTATATGCAGAATTATTTTCTGTTTTCACTGTCTGTATATGCTTACATTTCATTACATTTAAATCAGGTTCCTACTTAAAGTTATTAAAAAGAAAAAGATTTATCTGGGTTGTTTCCAGCTTTTAAATTGTTCACTTTGATTGGAGAGATATCACTACTTTGACTATTTGTTGCTTGTACTGGATAGTTGGTCACAAATGCTTTTCTGGTTTTTGCTTCACTTGTCTGGATGACTTCTGGAATATAAATAATTTTTAAAATAGAAGTTAAACAATATTAGCACAAGTAAATATTTACATTGTTTTCTCAGTCAGTAATTCCCTTCACCAATTTATGCGAAACAGTTAGAAGGAGAAATAAGTTACGTGGGTGTTGTTGCCCCTTTTACTGATTCCTGATATCCAACAATAACTTACAGAAACTAGTTGGACTATGGTATTGTCACTACTGAGTCACGTCTATATTTACATTTTAACATTTACATGCTAAATACATTTTATATTTACATGTTAAAATGTAAATATAGACCTAGCTTTCTCCAGTCATCATAACTTCCACCAGATTTAAGTAAAGCTATGCAAGAAAATATTTCAATATATTATAGCCATACTATTGAGATTATTCTTTTGTTTATTATGAGCACATTTATCATATTGAAGGCATTTTATTAGCTGATATAAACCATTGAGTTCACAGTCTTCAAGAGAGCCACACGTGTATATTTATATCAGCTTAATATATTTTCCTAAAAAATGCTCTTTTGAGTAAAAATACATCAGGTTTGACAGACCAGGGAAGCTTAGCTGAAACTTTTGGTTTGTTACAGTTCTGACTGTTCAACATTGCCTTCTATTTTGAGATTCTAGAAATGGGTACGTTAACATAGGTAAAAAAAGAAAAAATCTTGCAGGCAAAAACTGTAGCCTAAATTTTTTTTTTAAATTTTAAAATTGAGATGATCTGCGTCTAATTTTAGAATTGTCATATATGATCTGGGGCTGACTTTTTTTTTCAGTAAAAATCTCTGTAATACATATAAGAACTTGTAATGTAAGCAGATAAATGTAGTTAATTTTTTTCTTTATCTGGGCTGTCAAATACTCTCTCACTGTCTATTTACTACAAAATGATAACTCAAAATATTTCTAATTTGAGCTGGATGACGAATACTCTTGCCTTGGTCCTGTATGAAAGAAGAGGTAAATGAGCAAAATTTTGTATTTTGAGCTCATTTCACACATAACTTTGTATGCCTGTGTGCTAAAAATATTTGTTGGTTTTTTTTTCCAAGTGAGAAAGCAGAACAAGGTATTGTGAAGTGGCTTACTCCTAGTGCCAAAATGGGAATAAATTTTACTGATGCAAGCAGATTTAGGATGAAACAGAGTATTGAAGGCCACTGGAAAAGTTTTGCCACTTCATCTGTAATGGCATGGTTTAATATGTTGGATTTAGCAATATACCATAAAATATAAAATGACATGCTCTTGTCTGTGCATAGGTATAGGTAAAATCAGTGTCTATGCAACCCAAGACTGTTGTCTTGGGGTTTCCACTCACATAAGAAGTCCTTGAATATTTCACATATGTAGAGTATTAGGAAATATATCTTTTTCTTCAAGTAAGGTGTTTTGACAAGACCTCACTAAATCGTCCAGCCTGTTTGTGACTTATTATCACAGTCTCCACTGCTTATTTTACTGAAGGGTTTGGCTTTTTTTTGGATTTTTTATAGAGCTGTAGAATCACGAAACAGATAAGCCCTTTTTTGGGTCAATTTGGTGATCTCAGGAATGACTCTACCAAGCTAAAGGAGGAGAGAATATTGAAATTGATACACAAATTCTTGTGTGTTCTTCAGTTCCTGGGAATGCTAGAGAAGACATTCCAGTGCCAGAGCTGTGGGAAAGGCTCATACAAAGCTTTATGCTATTTTTACCGATTTGACAACACTGAAGGGTGATGTGACTCTTGAAGTGATGATGCAGTGACATCACAAACTACTGTTATAAAAGAAATAGCAAATGTAATAAAATCAAATATCTCTAAAATACTAGTGACATCATAAAACTTCTAGGTTGTTCAGGTATGAACACTGTGACCACTGACTTTCTGCTCTGCTTTCCTCACTTCCTCATTATCCCTGAGATTCAGCTGTAGACTGGAAGCCTGCAGGCAGGAGCACCTTGGAAATGACACCTTAGCAAGAATGCTAACTTGTACACACCCTCCCACACACCAGCTGTGTAATTCATTGCAGGGAATGGTTCAGGTATTAATAGATTGCCGGAGGTGCAGAAACATCCCTGCCCAGACAGTGCAGGCTGCAGAGCTGTATTCACTAGTGAATGTTCCTCCAAAGCCACAGGGAATGCTTCTACTCTCACAGGGTAACCCTTTGCCAGATTCAAGTCTCCATCCTCTGCAGCCTCAGTCTGTAGAAGCCTTTTGCTGCCCCAAGGGCTTTAGCTCTCTCATGATCAAGTGTCTAGGACCCAACTGTGACACAGCACAAGTGCGCACTATTCTCCCAGACTGCTGAGTAAGGGCATCCAGAAAGACCTATGAAAAAGTCAGTATGGAGCAAAGGAAGGTAAAAATTAGGATTTTGGTTTGGGATTGTTAGCAGCTCAAGGATCCAGAAGGTATAGGGTTTATATGGAAAAGTGTGAAATCCTAAAGAGAAAAAAAGAGGGTATCATCAGGTTGCCAGGCCAAACTATTGGTACCATCTACATTAAGAGAGGGGAAGAAGATGGTAACTCAGAATGCTGTTTTTTCCTGGGATAGTTAATTCCCTTCACAGTGGCTGGTATGAGGCTATGATTTGAGTTTGTGCTGAACACAGAGTTGATAATACAGAGATGCATTAGTTAATCCTGAGCAGTGCTTGCACAGCATCCAGACCATTCCTGTTTCTTTTATTGCTGTGCTGGTGAAGAGGCTGGGGGCGCACAGGGAGCTGGAAGAGGACACACCGAGACAACTCTTCTCAGCTCACCAAAGAAATATCCCAGATTGTACAGGATCAGCCTCAACATATAGAGCTGGTAGAAGAGGAAGAAAGGGAGGGACACTTGGGATTATGACACTTGTTTTCCCAAGTCAATGTAATGCATGATGGAGCTAACTTTCCTGGGCATGGCTGAACACTTGCCTGACCATGGGTGATGGTGAGGAATTCCTTGTTTTGCTTTTCTTGCATGCAGAGCTTTTGCTTTCCCTATTCAACTGTCTTTATCTGAACCCAAATTTTTTCCATATATTTTTTTTTAATCTCCCCCTGATGCTTCTGGCAAGGCAGAGACTGGCTGGATGAGTGTTGCTTCGTTGCTGGATGAGATTAAACCACAACACTCCCCAGTGCTGATCATCTATCCCTGAGGGCTGCAGCTGCTGCCCCTTCCCCTCCTGCCTGTCTGACAAAGACTCCAGTGCTTTGTCAGGGATGGGGACCACACTAAAACTTAGCTCAATGGATTGGTGAATCCTAGCTGTCTTTTATGGGAGGCAACCTCCAGGTAATTTGTTTCTATTTTTAACTTGCATATGTCCTGGCTAAACATGTGCCTGGCTAAAGACACCATAACAAGTTGACTCAAAAAGAATCTGTAACACCACCAAAAGTCTCCTCCATCAAATTAACCTCTTCCTCAGCAGGGAACTGATAATGCCCTTTCAAACTGGCCTGGGGGCTGTCTCTGGGGCTTGTGAGTGCAGTGCTTGAAGTGGTGTTCAGCCTGTGCATATGACCTGCTAGGGAATGTCCACACTGGAGGCAAAGGTAGAAAGGTATTTCCAGGAACATGAACCCTGCAGAGTGCTACAGCCTCCAAACCTACATGTGTTTTCCAGCAGGCTCTCTAGCCTTAACTCAGCTCCATGAAACTCTACCCCTACCATGACAGCTTGAAAGTGGGCAGGAGACATGGGCTAGCAGGTGTATTCACAGACCCTGTGTGAACAGTCTTCTACAAGTAAAGCATAATTTATTGAGAGCAAAAGCCTTTATGAAAAAAAAAAAAAAAGGATTCAATGAACTGTCTGTAGCTATGTGCAGGCTGTATAGCATCTGTCTATCTTCCATATGGTGATCCTGCACAGTGTCCTAGAGTACTTGCACAGCAGCTGGGATGCAGGCAGCAGTGTCATACTCACCAGTCATTTCTGTCTTGTCTGGTGTCAAGGAAAAGGATTTTCCCCTGTGCAGGACCCTTTTATAACCTTTCTTCCCCATCAGGAGTGCGAATCACTCCTGAGCTGCTTAGTGACACTATTCTCTGCAGTGGCCAAACATCTGTGTCACAGCTTGGAAGAAGTTGTTCTGATGCAAGCGCTCTTTCCCTTCCTGTTTATTTTGATGGCATTCATGCTATTGCCAAGGTGAAAGGAGTCATCCTCACTTTTTTGTTGTTGTTGTTGTTTGTTTGTTTTGTTTATTTAGCTTGTCCCTACTTTTGCTGAATAGACTATTAACTTCTTATGCAGTAACGTCACTTCCCTGACTAGATTGCATCTGCTATTCATAAAATCATTGCATATCATTGTTATTAGATTATAAAACACCAGTTTCTTGCTCAACACTAGCATATCCATAGAAAAGACTCAACCTACATATATTGAGACAAATTCCTTCCCGTGAAGTCTGAATGCCTGTGGTTCATACTCTTGAACTGTCTGACCTTTGCAAATCAAAAAGAGCCAAGAGGTCAAACCATGATCTGCAAAATACTCCAGATGCCTTCTCTGTTTTCAGTGGGAGTCACAATTCATCTACATGGTGTGTTGCAGGAAAGAAAAGGACACACTTTTATATCACTCTGTTAGAAATTATCCTTTGGCTGGAATGCAGGAGTGAGCCTTTTGTGTTGTTATGTCCTATGAATTAAATACGAAAGGGGAAATATAAGGGTTGTTGCAGTAAAACCTTTCTAGTCAGGACAACACAGATATATACATGGAAAGTTGCTAAATTTTGTTTGCTTGTACCAAAATATATTAAATCTAATGACATTATGGCTGGAACAAATTTAGGATCTTTTGAGATAAGGGAAGAAAGGGGGGAGTGAGAATGACTCTGAGTCATAGATGAGCCCTGATCTCAGAGGATGTGCACAGGCAATGCTTTCATTGATCTCAGCAGAGATCATCACTTGCATAACAACTTCCGAATCAGGCCCATTTTGAGTGCTGAGTCAGCCTAAGACTCAAATTTAGTTATTCTATCGAGCAGTTAGTTTGGAAAGTATGGGAAGATATTTTTTTACTTGTAAATGTTGTGGCTTTTGATATATCCCTCCCCACCCTAATATTTCAAAAGTGATAATTAAAAACAAAGTAAAAAAAAATGGCATAGAAATCAAGGCAGAGGAATATGATTATTCACCTAATTCAATTTCTCAGTATTTCCAGAGAATCAGAAGCTTCCTGACATGACCAGGGTGCTAATACTCTGAAGAGTATTTCATGCAGGGTTGCTAGTACTATCAGAACTTCTTTGCAATCATATTTTTTTTCCTTCCATCTTAAATCTAAAGGCCATGTGTTTGTCTGAGACGATAAGATAATGTGGGGAACAGTACATATTTTACTATATAAATTTTTTTAGATCAACAAATACTTGAAATTTCTTATAGGTTTATGCATTTCCTGGAGTATTTTGGCATGGCAGGGACCTGAATTATTTCCATATGCACATGCTGTCCTTGGTTGTTTACCTATAAATCATCATGAGCTTCAGAGTTCATGGCTGCCAGAGTTTTATGTCTCTGGATCCTTGTGGATCCCATATGGCTTATATCCCACAAAGGATTTTACCTGAAAAGCTTCTATAAATAATAGGTATGTTTAGCATAAATATACTTCTGACATATCTATCTATCTATTAATCAAAGGAATGATGTTGCTATTTTCTTCAATGGTAAATAAATGCAGCAGATTGAAATAAGTGTTTCACAATGTAGAGGTTTCTGTAATACGTTTCTGTAATAAGAAAATGCACATGATCAATCAGTAAAATGCAGTTGGTCCTTTTACATCCATTAGGAAGGAGAAGAGTGTGTATTCTCCAAGCTTCCTTCATGAATATTTAATAAGAGATTAGATCATTAGATTTTGTCACTTTCAAGCCATTGATCTGAATCAGATTTGCAATTGTGATACATTGCTAAAATTATAATAGGCTGACACACACACACACACACACACACACACACACAGTTGTCCTAAAGGTAAAAGGCAGGGCACAAAAAGGGCAAAGGCTGAATATTGATTAGGGGATTTGAAATGCAATGCAAGAGTAATGCTGATTTAAGAAGAGGGTTTTTTTTGGAAGCTCATCCCCATGAACAAAA
The DNA here is from genome assembly GCA_013400315.1 of Bombycilla garrulus. Taxonomy (NCBI): domain Eukaryota; kingdom Metazoa; phylum Chordata; class Aves; order Passeriformes; family Bombycillidae; genus Bombycilla; species Bombycilla garrulus. The sequence continues at coordinate 398,603 of VXBU01010827.1, read as the reverse complement.
GATGGAATTGATGAATAAAGTCATGCATGCTATGTGAAATCAGCTGTCCGGTGAAGATAATATGTTTACAAAATCATTATGGATCCTGCTAATGCCTTAATTCTATGACAACAATTTCAATCACTGGAAAATTACTTTATTATTTGTTTCTGATTTGCCTAATTTTTCAAAATGGTTACAAGCTGGTTCCATAGAAAACATGTAATAACTGTTCAACCTACTAGAGCACAGAGATGGACAGGAACATAACATTTTCAGAGAAGTGGTTTTCTTTTTTCATGATATCTGATATTTAAGACTAAGGTATACTCATAGCTATGTTATGTTTGCCACTGAGAAAGTGTGAGAGGTCTTGCCATTTACTAATATCACCTCCTGAGTTGCTTAGGTCTCTGGACTACACACTTCTGCCGGCAAGCCTGACCTAGGTTCACACATCCTTGCATGCATTTGCACTCTATTTTTTTTTTTTTTTTTTTTTTTTTTGTCAGGATATGTATAACTTTGAGTGAGTATCACTCAGATTAGCCTGCTGCTCAAAGGTCAAAGTCTTCTGCCACCCATCTTACATGGGAACAACTCTCATGTGGACCCTGCATTATTTATGTCAAAAGTGCTTTCTGGAAGGCAGCTGAAATAAATGATGAGTGAGTTTAAACAATGGGAACATAACCATGACATGTTCTTGACAAGTCAGTAAGCACATTTTCTACAGGAATGAACCAATACTGGGTGAGTCGAAAGACTCCTCCACTGAAGTAGGTCACGCAACATTTACAAAATTCAGAAGGAAAAATTCAGCAGAAGAAACGTATTTTTTATTTCAAAAGAAAAATTAATGAAATTGGTACTTTATCAGTTTAAAGCAAAGTCCTTTTGAAGAAAGGAAATTTTCTTGCTGATCTGCTTTTGCAGAAGCCTGTAGTGATGGTACATGTTCCCATTTGTAGACCATAAGTCTGACACTGGTATGAAGGACCCTCTTGGTGCCAGACACAATCTTACTACACTTGCTTGGGAGCCCAACATATTTTGTTCCCCTGGTATGGAAAGGACAGCTTTCCTTAACAGCTTCATTGATTTTTTGGGAAAGGCAACCTTATGTTAGCTCACAAACAAATAGAATCCACCCCATTGCTATTGTTTTCCTTAAGCATTTGGGTCCTTCCAAAATGTTTTGTGAGCTAAAATCACTTCCTTCTTTACGAACTTTAGGAAATGTTGCTAAATGGCTTATTTTGATATTACCTGAAGATCATTTCTCTTTCCCTTCTTTGGCACAGTCACCATGAGTACAAATTTTAAGTAAATGCCCTTACCCCCTCAACATGCTGGAAGCTGGTGAATTTCTCTGAGTGTCATCTGAAAGGCAAATCTGGCCTTATGAACCTATCCCTGGGTTATGATAAATCCTTAAATATATTAAGGGTTTTAATACATAACTCTTTTTAATCCTCTAATAAGTCTTAAGTCTAGGAAAAAAAAACAACAAACAAACCGCTTCTTAGTAGATTTAGTGGTGTCCTGAACATTTACCAGGCATTTCCTTCATAATTACATAAGAGCTGATGAAGAGAGTAAGTGGAAAAATGAAAGTATGTGTTCAAATCTCTCCAACTTCCCAAATATGAGAAACCCATGAGGGGAAAGGAGAAGTGCTTGAAAGAAGCATAAGTACCAACAGCTGCATCAGAAAGAACACCACAAAACTGTATTGCCAGAAACGCAGTAAACATGCTAGAAGTAGTTCAGAAGGAAATTGTCATTCTAAGTGGATATTTCTGGGTTGATTACCTGGTTCTGTCATAGTGATATTAATTTGCCACATTATAGTGCCTCTTTATTAGAAAGCAGTTAACAGCACTTGCAAACTAAGATTTTGCTGTTCCTTGTTACTACTCAGTGCCATTTCTATCTTACAAAAAATCATTATTTATTATTTACTTTGTCTTGCAAAGCTGGCATATACCTCCAAAAGCAAACTATTTTCCCGAGATTCCAAAAGGGCATTAGCAGCTCATTTCAAAGTCATACAGAAGCTGAGCTCGGTTTGCTCACAAGCTGACACAAAGCAGCGCATGGTCTGACAACAGTGCAGTCACAGTGTGCTCTTAATGGCTTGCTTTAATCATAAAGCACCAATGTATTTCTCTCAATTACCACTAAGTCTGCTGTTACTAAACCAGCATCATTCTGCCCTGATGTGGCTCCTTGATCGTGATACATCTCTTTTTATTGTACAAATAATCAAAGCGTAGCAAGTGACAACACAATTAATACTGGGTTACTGACACACAGACTATTCATGCTGCACTATTCAAGTCTTCTAAATCTTGCAGCAATTGCTCTGCAGGTACACAGAAGAAGATAAGTAGTATCAGACAGAAGATAAATCCTCCTTGGTGCCATGTAAGAATTCATGTGCATAGAAGCAAATACCCTCCTGGGTCACACTTGCCATTGCAATTCTCTCCATACTTACCCTTCTAGTCCTGCTGTTTTGAAGTTCTGCAGCTCTGAAGGTACAAGCAGTGTGCACCAACCCTGAATTGCCAAAGAAGAGCATGTGTAAGAACATTAGTTCCGTAGTTTCATGAGAAGCACTGGTGCTCCTGCCTCTCCATCCTGCAGCAAAGGGCCACCCACATCCTCCTTCCCAAGGGAGGCAGCAGTACAGCCTCAGAGTTTGAGGACAGTAGTCTACATCCACGCAGGAAGGCTAAGGCACTCCAAATATCCTCTGAGGGTTTTGAGGAATGGGTGACCTGCAAACTCCTTCTGAAAGATCGTAGCCAGCAGAGCTCTGTTTTACCTTCCTTTTGGCTGGTAACTGAAAGGGCAGGGGACATTCCCTGTCCCTGAGGACAAGGGGCATGCAATAACACCCATTTACAGGAATAAATCCTCCCCCCTTGCCCGGGTGTGATCTCATCCATACCATTTGTTTGGAACAGACTCTGGATCTTATCATATTCGATCAATGTCAGTTTCAAAGGTTTAACTGTAGAATGCAATGAAGACTGGCTCAGTCACATGTATGCCAGCCTTGGGAGACCACAAGGATCCCAGCAGAACAGCTGGGCTGAGAGGCTAGTGGGATGGCAGGGATGATTTTCATACGCCTTTTCAGGACAGACATAGCCGTGGCATGGATTTTGATGTGAGACTCTTTAAAGTCCTTGTTTGTGACTCTTCTTGAAGAGATTGTGAAACTACAGAGTGACACAGGAGCTTGGTCAATAAAGAAGGATGAAGAGGAAAGATAAAAAATATTTTGTCATTGCTGAATGTATTTTCTGTGATCTGACTAGACAAACAGAGTGAGTCTGCTCTTCTCTGGCTACCTTGTGAAAGATGTTTGATCTAGAATCACTATCAAAATACCAAATCCTCACTCACAGCATGCTCCAACAAGCCAGAGCTTTATAAAAGGCCCAGAAGGTCATGACTATGAGGCACCACAGAAAGGTGTGACAATATCTATCACTGCCAATGTCATAGATCCTTGCGACTGAAAGAGATTTATTTACGAGGTGGAAATCCTAGCTGATGAGAGAAAATGGATATTTTTCCATTGCCAGGAAAGATAAGAAAATTCTAGCTGTTTCTGTTCTTCTGATATTGCTGCTCACAAATCTGGCAATCAGCTCTGCCCTATGTGGGCCACCCTGCACCTGCCAGAGGTCATTAGAAACACGGTTTAAATCTGTGACTTACTATTTTGGCTGTTGTCTTTCTCCACTATTTTAAAGCAAGGTGAAGAAAAAAAAATCTAAAATTCTGATAGAATTTACATAAAGGGTAAGAAGCAGCATCATTTATCTCACCATTGTGATAGTGACCCATACGGTGTTCATGAGGACCCTGGAAGAATTGATAGAGATCCACTGGAAAAGATCTACTGGACTTGCACTTCCCTTCTCTATTTCTTAGAACACTGATTTATTTTATCTGCAAGAAAATAATATAATGGCAGGATGACAACTCTATAAAAGTTTTCATTGTCTCTTATTTAACATCTTTGAGATTTCCTGTGTCTCCGCCACCTCTAAATGACTACTTTTCCAGAAATGAGATAAAGCATGATTCCTAAAAGGAGAGAGATGCCATTTATTTCTATGTAGATTCAAATTGCATATCCTGTTTATCAAATAAACCCTTCTTGGCTCACAATTTTACCTCAAAATCTCTGCAGGACTTGAAACTCAAGTTCGTTCAACTTTATTATGACTCAGGGTCCCTCTTTAGCAGTCAGCTTTCATTTACTTCAGCAGGATTAAGTGAATCCATTATTTTCAGCTAACATGCAGTGGCCTTCCTTGATCCTTTGTACAGCTCTGCTTTTTTCTTTCTTTTTTTTTCCTTTAAAAAAACAACAACAGCAACAACAAAACAACCACAAAAAACCCTTGTATCTCTCATACTTCATTTAAAATAAAAAGTGTGGAAAGGAATTTGGGGCCAATGTTTGAAATAAACACATCAATATTTAGTTACAGGGAAATAAAAGTCAAATAGGAAAGAAGAAAAGTTCTATGTGTGGTTGTTAAATGGTGAGATGGTGATTTCTGTCAGAAGGTCTTGCTTGCATTTCAGCTTGTAGAAGCCTTATAAATAAAGTTGCTCACCTACAGTTTGCTCACTTTTGTTTGTTTCCATCCGTTGCAGATGACCATGACTGTAAATCACATTGCTCAGTCTCACTGCAGGCTGCCTCTAAAGGGCAGCTCTGCCTCCCTGCCTGCTCCCTGTCCTGCTCATTCCCCTATGACAGCACACAGAATCTGGTATCTGGACAGCCAGCTGGGTCAGATTGCTCATCTGGCTCATAAAATAATATTGGGATTTTACTAATTTTTTTCCAATGTAGGATGAATTTTCAGACAGACAAACTTTTGCAAAATCCCCAGTATCAGAAGTGGACAGCCTATTTTCTGGTTTGCTGTTCATTACGTCGATATTGTCCAAAAACTTCAGCTGAGCTCAGCTCTCTAAAAGTTACATACAAAGATCCCAAGGCCTTAAGCACTAGAGCCTCCAAGGCTCCCCCTCTTCCCAGCTGTTAGCATCCTCTCCCAAAGACTCTCATGCCTACACTAATGCTGAGTTGCTCCAGGACCTTAATGAAGATTAAATTCAGGCCCACAGCCTCATGCCTTCAGGACTTGCCATGCACTTTTCCTGTGGGCATGATTACGCTTCCCAGCACTGCACTGTACAGTGGCACCTGCAAAAGCCTTGAATAATCTGGATCTGGTCTATTGGTCAGCCTCGTGCTTCCTCCAGACTAATTAGTCCCACTACAAAGCAAGATGAATTGCCTCAGGCACAGTGCCAGGCTGCAGCACTGGGTGTCCTGAGCTAACTCACCAGTGTGACACAGCTCTGTCTAGACACACCAGCCTGCACAAAGCTGGTTCTGGCACCTCAGAGTGATGTAAATACAGTTCCTGTCAGCCAGAATATAGAGTATTTCTGATGCAATAAGCAGGTCACAGAATGAGATGAGAGTGGGTCAGCTCTTTCCAGATGTGCATCCTTTCTTTCCCAGCGTAGTTGGGATGGATGACTGGTGTTTCCTTGTGGCTCTTTTCCCCGGTTATAGCTACAGGACCCTAGGAAAAAAGGTGAGGTTTCAGAATGAGCATGAGGAAACCTTCCATTTTTTTTTAACCTATTACATCTTAAACTAAATGCAGGGGAAATGAATGCTTGATTGTGGCTAGAGCTTGCACACCACTGGAACCATTTGTCCACAAATGGAGCTAGTTGAGACTCTTTCTAAATACCGAATTTGTGCTGTTGGTGCCACTTACCCTTTTCATTGTCGTGCTTCTGGCACAAAAAATGCTGGGTCCTAAGGAGGTGTGTGAGAGAACTGCTACTTCAAACAGGGGTCTGGACACTCTGTTAAGCTCTAGGAATAGAAAAGAATAAAAATCAAGTTTTGCTTATAACCATTCAAAGTTATTTAAGACAAAATGGAGCGCAGCAGTCCTCCAAATTGTTGGTGTTAATGAATATGTATTGCAGTCAGACAAAGATTTGTGAGTAGAGTGTATATGACATCTTTTGTAGAGGGTGCTGCCAAGCTTGAGTACCCCAAAAAAGCACTGGTTTAGTCAAGGGCTACACTGGGGGCAAGTCAGTATCTTTTTTCTTTTATAATTTACAAAGCCATCAAGTCAAACATGCCATAGTTAAAAAGCAGTAGGAAAATTTTAGAGTTTTTTTCATTTTGCCATTGTTCCTCAAAATCTGACACGACAGGAAAATCTGTATATCACTTGCATGACTGTTCAACAAAAAAACGTACATTTCATATCTAACTTCTAATGACTGCTTTTATTATCCAAGGACATGTAAAAGGACATTTTGCATATAAAAAGTCATGCATATGAAGGAGCCCTTCAGTGTCACTTCATTCCTTTAGACATGTGGATGAAACAAGACAGCTACCTCTATTCTGATTCTCCTTTGTCAGCACCATGGCCATGACCTGTTAGATTTCCTAAGCTGGAAAAAAGACTCAGGGATGACTCTGTGTTCAAAAGCATGGGTGTTGCTGCATTGTTAAGGCCAGCATGCTGCCCCAGAGAGTTGTGGAGAGAGGTTATTTTTCCTCATCTGGGGCTTGGGAGTTTAGAGGCTTAGAGCTTCCTCTTCTGGGGCAGAAAAGACTAGCTCAGATGTTTATAAACAAGGAGTAATATAATGAGTTGAGCTCAAGAAGGGACAGAAGATCTCCAAGAGTTTTCCTTCCTTCAGTCTTTTCTCTCTTCATCATTTCCTTCTGGTCTTCTAATGTACCACCCACTCCTCCCTGTATAAAGGTAGTATCACCATGACAGGCTCAAACCAAGCATAGCAGGTGATCTCTGTAATAAAGGTAAAAGAATATAAAAAGAAATGTTTTCACTTTCACCATGGATGAAATTTCCCAGGCTGTGTTTAATTCGCTCACTGCTTACATCAGTTGACTTCTGTGCTTTTAAGTATGTAGAAATAATAATTTATCAGTGCTCGCAATGACTTACTATGCACTCTGCTGATTATAAACATTTTACATGTCTGAAGTGAGAACTTTGTATCACAAAAGACTTTGTCAATTTGTGTAACTAAGCTCTACTGATATAGGGTGCTGATAGGGAAAAACTTACCAAAAACAGCTGGTCAAATGGTGAAAAAATCCATGCTGAGGGGTACTGTATGAAAGGCTGACTAGAGTTTATAAGCTTGTCAGACTAGTTGTCTTCCTGGATTCATCAGGTTTGATAAACTCAGGACACCACAAACTATCCAGATCAGCGCATGGCCACCAGCAACAACAGCTTGTATAAATCTGACTACATCCAAGAAGGATTTTGTGTGCTCTGTTTGGAGAAAGAATATGGGATTATTCATATGCTGTTGAAACAAGGGACCCCTTGAGGGATTTTCTGTCTATCTGCCTCTAAGTCAACAGCTGGGTCTGACCCCTGAGCTGCTGCTGCAGCTGGGCAGTGCTGAGTGAGAGCAAATTATGTGAGGGAGTAAGCGCCATGGGGATAGTTTTCTGCTGTTAATAATAACAACAGCCTGATCATCTTCTTCTTCTTCTTCTTCTTCTTCATCTTCTTCATCTTCTTCTTCTTCATCTTCTTCTTCTTCATCTTCTTCTTCTTCTTCTTCTTCTTCTTCTTCTTCTTCTTCTTTTCTTCTTCTTTTCTTCTTTTCTTCTTCTTTTCTTCTTCTTCTTTTCTTCTTCTTTCTTTTTCTTCTTCTTCTTCCCAATATTATCCTGATATTTATTATTTAAGGTTGTACTCATAATTATTGGTTGTGATATTTGTCCCCCTTGTCCTGAAAAGGAAAGCAGAACGTGCAACAGCCTGTGCATTGGGCCAAACCCTGTGAAGGAACAGCACAAGTACAGTAAGCAAAAGTCACAGAATGGCGCACATGCAACATCTAAAATCCCCTTCTGCCACCCTGAGCTCCCAAGTAATGTCATTACAGTCAATGTCAAGGACCTAAAATGACAAGATTAGGTTCTTCCCCAGTTACCACAGCTCTATTGTGGATGGGAGAAGACAATTCACAGAAGGATTTCATATAGACAGAAGATATAGAAGAGTGAAAAATCTGAGCAAACAAGATGGTCATTAACAGCTTCTCCATCCTTCTTCCATGGACTTCAAACTTGGCTTCTTTCCACAGTCTCTATCAGCCAGCCCTGACATATATATGGGTGTATGGTTCTGTGCAATAAGATTGCTGTAATTTGGGCCAGGGACTCAATATGAGGTGAAACTCCTTTGTTCACAGGAAGGCTTACAGGCTTTCTCTGTCACTGGTGACTCTCAGACCCATTTTCTCTATCCTCTGGTGGCCAACGCTGGCATCCAGTGCACACCCTCAGCTCCAGAAAGTATAGAAAGAATTCCACTGTTATGATCTTTCCCTTGCTTTTGGGTAAGACAGCAGCAGATCCCTATGTGCATTGTGTATTTATTGCTTCTGGAATGAGTTTGCTTCCCAATTTAGGCAACAGTGATAAAATCTGGACCATCTGAAAATATCTGGTGGGGGTAAAAGATCTTATTCCCAAACCTGATTTTTGGGAAAAAGATGGTCTCCCATGTTTTAAAAAAAGTTGCATTAAAATGAACTCACCTTTAATTATTCTACAAGTGATTGCTCTCAGTAGACTGTGAACCGCTGTCAAGTAATCAAATATTTGCGTACCTACTTAAGAGACACCGGATTAATCTATAACTTGTAAGATACCATTTGAAAATGTGATCGTCGTTTGTGTCACGCATCTTAAACTACTCTCAGGTCCCAAGTGCTGGAACCATGACATTCAAAGAATGTTTTCCTGATGAAATGTGTTAATATTTTACCATATGTAACCACTAGTGATGAATTACTTTGGCATTCACTGTAAGAACATTAACCAAGATGAACCCATTTGGTGTTAATGTCAGTGTAATATATAGCTCCCTGGGTAACCCCTTGGAGCTTAACATTCATTTAGAAAACACTTTTTCAAAAGAGTTTTATACGAGGCTTTTCTATTTCAGAATTAGCTGACAAGCCCTTTTGGATTATATTTTTCATTTCTGCCTCAATGCTGTGCTTGCTGCCTAACCTGCATTTCAGCATTGAAATCTCTGCTCTTGAGGGAGAGCTTGGACATAAGTCCTACAATATACTCTAAAATCACACATATTGATGGGAAAAAGGTTATCCCTTTTTAACTGCTACATACAAATATCTCTTCCGTACTACTTATGCCTTTGCTTGTATTACTGTCTTCTAAATTGTATTTTGTACACCCAAACAAAAAACAGATGTTTCTTCCTTTCTGGATTTTTATCTAGTACATGTGCTCTTATCCATGTCAGCCACTTCTTCTAGTCAAGTGAAATCTTTTTATTGGTATTATTATTAATAAAGACTGTTATTATGTATTAATAATCCTTTCTTTCATTTGTAGTTTGGAATGCATTTCTCGAAATGTAGGAGAAGCATCTCTCCACGCTCTCCTTTGCTGCCACTGCTGCAGGTTTGGGTACAAACTGCCAGCAATCCATGGTCTGATGTGCTGTGGATGGTATGTGGTGTAGCTGGTGTGGCAGTAGCAAATTGCTGTGTTTGTGTTGCTGGGATATTGTGAGGAGACACTGCAGGGTTTTATTTGTGCTACCCCGGTAGCGGAGGAAAAAAATTTCTACGCTGAAGCGTAAGTCCTCTTTAGATTAGATGAGTTCTTGTTGAACTCTGACAGCAACATGGCCATTCAGGGATAATTGCTTGTTTATGAAGATGTTTTGAGACTGAGAAGTTAGCCTGATTTTAATCCATTCAGAGTGCTCTATTTACCACTAAATGTCAGCTAGTTCTAGGTCAACCGCCAAATTTCATTTCAAAAAGAAACTTAATATGACAAGATTTATTTTCCATAAGCCATGTTGATTGATACTAATTATATTACCATCCATTAACTCTCCTCAAGTGATTGTTTTATTATTTAGTTGGTGATCAACGTTAGGATAGATCATCCTGTTTGTCCTTTTCAAAATGTTGTGAAGTATCTTTTCTTGCAGCTTTCTGGGACATCCACTGAGTTCCTGGGCTGTTTGAAAGTTTGCATTGCTGGTCCGGAGAGTTTGAGCAGCATTTTAAAGAGAGGATTTCAAACTATGTCCACTTATTAAAAAAATCTGTGGAATACCATAATTTCATTATGTATTTAACATTTTAAGGTGTTACTCTTGTAAAGGAGTTTATTTCAAGGTCATGATCTGGGTCATTAAAACCATTACGTTTTCCAACATATACAATTTGTTGCTGAGCACTCTCGTTTTTCTGCCTAATTATTAATTGCTTGTATAATTGTCCTCTGCTAATGGACCAGGGGCAGTGAGCACAGCTGTCCAAAGACCTGCTAAAGGAGATTTTTCTTGAATATATTTGCAAGATCAAGAAAAAAACAACTAGGAACTGCCCCAAGGTTCCCAGATGTCCTCTAACTGGTCTTAATTATGAGTTGGTAGGTCTTCATGCATTCATTGGCTTCCCCTAATAATTATCTAGCTTCTAAATTATAGTATTAAAAACTTTGTCTTTTGTTCCATATCCTATATACATGTATTTTCTTGGTTGCTTTCACTTTTCCTCTAAAACAGGATTTTGGTTCTCTTTAAACCAATGCAACATTACATCTGGATTCTAGCCTTAGACCGTTGATCAACTTTTTTGAACATTAAATTAAATATTCTTCGGATTTTTCTGACGTATTTAATTCTTGTTGCTTACTTTTAATATTTATACCTCCAGATTAGGCTTATAACTATTTTTAGCTTTACAAACCCTTTTTTAAAAGAACTGAGTGTTACCCCTTTTTATAAAGAACTGAATGTTTATGCTGCCAGCTGGCACAGTATTCTGTTTGGAATATAAAAAATGTAACCACTGATCTAATTGGATCTCTGATGAACTTTTTTGTTTATCACAACAGGTACACAAAATTAAATACAACATACCTGAAGCAAAAGTTTTCATTCAGAATCTTCAGGAAATCCAGATAATATTTCAGTATTGCCAGTGCGAGACCCTCAGTACGCATCAAACTATAATTTGTGAAAGAAGACAGTGATTTTCCTTTTATGATGTACTGAGAAGCGCAGTGCTTGACTAAGGGGATCAGTGCAGGTCAGAGCAATGTATCTATCCCAATTATCTTAGGAGAGAGAGACCCAGCAAACAAACTGTACCTCTGGAGAAAGGTGAGGCACAACAAGGATGTGTCTGAACCTGCATGGGATGATGTGGCTGCTGTTATGCGAGAAGAGAAATTTTAGTTCCCTTTAATATTTTTACATAAAGTTCCTTGAACTTGATTAATTTTCATTTCATCTAAGACCCATTTCTGCCAGTTTCTCTTGAGCAGTAATAGGGATTACAAGTACGGCATTAAGCAAATTGCATAAATACATTAAAAATATTTGCACAAATATTTTTCATTCATTTCCCTCGCAGATTTGAGCAAGGTTTAAATATCAAATGTTAAAATATTCAAAAGAAAAGACTCATTGGAAGATTTGTCATTCTGTTGGCTGAGGTACATAAAAATAGAACTAAATCAGTTACTAGCACATTATGAACAGCACAAATTATGAACAAATATTGGAAAATAAATCCAAGACCATAAATTAATTAAAAAGCAAATGCAACAATAATTTTTACAGATAAAGAAGTGCAATAAGTTAGTTCACTACCAAAAGATCAAATAAAGGAAACAGTCCCACTACTTCTCCAAATCGATTCATTAGTTCTCAGATTAAAAATAAAAAAGGAAGAAAACCAAAAAGACTGGTGTACAAATGTACACTGTTTTCTCTTCTTTCCTAAAGAATTCCCCACCATAAGTCCATATATGAAGATTATAAATGAACCCACAGAGGGAGAGATAGAGTCCAAAAGTAATATTCTTTCTCTATTTTGAGGCCATCTTTTTGTTGCATATAATATGGACAATTAATTCACAATGGTGGTAGATTAATTCAAATTACTCTCAGTTAGATGTGCTGTCATCCATAAATGTTACTTTCTATATGGAGACTATAGATGTTATTATGATCCCAACACAGTATAACTGTTTGGGATTATTCAGGAAGTCTTTCCACTGAGATTGCATTCTTTTACACTCCACTTCAGCTCTTCTCCAAAAACCATGACGGGAACTAACAACAATCACTCTGGTCTTTGTCAGGGTATCTGGATAGCAAGAAGTTCAGAAAAAGTCTGCTGAACTTGTTTCATAATGCATGTGGCCAGCTATGAACTTGTACCTTCCTTGACATCAAGGAAGAACAGATTTATATTCCAAGCCATTCTGTGGAAAAACACCGGCCAAGATTCTGACGGCACAGGAGTGACGAGATGGCAAGGCAATGTCACATTTGTGTGCAGGAGAAACTGCAGCTGGCTAAAATGTGTATTTGCAAGACATTTATGCTTAGAATTTATCTTTTATTCTTTTTCCCTTTACAGGGCTACGCTTATGGGTGGTTAAGACTGGCAAACTTTGCCATCACAGATATTGCTTGTGTCACTTTGCCAAAGTCCCACTCTGTATCTGATAACTCACAGAACTCATTTCTATCAATATATCAGCATTGAATACTAATTCACTAAGGTTTTGCTCTTTTCTTTTAGTTCTGCAATGCCAATGCTGTGACCTTAATTTTGTTCTGAAATCAGTTCAACCTACTCAGCCTTTGATCCAAATGCCTAGATGCTTTTTAACAGGACTTTTCTCACTGTGCGAATGTTGGATCCACAGATACTTCAGGAGTTGTAACAAAGAGCTGTCAGCTGTAAAAACAGGAATATTCCAGAATTTAATGTCTTTTCTGAGAATATCTGAATGGGAAGACAACACTGTTCCACCTTTGAAAACTGCTTTTAGCTTTGTGAAAGCTGAAAATTACTTTCACCTTCTGCAACCTGTGACATGAGTGTTCTTTCATTTTTTGTTGCAGCGGTAGCTGTTTACACAGCTCTGAACATGGATGCATTTGTAAGGCAGGGTGGGATGAGGTGAGTGTTAAACTGGATGAATTTGTGGCTGAGGATTTGGAGAATATTTGTGAAAAATCACATGTAGGGTGCCTTCCAGGGTGAGAAAAGCCACAAACCTTGACCTAATATTTAATATAAGAATACAATCTGCCTTTGCTATCACACACTGTCAGAAATGCTGAGACAATATACGGGGATGAAGAGCTTGATAAGCCATGACTGGTTGTCAGGTGAACGTGTTTGCCTGTTGAGTTTCAAAGAGTCGTTTTACCTCAGAGTCTGGGTCACAGGTATTTTTCTGGGAAGCCTACACTGTAGCAGTGAGCCAATATGCCCTTTTCATCTTTTCCTCATGGGACTCACTTTCAGATACCAAATTTTTTCTCTTTGTCATGCTTCTCTACAATGCTGTAGTTCATTTTAGGAATCAGTGAAAAGCACAGTGGCTTGTGTGAAGTGGCTGTGTGAAGGTACTTGACTCACTCTTGATTTCCAGATTCTTCTGCACCAGGTTCTTTTGAACTAGACTTCTGTGGGAAGAACCAGCTCCAGAACTGGCTTTCTGTACATCCCTTTAAGAGACAGAATTGAACAAAAAAAAACCCCAAACAAAACTAAATCAACAACCTGACTAATTAAAAATGAAGATTCTTCAAGTTTGGGGGTTTTTTTAGTGTCTGTGGTCTGATACACATCTCTTAAGAGAAGTGAACGTGATCATTAAATATTTAGGTAATTGCAAACACAAGACATAACTTTGATACAGAGTTTGAAAATTGGCACTTAGAAAGAACGAATTACCTCAATTATTGAGCAAAATAATTTTTCAAGAAAAGATTTAGATTTTTTTCTTAAATTTTAGATTGTAAACTTGACAGATAAAATAACAAAAAAGTGTCCTTTCATGTTTTTTGCAGAGTTTCAGATAGGATTATTTCTAGAGCCTAGCCTACTGAATGAAATGCTGTCATCTCAGATAACGAGGTGCACTTTTGAAAGCAGGCATTAAGGAAGGAGAGAGAGCAAAGATGAAATGAAGGAGAAAGGCACAGTGGATAAGCAACAAATAAAGTAGGAAATGTTTGCAATGGTCAGAGCACAACTTTGTAGTGTGCCTAGGAAGTGAAAAACAAATGTAAAGCAGAAAGAAAAATTAGATCTAATTTAGTGTTTCTCCAGGTCCTGCAATCAAGACTTTAGACTACATTGTAATTATTCTGAAGAGAAGCATAATGATCCTTGGTCACTCATTGCAAAGGTGAGGTCTTTCTTCCCTAGAATGCATTTACATATTTGTTTATTTATTGTTTAGTTTTCTAAAGGAGAAGGAGAAGGACAGGAGGGATTGGGGCAGAAACTGATGCTCAGGAAGTTCCACCTGAATATGAAGAACCTCTTTACTGTGTGGGTGACCATGCACAGAAACAGGTTGCCCAGAGAAGCTGTGGAGTCTCCCTTACTGGAGATATTCAAGAACCATCTGGACATAATCCTGTGGGAAATGTTCTGGGATGACCCTGCTTGAGCAGGGAGATTGGCCCAGAAGATCCTCTGCGGTCCTTTCCAACTGGACCCATTCTGTGATTCTGATTTGCAGAAGGAGGAGAAAGAAAAGGGAAAGTGAAGGGGAAGGGGAAAGGGAAAAAAGGAAAAATACACAACCTAGAAATGTTTCACGGGCTTTTACTCTCAGGGGTGTGTTATCCCTCTTTTCTAACAGTTTATATACATGCATAGATACATACATACATATACATATATATGTTGGCACTCTGCAGAAAAGTTGAAACCATTAGCTGTTACCTTACCAGCTGCCCCACTCTTACTGTGCACATCTGCATTGCTGTCAAACATACATGTTTCAGGGCTATTGGTTGTATTTATTCCTCAAATAGTTTAGTTCTACTGTATTGCCCAAATCTCTTTAATTTAATCCTTGTCTGACAACTACTCAAACAAAAAGAAGAGAGGGAAATCCTGAGGTGATTCAAATATCGACTTAGAGCAATCATCGTTTTGCATGCAGTCAATACTGACCTTTTCCGTTTGGAAAACTTGAAGGGGAAAAGAACAGCTGCTTTTTCCATTATAGTTTAACTATTAAGTAATATACACAGAGTGTTCTCATGAATGTGGGGAGTTTTAGTGAGAAACAGGGGACCAGTAAGAGTTTTACACCCCCAGAGCATCTAGAAACTGTAAGATAATAAATTTAATGTCCACACATTTTTCTACTCAGCTGCTTGATACTTTCTGTGTAGAAAGACTCTTGATGTTCAGAAATGTTTTCTGTGGTGATTATAAATCATCCCACCCTGAACCCCTGCGTTAGACTGTACATTAGCACGTCTCATGACAGCAAGCTTGGCACTGGGACTGATGACACCTGAAAACACATGAAAAAGGAAAGTTTTGTGTCTCAAAGAGGTTTTCAGACTTAGGCTACTGAGTCCTTACGTGACTTTCATGTCCTTTATTTGCTTCGTCCCCCTCAGGCATTCTTATACACCAAAGGTGTAAAGACAGCTGTTTCAACCAGCAGTTATCACAAGATAGAGAGATGCCAGCTAGTTAAAGATATTTCTCTCATCAGGAAGATTTTGTTGGCTACCTTCCATTCATGAGAAGCTTAAATTTCCTGATCTGTGATAAGTCATCCTATCAGGTAGGAGCAGCCATGCCAAAGTAATGAAGAGATTATAATACGTGGCATGCTGCTCTCCAAATTAATTATCTGAAATCTGCCCTTCATGATCATCAGGAAAAAATGCTGAAAACATTTTAGCTATGTTGGTCTAGATTTATGCTTGGTATGATTTTACTGGTATTAGGGAAAGAAGGACTTATTTCCAGGTTAAATCCTTCTCTAAAGTTACATGATGGAAAGATCTGACTGCAAACACCTTCTGTTGTTTGGAATGAAACCATTATCAATGAAATGTTGATGAAGAAAGGACTGGGCTGAGCACTATGGAAATGGGGTATCAGTACTAGTGGAAGGAGAATGTTTGTATGAGAGAGATAGTAATTTACAGAAATGTCAGCATAAGTTTCTTTCTGGAGGAGGGAGCTTTACATCTCTGAGGTAGAGACTATAGCAACAGGCTGCCCCTGTGAGTGACTCAACTGAAATAAAAAATCCTAGCTTTTATTTCCACTTCATATTTTTCAGTAGATCTCAGAATCAGGGTAATGAATTGGACTATTCACATGTCTAAATATTAATGTTTCAAGTTTAATGTTTCTATTTTGAAATATTTTGATTGTATGGATTCTATCTGTAATTTAATTTTTACATTTCAGAGGCACTTTGGCTCATGATGTCTCACTCTCAGCAGCTCTGTAAATAAAAATGCTGTCTGCTCACCTTTACCACACTAAAGAAAGTACACTAAAAACATTCCCATATAACATCAAGTTAAAAATAAGCATCTTCAAAACTTCTTTTTGAAGCTACATCTGTTGTTTTCATTGTGAATCTGCAGACCTTGAATTTACTTAATTATAATTCAGTCAGTGGAATATCAGGATTTCAATACAGGTTCATCTGCTAGGCTACATCTAATGCAGAACAAATCCTGATTATGTGTCTGAGGTGCACCACAGAATGGAAGCTGCAGTTTTAATTCCTGGGACAAGACAGAGAGAGGGAAATGGAAAGGGGAGGCAAAGGGAAGGGAAGGGAAGGACCCCAAAGCTGGCTTGAACTAGGGGACTTTAGGGAGTTAAGGAAGAAAAGCATGGCTCAGAGTGAAAATGACAAAGCTAAATCAGTGTATACAGTGCAGGTAAAAAGAAGCAATGTTGTCTGATTCTATTGACACTATCTGTAAAACTACAGCTTTTGAAGACAGAAATCAGATAGGTCTGGACCTTCTGTAAGAGGGAATAATAGATGAACTAGCCAGCCTCTGGCCTTTAGCATTCCAGTACTCTCATGTTGCTTGGGTGAAAAATACTGATAATAACTGCACTTCTGAGCTAGGGCAGAGACTTCTGAAGGATGGATAAAGGCTAATTCACTCCTTTTCAGCAAAGACATGTATTTACCCTTTCATATCCTGTGTTGAAGGAACATTGCATCTTCTTGTGGTGCTCATACACAATATCCTCTGCAGATCCCAACAGGCTCTCCCATGAGATAGGATCCAGTTCTGTGTGCTACTACTTGCACAGCGTGAAAACATTCTCTGTACTATGTTTTCACTAAAGGTTACATTGAAGAAAAATGTTCCTTCTCAAAACTAGTCCTCATGGCTACTGCAAGAATAACAGGCCAGGAATACAATTTTCTATGTCTGTTTTCTGCAATAACTAATTTCAAATACTAGAACTGGCCTAAGTTAGGGAGCAGAGAGATTGCAGACCACAGTACAGAGTGTTAATACAGTGTGCATGAAGACCTGGGCACAGTTTCTTAGCTGCTAATGACACAGCTATCAGTGAAGAAATCAACATCGGTGTAAAAACACAGGTTTTTGAGAAAAGTACCTAAATTAAATCAAATACTCAAGTAGAAACACCTGATCATGGACATTACACACTAATATAGAAGCAATCAAGGGAAACAGCTTATGTGACAAAGGAAAACATTCAGTATTAGGGTAGAATATTCCATTATTCATCACAAAAAAAAAAAATCAATTTCTTTCAAGACAAAAAGTAGTAGTAGTAGTAATAACAATAATAATAATATACCAATAGAAATTAGTTCTTCAACTTTTATTTCCTAGTTGTGTCTCAAAACAGTATTGCTTTTTTCAAGCTAAAAAATTTATTCAAAACTTGCCAAGAATTTGTAACAAGCAGAAGACTGAAAAAGAAATAAAAAGATAGACTCAGCCATAATCCTCACCTAGAACACACTTTACAAGAACAAAAGGGCATACAAGTAAACCATTCTTAATTATTTGTTTATGTATCAAAGTAAGAATCCAGGTGATTAGCAAGAAGATTTAGAAATGTGATGTTAGAAAACAGGAATAAAAGAGAAACTGTTGTTGACAGATGCTTCCTGGGAAGTTCTGCAATGACAGTTTAAAACTTAATGTTAATAATTTGTTCCAAAATGAGAATGGTAGAAATTTGGATGCTTTTTTTTCCTTTTTCATAGACTGTTTTTTTGTTACAGAATCCTGGATGTTTTAGGATAATAAATCCTCCAAAATTTTGAGGATTAACATTATAATCACTGTAACAGTAAAGACTTAAAGTACATTTGTTCCTGACTTTCTGACCCCTCAAGAGAGGTAAGTGACCATGCGTAATATGTAGGAAAAAAAATAAATCTCTATTTCACGGACAGCATCCTACAGGGCATCTGTTGATTACAAGCCACACCTAAATGGTCGTTTTTGAACACAGCATGTTCTGTAGGCTGTATGATGTAACTAAATTTTAGCTACAAATTGGCAGACATTCTTTCTTGTAGGAAAAACATTAATCACCCACCTAAAAATTTGCAGTTGACTAAGTACCAGAGATGATGATCAGGCGATTTTATTTATTTCATCTGAATAAATTGTGACAACCTTCACTTAAAAAGGCATCAGTACAAGACATGGTTAGTCACTGGCTGGAAAATCAAGTGTGTTCCAAAAGTCCCATGAGAAGTGGCCAATGTCATTGCAAGGCTGCTTCCTATCACCTCTGAAAGGTCACAGCAACTGGGGAATCTCCCTGATGAGGAAGGAAAATGTCATACACCTCTTCAGGAGGAAAGGCACAAAAGACTTGGGAATTACAGGCTGGTCAGCCTAATCTCAGTTCCTGGGAAGTATGCAGAGCAAATCCCCCTGGAAATCATACCTGGGCGCCTGAAAAAGAGTGGGAACAAGTGAGTGACTTGGAAAAGGCAACAGTGATTCAGCTTTGGAATAAAAATGCAACACCTTCCACATGTGATGGAATAACCTCATACAACAGGACAAGTGTGGAACAGAATCGCTAGAATGCCTTGGAGTCCTAGCGCTCAATAGTACAGCCCAGATATGAATCAGGAGCAGGGCTTTGCCGTGACAAAGGTAACCACACCTCAAAGGGAACTTTGAGGGTTGCAGGTGGCAGGTTGAGGCAAAAGACCACTCTGCTCTGTTCAGCAGCCTGAACACAGTGCTGAAATACTCCTCCATTTTTTGGCAGCCTGGCAGGAAAGATCCTCATATATTGAAGCAAGTATGATGGAGGGTACTAAGGGGACTGGAGAACATGAATGAGGAAAGGCAGACAGAAATGTGTTTGTGTAGTCTGAAATGGAAATATCTAAGGATCTGGAACTGTCTTGAACTGCCCTCATTTACTTAATACTGGTGTTT
Source organism: Bombycilla garrulus (assembly GCA_013400315.1). NCBI lineage: Eukaryota > Metazoa > Chordata > Aves > Passeriformes > Bombycillidae > Bombycilla > Bombycilla garrulus. The sequence continues at coordinate 379,218 of VXBU01010827.1, read as the reverse complement.
AAAGAAAGTGGAGTAAAAGGAAAAGATGCAGTAGATCCAGTTGTAGGGTAGAAGCTTTCAATTAGTTGTTAGAAAGAATATCACACTACGAGTAGTCAAACGCTGCAACAAGTTGTTCAGAGAAGTTATGTGAAGTCCATCTTGAGTTATTTGAAGTTTAATTAGACAAGGGTCTAATTTGACTCTGAAGGTGAATTTTACTTTTAAATTAGGCCCCTTTTGAGTGGGGAGTTGAGCTGGGCGATCTCCACAAATCAGTTACATAGTATGTGATCATATAATTATATTTCTTTGCAGTTATTAAACTTGTGACACAGTCAGTAACAGGATAAATTTTCAGTTTTAGTAGAAAATGACTTTATTCAGTCAGCATCTAAAATGCCAAGAGTTCCTAAGGAAAAGAAGAGAGACATTCAGTTCCCTAAGTAGAGCAAAAAAACCTAATAATCTGTCTACTTTAACAGTTAAGAAATCCTTGTAGATTGGAGCTGGGAGAAGTGTGAACATGAATTGTTCACACCAAAGAGTATGGGTTATGAGATGGAGCATAAATCCCTATATCCAGATTGTTCTCTAGAAGGCAAACCTGAGGACCTTGAACCAGAAATTTTTCCCCAGCCTTGGGAAACAGTGCTGACATCCTGACCACTGACTGATTCAGAGACCAAGAACCCTTTCGGAACTGAGGTAAGCATGAGCTGTAATAAATGATTTTGTTTCTGCACAGAATTGTCTCTGAAGACATTACAATTCTATATTTAGAAGGCATGTGTGAGTATCACCATTTTCCTAAGATGAAAAGTCAAGAATTCTCAACCTCAAAGGTGTGGATGAATGTAGAGGATGGAGAATGTGTCTAACAGGGGCTCATAGACAGAGTGTGGGGGAAAGCAGTCCCATACTCTCTGGATTTTATGGTGCTCCTTATCCAGGTCTCTGCTCTGCAGTCTTTTCTGAATGCATGCACAATCTACCTCTCCTTTTTTCCAGTCAAAATAATCCTGGGATATCTTTTCAATGCATTGGGGCAAGGCTAAGCCTCATTCTGTTGTAACGGCATGGGCTGTTTAGGTTATCATTAGGAAGAACCCTTTAGGGACTCCAGCTGGGAATGGAGTGTCATGGTGTACACGCCTCTGATCCATGGCCTTTCTGCAGCAGGAGTTCTGCACCTGAAGGGCTCCAGCTGATGCTGCTTTTCCTGATAATTCCATGCAGGTTAAACTTCCCTTCACATCTTTTTATCCGTACCAAGGCTACACGGAAATCTTAAGACCTCTTGCTCCTCATCTTCCAAAGGTAGCTGTTCACAGCCACAGCAGAAACAAGCTTTGCAAAGGAGCTTTTTGAAAGATTGCTTTGTACATTCACATCTGAGGGCAAAGTACTGAGTGGAGTCTACTGATTCTGTGCATACCTTCAAAGAAATTAAACATCAGAGAATTTTCTCTTCTTCATATTCATTTTGGTTTTTAAAGTAATACATTTTCAACTTTCGTTCCTTTTGATCATGGTTGTATTTTTTTTTTTTTTTTTTTTTTTTTTTTTTTTGAAAATGTTTATGCAAGCTCAGACCTTATCCCTGGGAGAAGGTTTTACTGTGTTTGAGTCTTTCCTCCAAAATACGTCTCCTTTTTCCCATTCTTTCTGAAGAGTCAGATAGGCACAGGGATTAAAACGAGAATATTAGGAAAGGCTATAAGAAAAAGAAATAAATATAGAGTTTTACCTTCCCAAGAAAAACCTTCATACTGTGGGTTTAGGGCTCCCTTAGATGAAGATTGTGTTTCTCTCTATTTGTACCTTATCCTGGTGTTAAAGGGTGTCAAACAGTGAGACATTTCTATTGAGCGAATATATCCTTTAGACCTCAGAATCTGATCATTCTAGCAGTGTTCATTAGCCTAAAATACATGATACTCCATTAAGCTGTTTAGTACTCTTTAAGATTTGTGTACCAGGGTAATTTGTGGGGAAGATGTTATTAATATTGCCCAAAATTAACCAAAAGCACATGAGGCTGTACAGGAGAGAGAGCAAAGAGCCCAACACCCTTGTTTCTCCAGGAGATTTTGTTAGGAACGACCAACCCAACAATGGAAATAAGAACCAAGAAGTGACAGCAAATAGTTAAGATTTTAAAAATCACTGAATATGGATTATCTGAAGTTTGAAGGGACCCTGAAGAATCAGCGTCCAAAACAATCTTTTGTCATGACTTTCACAGCAGAAACTGAGCAATTTGATGGTTCAGAGCTTCTCACCTCCCATCTTGCAAGAAAAGTCCCCTTCAGCCTGATTTCTGAAACCCTCTGCTTTCTGTGATGTTGAGTTGCTCCCCACTACATTTTACCCCAGTTCAGTTTGAAGGATGTGGTATCAAAAATAAAATACATTTGCAAGGAAAATTGCACAGAGTGAGGTTTTAAGGATGTTTCAGAGCTTGTCACATCTTTTACAACTATTAGTAAAACTTAAAAATAAGAAGAACAAGGAACCATATTGAGCTTGTGCAGAATTACTTTTTTGCTGATAATAATACTGGAGCCAATGTGTTATCTGTGTAGGTTAATGTAGTAACACTTTTCACATGGAATCCAAGCTAGGCAACTTGAATTGATTAGGAGAGACTTTCCATCACTGCTTTTTCCTTTGTGTTATTCTCAGTGAACAGAATATGATCTTATTTCTTAAGCTTGGAAATGATAATGAGCAGGATAATGTGCGGGGAAGTATTCTCATTTGTTGAATGGTGTTTTTTAACTGCGGGGACCCCATTATCACTGACAAGAAAAGTGAAGATAAACCCCTGTTGATTGGAGACTATGCTGGTGTCAGTGGTTTTCAAGTATATCATGCAGTCATGTAAGAGGTTTCTATTATCTCATAGAGTGCCAAATGGGGATTAAATCCTGACACTGAAAATCCTCAGGGAAATGGCTTCTACTGCAAAATAATGAGTCTACTCATACTTGAATGTCTTCTGTCTCGACAGGGGAAAATATCCTGGACAAATGAACTTCAGTCCACCATTTAGAGTCAAGCAATTGCTACCTTCCCAGTGTCAACCTGAACATATCAAATGTGATATAAAAGAGACAAAGTTAATGATCTAATAAACCTTGCTACATCAGAAGATGCCAGGGAATGCTCTTTAGGAGCATAGGCTCATGTAGGCAGCCCACAGCTTTTTTGATGTTCTTGATTCACTGACATAAGCAGTGAAGTCCTGAGTCCAGCTATTTTAAGATGTTTGCTTCCTCCTGCACACACAAGGAATGACCCTTGGCTCATTCCTGTTCCTGCAGAGCAGGCATGAGAGAGCCCTGCAGAGTGCTGAGACTGCTGCACCCAGGAGGATGAGGTAATAGGATGGCTATTTTAATGACTGTTTGTAAAGGATTTACTGTATCATTTACTATGAGCAGTGCTTTGTACTTAATACTATCCAGCATATCTTTTCCAGTCTTTAAATAACTGCTAATCCCAGAATATGAATATGGTGTACAATACAATTCTCTGAATTCCAATTTTGGAAATTGTCGAGTTCATCAAAGATTCAGTAGGACCAGTTGTGCACAAATGCAGAGTTAGCTTTCTTCATTTCATGCTCTTCCCTACAAACTACAGTTCAGTGGAGGCAGTTCAGTGCAAGTGCAAGCTAACCACATGGCTTAGGTGGTTAGCCATGTGGTTAGCTTAACCATTTAACCACAAGGTTAAGTGCAGGCAGCCCTCCCCTCACTTTCAAGCAGCACGAGACCTGGGACTACCAGCAGACACTGGAGCAAGTACAAGAAAAAAGTGCCATGGGACACTTGCCCTCCCCATGCCAAGCTGTCCCTCTAGTAACAATTAACCTGGACACTGGATGCAGATTCAGCAATCTCTCTATGTCTTTCCTGTTCCCAAATGTAGAATCAATGCCCATCTATTACCAGAAGACCAATCCCATTCTGCTGCCTGAAATTATCATGGTCTTGTGAGCCAGAGCCTTTGCACGACAAATGCTCTTGACCAGAAGTTTTCAGAACGAATAAGGCAGGACAATGAACTCTAAATTTATGGCATGCAACAGGTGCAGCTAAAGTATTGGCAAATATTTGAAAGACTTTTAGAATATCCTGAGTAGGAAGGGACCCACAAGGATCATTAAAGTAAAACTCCTGGCTCTGCACAGAACATCCCCCAAGAACTACATCCTGTACCTGAGAGAATTCTCCAAATTCTTCTTAACTATGCCAGGCCGGTGCTGTAACCGCTTCCCAGGGTAGCTGGGGTTTGTCTACCCTCATATCCAACCTAACCCTCCCCTGACACAGCTTCATTCAGTTCTTGAGTCCTGTCACTGAAGAGAAGAGATCCAGGCTTGTCCGTCTTCTTCCTCTTGTGAGGATGATGCAGATTTCGATGAGATTTCCACTTAGTCTCCAAAGGAAAACCTATGCCCAATACTGAACTCCAGACTTGACATTCCATGATAACTTTTAGCTAGCTATAGGAAAGCAGAATAGGGAAAGCATAAACATAAGGATAAATAACGGTTTGAATCTTGTAGGAAAAAAAAAAACCCAAATCAACCACTTGCATAATGATTAAAATGGACACAGGCAAGCAATTCAACTGTTACAATCACAAACTGCACTGGAGAGGAACCTAAAGTGTGCAGTTTCACTTAAAAAAAAATCTGTACCAGACCTAAGAGAGGTAGCAGTGATCAACAACAATGATAAATGTAGCTCTGGCTACAAAGAAATTCTGGGATTTGCTGTCAGAGGGAAACATCTGGCTAAAATAGTGAATAAGAAAAATAGGTTATAAAGCTGTAAGGGAAGACATATAGAGACAAAAAAGCAAAGGGCAACTAAATTGAAAAGAATAATAACTTTATAGGCCTGTGTTACTGTCTATAATAGATAAAAGTAACTGATGGCTGCAAACTTGATTTGCATACTGCCCAGGGCAATGAACCTCCTGCATGCTGTTATGAGAGGTATAATAAACACTTAAATTACATCCCAACACCCATCCAAAAAAACCCTCAAACCACAACTAAACAAAAACCAAAGAAATCTTGGTCAAGACAAACGATGTAAAAATCAGGAAACATCAAATGAAGATGGCCCCTGCCACCTAGACATGCCTGTTGAATGAATTAGTACAGAGTTTATACAATAGCATGCAATGATTCTTAGTCTCAAACCTCCTGAGTACCAACTTAACAAGCCTACCTGCAGTTCTTCCTTTTTTCTCGCTGTTCATTTAGAGCTCCACATGAAGCAAATGATTATATAATTGAAGGCTGTATCAGAATGCAGAAGGCTGTAGATTAATGTTGTACAGACAGCATTAAATCTGACATTTCTTACCACTGGAATGCTTGCTTGCTGAAATTGTAAATTTCTCCTCATGTTGATTAAGCCAGAGATTTAAATACAAAAATCTAAATGGGAAAAAAAATACATTAGCATTTGAAACTAATGAAAATGTCTAGGATCAGAGCACAGGTTTTGTACTAATTTTATACAACTAGGTAGTAGATTTTAGCAGCAGAAACCAGCGACTGTCCTGTGTCAGTACATAAAGATCAGCAGTTCAGAGCTAGTGCACTGCAATAGAGGCTCCCAGCTATCTCGACCAGGGCTGTAGGAAGACTGGGGACAGCAGAAACTAAGAATGGAGCAAAGTACATGCCCAGATCCCAATGTGTCTGTAGCACGGACTCGGGATGATGCCAAACATGGGAGACAGAGGGCACCCCAATACCTGGCATACCTTCACCATTGTGTGAAGTCTTTGCTGAAGATGAACATGAAAAACGCTATAGCCAGCTAGCAGCCTTACCATCTGCAGGAGATTAGAAAGATGAATTTTCAAGCTCCACTGCCTCTGGAGGGCAGATGACCTCATGGTTATAGACCAGGTTGTCTGTATGAACAGAGAAAGCATTATTTTTGGAGCTGTTTGGTGGGAGACAAGATAGGACATTGATTTTCTAAAACTAAAGACTGAAAAAACTAGGTCTTCAAAGCCAAATATTAAAACATTCCTTTACCTAATTTATTAAATATCTGCTTAATTACTACTCAATCTGTCAATTTCTAAGGGCAATATTATGCAGTTCATACTTAGAACTTTTTTTGTCAAATTCCATCTCAATAGAAAGGACTTGGAACTCTAAAAACTCTCACTTTATTTTTTTTCTTTTTTTTTTTATTTTTTTTTATTTGTGAAGTGTCTGAATCAGGCTGAAATATTTTGGTTTGCAGAAGTGACGTGAACTTAGGTATCTGAGAACTAAAGCACACAACACTGAATGACATTGCTATTTGTTCTGCTTTGCCAAGGTGTGCTTTCAGATAAGTCATATTTATGACTAAATGATTTGTCATCCATTCTTTGTTGTAGTTTATCCATCAGTGAATGCTTTTTGTCATTCACTTCACCCTGTACTGAAAGAGTTGCTATTTTAAAACTGTCATAAATGTCTTTTAGTGTATTGTGAAATAGATACAGTATTCAGTAACTGAAAAGTGGTTGTCTTCATCATTCCCTGCCTTAAAGAACTAAACTTTTTGTCTAGGTGTCATATAAAGGATCTGTTAATAGTTGAAAAGTGGTCAAGGATTCCTGCTAGGTCAGCCTGAGCAGTATTGTTGTATAGAGTATACTCAGCATTCCCAACTATTTGGGGCTGACACAATGTAATATCACCCATAATTCTAAGAAAAGGGTCGAAATATTCAACCTTCAAAATAAAATGACATTTTTTAACATGTATTCCTACATTAAGAAGAATATGAACTTGCTAATTAATAAAGCAAAACCCATGTTGATATTGTAGATTTTACTCTTGTTATAGTTTTTACTATCAGCAGGGAATAATGATATATTCTCAAAAGTTCAAACAATTTCACTGTAACTTTCTCTTAAATATTCCTGCAGCAAACTCCTTGCTTTTTGGAAAATAATCAAGGACATGATAGATTACTCTGTCTTCAGCTGCACAGCAGCTAACAACTGAGAGAAATATTTTGTTCTTTGTGTGGCTTGAAAAAATCCTCATTTCAAACGTGCTTTTAATTGTTTTCTCAGCTGAATGAAGTTCTAGTATGCTTTTTTGCATAATTCTTTCGTTCTATCAAGACTTACCATTGTAACTGCTGTGGAAGATTGAAAACCAACAGTATTTATTTTGCTACTGTAAATGGTTTGGATAACATTATGGTGCAATTTTGCCTTTTTGGAGGCAGCTAAGTCTAATTTCCTTCCATATTTTCACAGTTCCATATCAGCAAAAGCTTTTGAGCATTCTATTTTTAGCAACTAGAGTAGAATTCCTTTAATGAATTGCCCTGCTTTCATTCTGCCATATATCTGCCATATATCCCTGAGTAACTTAGAAAATGACAGCAAGCTCCAAGCCACTACTGCTTTCTTTACTGATCCATGCTAATTGCACCCTGGAAAGAGCAAGAACCCTTTTTGTTTAAGGGTATGTCATAGCTTACTGCTGAGTGATTTTAGCACATCTGTAGCCATGATTCTTATAGAACCCAAACTGCCAGATAAAGCACACAAATAATTGGCACACCTTAACTTAGATCATGAAAAAACTCTCTGCTTCCTGTAGCTTGTAAAGCCAGTAAGTAATCATGATAAGTATAGGGAATTCATAGTTTTCTGATACCCAGAATCTGAATATTTAAGATAGCACCAAGCATAGGCTTCTAGGTAACAGTAACAGCCTGATCAAAAGCAGCAGCAGATGTTTCTTAGAGAAATGATGATTATTTTCTGCACTAGGGTCACACCTCCTGACTGAATTGCATGTTTGGTGCTGCACTATTACAGCCTGAGCAGATGAAAAACTAGGATGTGTTAGGAGATACATTTCCCACAGTAGAGACTAGCCGCAAACAGAGGTGGTAGTAAATTCCTACAACACTTTACTCTGGCAAAAGAAAACAATTCCATACACTAATTTCAAATAGGTTGTACTAAATTAAAAAAAAAAAAAAAACAAACAACAAAAAACAGAACAAACAAACAAAAAAAAAAAACCAAAACAGAAAACTCAAATTCTTAACAAAACAACAATAAAGGCAAATAAACAAAAATTAATCTAAATTATTTCCCAACAGAAACTGAGGGAACAGTAAAACCAGAACTTTCTATTAATACTTGTCTTTTTGATCAAAAAATAATTTGACAGAAAAAGCCCAATCAGCCCTAGTTAAAGGTTTGCAAGCAGCAGAGTGCAGCATCCTAAAAATTGTCATTTCATTAAAAAAAACAGATGAACCTGACAGGTTTGGTCTACCTAAGATCCCCTGAATTTGTTATATGAATGCGTTTGATCTGGTGGTGGCAGTGTGTACCTGTGGCTGAGAGGAAGCACCAGAGGAATAGTCTGAATTACAGAGGGAGAAGCGTCCATTGGGAAGGATTCCTGTCAGGCACCCGGAAAAGGTTACTAACAAACCTACTGGTCACTAAGGTGATGGGATCTGCTCCCACAAATTCAGCTAGAAAGACAGAAAAATCTCCAAGAAGGAAAAGCCTCTCCTTTGGCAGCATATTCGCAGTCTCACTTCACTTATTGCTTCTTGCCCTGCAAGGTCCCTTGGAGAAGCCTGTTTCTGTTAAATGATGAAAACGGGGATAATGAACTCTGCCTGGGGAAAAAGCTGAAGGCCAGTTAATGAGGTTATCTGGTTTTCCCTGGGATTATTAGGCACGGCCAGCCGTGAGCACAGAGGGCAGGTGCTGGGCTGCTATGCAGCTTCGGGTGTGAGCAGGGACCCACTGGCTAAATTAGCTGGGAGGAAATTTCTGTCTGGGTGTTTCTGTGGAGCTCGTTTGTCTCTGAAGCCACTTGCCTGGGGTAGCTCTGAGCCTGAATGAGCAGCCCTAAAGGTCAGGGGGCTGGCAAAACCCACAAGGGGGATTTTCTTCTCTTATTCTGAAAGGAGAGTGTGTTCTGTATCCTCAGGCTTCGAAAAAATCAAACAGAGGGAAAACTAAAACACAGGCACAAAAGACTGTTCTGTACATGAAGCAGAAGTGGCTCTAGGGTTCAGAGAGGAGGATTATGACCAAACTCATCCATTCTCTCTTCTTACCCATCAGAGTTTGTAATGCCTCCTTGGTGCCAGCCGGGGCTGCCCACAGAGTCTCACGTGTCCCTGCGTGCCAGGCAAGGATTGTCTCTGGGAGGGAGGGCAGCAGCCCTGGCCAAGACTCAAGAAAGTTCCAACAACTCAGTGACAACACCTCGCGTTGCTTTCAGGCCCAACAATGTCAAGCTTCCACTTAAAAATGAGAGCAAAAAGCAAGCTCCCAAAGTCATCAGTTTTCCTAGTTTTTAGAAGTCCATGATTCAAGCCAGCAAAAGTGATGAGATTTGTTTAAGAGTCAGAAATAGTTTTGAATTTTTCTCTTGTTTCTTAGCTCAAAGTTTTGCCTCTACCAATGCCACTACCCCTCCCTTTGTATTTGGGCTTCCAAAACTGTAAAACACTTTTGATTCCAGTGCTTTTGCAAATTTATTTTTGCAACAGAGAATCTCAACAGCCACACAGATCTGGGTGTTTTTTTGTTAGTTCATTTTTTGTTTGTTTTTAATTTTTTTCCTGAGATATAAACCAAAAGTCTCTTGAATGTTTTGAGAAGCCTGCACTCTAAGAAAAAAAAAAGACCAAATTGTGTAAGCTGCAATAATATCACAAAAGTTGACAGCCACAATATGTTCTAGGTTTTTATGTCTTAAAATCTGTGATGGGGGAAAACTTGCCTAGAAAGTTAGATGAACATACCACAGGATCTCACCTGTTTTACATCCCTACTTGGGTGCTATAATTGATCTCGCAATTATATTACATTCCTACCTGTGGTTCTTTAAAATCCTGTATTTCTCCTCAGGTAGCTGTACCAAATGGTACAGGCAGGGAAGATTTCCTTGTAAAAAAACTGTTTTGAGCTACATAAATGAAGTGTAACTTAGGGCATGATCCAAAATTTGATCATATTCTAAAAACAGATTTTCCCCTTTGTTTACTACGTGATATCATAGTGCTGGACCCTTAACAGTCACATAAAAGTCTGTCTCTGTTAGGTAAATATCAATACCTGACTAACAGGTGGATAATGATAGTGCAATCTTGCCCATAGAAAGTCACCAAAATCTAGTTAAACATTTTTTCACCACATGGATAATGTGGAATTTATACGCAAAACAAATATATTTTTTCCACATGGATTTTTGCAAGTTCAGACTCTGCAACATCTGAGAGGAGGAAATTCTGTATCTGTGCCTATTCTGTCATCTGTTTCATGTTAAAAGCAATGCATTTTTTTCCTTTCCAGATATTTATTCACTTAATTGGATTCAAGAAGTGGAGTCCTGCACATGTGAGGAATTGGAAGTGCTACTCTGATGAAATGCACACTATGTGTCTTGGAAAATTTTGTCTTACGTGCCTTCATAGTAGTAAATCCATTTCTGAATAGAACAACTTTTAATGAGCAGAATACATCAGTTAACCTGGAACTTAGGGAAATCACTTATTACAAAGAAGAAAATCAATGAGCATTTGAACATCCTGACTGCCAGGGCACATTTCATCTTATAGCTGTCACCACAAAAATTTTTCAGTGTTGTTGAGGGGACACCAAGGGTGAGTCTAATGATGTCAACAGGAAGAAAGTACTGAAGAAAGAAAGGCGCAAAATTCAGGTTTTAAGGGTAGCCTGTGGCAGAGGCAAGATGAACACAGAACTTGTTGATCTAAGCAACAGAGGACACCATTTATTGCTGCACACTGCCAGGGATCCAGGCCCTTTTCCATGTTACCCATATTCTCTGCAACCAGGGCAGCAGCTGACTAAATGCATTTAAATGTCTGTAAATGTGGAGGATCTCTGAAAGAATACATTAAGCCCAAGTTTATGCTACATAATTCAAGTTGGAACCTGGTATGACTGCCCCTTTGCAAAATTTAACAAGTAAGTCTGCACTGGTCACTGGTACATTTCAGACAATGTCAGGATACATATTAGCGGATTTAGAAAAATTGGCAAATTTTAAAATATATTGAAATAATTCTGTTTCATAGTGGAACAGCAGGTGCATTCTTTGTCATATTCTACAAGCAAGAAAATTAATCAAAGGTTTGACTTTCAAACATAACGTGTTTGCATAACATGTTATAACATTGCATAACTTGTAACTTATGATCAAAATTGAAAAACCAAGTAAACGGAAAGTAATTTTTCTTCCATTTGGTTTCACTCTACTCTGAATTTTATCTCTGGAGTTCTCTAGGTATCTGTAAGCCCATGTACAGAAATTCAGCAACAGTAGCTGTATTTTTCAGTTCATACTTCACCTTAATAGAAATTATCTTTTCCATGTAAAAAAGTCTTAAGAAACACAAAATTAGAACTAGGGAGTACCATGTTCATTGCTTTAGTGTTCAGCTCACAAGTCCATTTGGTCTTGATGAAAGGTGGTTCTTATCACATAGTATTTCCTTACTTACTGTTTTTAATTATTTGCTGTTAAACACACAGATTGTCTCCAGAATAACAGCTAAACTTGTGGTTGGCCATTTAATCAGATTAGCACAGATTTACTACCCCTCTGAGGCAAGTAGAATACCTGGTTGTACTTTGGTACATATGCCAAGACTTCCTCCAAGCTTTGCATGTCCTCCTCTGTACTCAGGACTGCCAGCCTTCAGTCCTAGCACTCTTCCTTTTTTTTCCTCCAGCAGCCACCATCAGAGCTCATCCTGGGGTGATGCACTTGTGTTACTTCTCTTGAGGCAGAGAGAACAGTTGACCAAACTTAGACCTGCCCACAGTGAGGTTTGGAGCCAATCTGTTTACCCTGAACAACCAAGGAAAAACATTCAAAAGCAGCATGATTTGAGGAGTCAGATACTTCTTTTTCATTAATGGCATAGTGGAAAAATTGAGGTGTTTTACCATGGAACCAGAAGTGGAAGTCTGAGCCTGGTTCTAAATATGAACTCAGCAGCATTTGAGGTCATATATCTATGGATGATTTCATCAGGCTAGGCAATCAAAATGACCTGAACCTACTCCTGTTCATAATACTCTCCTCATTACGTTTGTCTCATCAACTACCTAGCTTCAGAAAGGCTTGTAAGAAGGAATATTTAGATGCTTTTCTAGGTTGTACAGATCTCTTAAATGAGTGAGAAGATTTGTTTGCCATGGCTGCCAAAATTTCCTGGTTTCAACACTGCCTGAGATAGTGGAGGATCTGACTGTATGAGTTCAGGCTGGCACAGGACATGTCCTTTCATTATTGTAAGATTAAGATTTACTCACTTTCTAGCATTTCACCATTATTCACTTTCACCCATCAGTGAAGACATGCATGCAATATATTAAAATTTTTATTGCCATTAATAAATAATTCATAGGCATGTAGCGGCTATGAGTATTCTCATATTTATAAATATGTTTACTATAGTGAAGATACTCCAGGTTTGAAGTGGTATAAAAAAGAGGCCCAATGTATATAAACTTATATATTATTTATTAGCACATCATCAGGAGTTATTGCTTTAGCTTGCTTCGTGTCAATAACAATGCTACTTTGTAACTTGGAAAAGTAATAATCTTTTTGCTTTCATTTCCTTTGACAGGAAAAGCAAAATTATTTCAGTGCCATTTCACATGACTAACACTTTCAGAAGCACCAAGCAATGCAGTAATCATTTGGGATGAGGAGATAATGCAGAAAAGAAAACATACATTCAGCAGTTAAATGTGATATATAGATTATATGCACAGAGAATAAGGGAAAAAAAAAGACATTAAAAAAGCTAATAATAATAGTGTTTCTGTGTAATGCTCTTCTAAATTAAATTTCTGTGATCTGGTGTCTCTCATGAATCATCGCATCAGAAACTACCACAGCTAAAACAAGATTCCTTTGCTATCCTCAGTGTGAATTAAAACAGCAACTTGGCCTTTTATTTCTGAGCTCTACCATCAGCATTTGTCAAAGAAAAATCAATGTTTAAATGTGAGAAGACATCCCTGGGATTTTTAAATAGTATTTAAATTCTGCCTTGGACAAATTCAATATAGAATATTGAAAACATATCCTACAAAAGCAGTGCTTCCAATCCATTTTATTTGAACTAAAATCATTCACTTAATTTAACCTGATAACAGTTAGAAATTTAAATCCTGACTGTTATCTAATTAGATGTTCAAAATTGGCCTCTGAAATTCTTTGTTTCTGTGTTAGGCTGAACTATGTGTCTTGCACATGACTACTCCATATAGTGTAGGTATTGAGTTTACTGAAATATGTCCTGCATTCCACTATTTCTAGCTGTGCCTGGTCTCAGAAATTCACCGTGAGTGACATATCATGGAATTAAGGCATTTTACATATGTAAACTATTTGGTTAAAACCACAATAGAGTACGGATTTCACCAAATAATACAGTGTTCCACCTTCGCAAAGCATAACCTTGAAATGCTTGCAAATATTCTTGGCTCAATTACTTAGTCTTATTATCAGGAATGAAATTGGTTTGATTTTTTTACAAGAAAAAACACAGAGTAAGAGTACTTTCCTTTGGCTTCAAGTTTTGGGGCACATTACTTAAATTGTACTTTTCTACAGATATTAAAAGAAACTTATTGAATTTATACTGCCTTGACTTAGTCTGTGTTTCTGCCCATTGAGTGCATCTTGCAGTTTGCAGGCTTGATTTGCAGTGAGTTAAAAGTTCTGCGAAGCCTCTGCTCATTCTGAAGGTATTTGGGTCAGGCTCAGTGTTCCTGATGGAATGGAGTTTGGAAGCTTCCCTGTTATCTCAGGGATCATTCAGCAAAACCTTCATTTGCAGTTTTGGCCTGGAGTCAGAAAACTTTATCAAATAAGTCTCCTCTATGGAATAAACCTTTGTTTCTTTTCAGGGATACATGATAAGGCAGGCATGTACCAAGCAGAGTTGGATGCTTCACTGACAGACAAATATTCATCTCTCTTCAGTTATGCTATACCTATGCTAATTAAACAGCAAATATAAATTACTAGAAAAACTTGTGGTATTGAGTTCACTATAGAGACATATTGAATGACATTTTTCAATTGACAGAAAAATAGGCTGCCAGTTTACAGCTGTCATTCTTCTCAAACAGACCTAATGAAAGGGACAGAAAATTGTTTCGGCACACCTCACATCAGCACAGAAGGCACAGTCAGACATTGATCCCACACAGTGAAAATAATCAAAGAGGTAGAAAGCCCACAGTAATTTAAAATTATGGAATGTGAAAGTTTCTCACTGCTCTTCCAGTAAGGCAACAGGCTGAACTGGTAAGATGAGATATAAGAAGGTAGAAATATATTTTTTCCTTACTAAGTTGCAGACAGTATAGAGCACTAAGCAGCCAAGGAGGTGTTCTGAAATCCTCTTAATTTACTGATATGCATTAGTGTACAAATTGCTTTGTTTTGGATGTTAGCCTATTGATGAAAATGAATGTAACATGATAAACAAGAAAAGGCTAATACAGATATGATCACTTACATGACTTGTTGTCTCACGTAGCTGTTGTATCAAACAAATACACCTCCAGTCTAAAACTGGATCCAGTCTAAACAGATACAGTCTTAATATTTGTCATTTTTTCAGCTAAATAGTTTGCAGGCACACTAGAAAAATTTAGAAAAAGTTTCTATGCTGTCCAACATGTGCAGAATTTATGCTGTGAGGTCCATGAAGATCTTAGCTGATTCTGGCTCAGTGTTTGGAGCTAATCAGAAAGAGATTTACCTGAGCTCAGTTCAGACAGTTTGGCTCATATTTCTTTAAACAGATGTGAAACAACTGACTCTAATGGGAGTGCAAGAGATCACCACACTGCAGTTTTCATCCAGCTACAATACTGGTCTATGCCTCAAAAGAACTATACGACATCTGAGAGAGCGTCTCATCATTCTCCACGGTCTCATGAGAAAAACATTGACTGACCAGACAGTGTTTGGTGAATGTCAATTTCTGTCAAACTTCTGCCTTTTTTTTTGTTTTCCTCTGGGAGGAGAGGAAACAACAATTCAAACATCGAGTGCTGCCCTCAGTTCAGTGCCCGCTCCTCTACTTGAGTGTGGCTTAACTAAGCTGCTGCTGTTAAGTCCCTGCTGGCAAGAGGAAGGATCTGCAGGCACAATTCCCTGTAAACACTAGAAATTCTATGGAAATTCAAAACTGGCCTCTGTCCCTGCTAGCACTGGAGTTCAGATTATTTTGAGTTGTGACTTTTCTTACTGGAAATACAACACATGATTTCCTTTTTACTCCAGAGACTAAGTGAAGTGTTATATTTAATAGTGTTAAGCAATGTCTGGTTTTATTAAAAAAAAAAAAAAAAAGGAAGAAATTTTGCCCTTTGTTTCACCAGGATAGGAAAAAAGGTGAAATAATTTCTTGTGCACAGTGATCCTTTCCTGCCACAAAACTCTTCAATGAAATGTCTGCTGTATTTGCAAAGCAGTGAATAAAAGGCAAAAAATGCCATTCATAATTTATATTTTGGTGTTGGCAACAGATGGGATGAGAGAAATAAGATGACTGTGTTGTATTTAAAATTAACATTAGTCTCAAATAAGGTGCTTATCTTTGTGAGTCAGTGTGCTTACATTCATACCAAATATATAACCTGCTGGTGTCAACTAACACACATTTTGATATTAATTTATCTGACAAATTTCTTATTAAGGTTAATATGTTCTTCATCTCAACACTCAATTAAAAATTGTTACAATCAAGATTTCTCCTTTCAAAGCATTTTCATTACCCTTTCTTGGTAACGTATTTACAGGAACTGAAAATAGCACATCTAACACAGAGATGTATTAAGGATTTCAGTGCTGTTTAGTAAGTTTTTTTCTTTTTCTTTAGCAAATTGCTCTTAATAGACTCCCTTTACTTAAAGTTTTGTGTGTGTGGTGGATCACCTACTTGTGGCCATGGCATCCTTTCCCAGAAGTGGAATCCAGTCAAGTGGCCTTAATTTTGATGATTGCTAACAGCAGTTTCAAGATCACTTGGCAAAGCTAAAACCTGTAATGAGAGTGAATGTCCTTTATGAGCTGAAAGCCTGGCTGCATTCATAAAGCAGCATTTGCCTTCCCATTGGCAGTGCTATATTCTTTTATTACTTGAAGGGTTTTTGCTTTGCTACTCAGTTTTTCAACCCTTCTGGTACCACCAATATTCTGTGTATCCAAGTGACACAGGCAACCTCACCTCCGGCTATTTACTGAATAAAATCCACACACAAAGAGTCTGAATATGAGGTGAAACACCAATAAATACCAGGGATTTTAATTTTAAAACTCCCCATTAGACCATATCAACAGATCACTGAAAAAAATTACTTAGCAGCAACAGCAAGATCCTCAGTGAAAATCCCTGCAGTGCTTGTTTTTGTTTCATAGCGGCAATATTTCTCTTTTATCCTCCTTGTTGCTGTGATCAACAGAGGGCAGTTGGGCTCCTTTCTATTTTCAGTTTCAATTAAAATTTCAAAATTGTTTTTGATTGAACTTTTGAACACACTGAGCACAGCCCCCGCTGTCGCTAAAATGGTCTGGAACGTGCTTTCTGGGCATGAACATTTCAAAGAGAGGATGTTGGTTTCAAGCAGCTCCACCTCCACTCTCTTCTCCAACATGTTTGTTAAAGTCTCAGAAGGACCCCATTACTTTTATTTTTTTTCTCTCAGGTAAAGTCCAAATGGAGTGCTTTGATTTAACATCACTGGTAACAAAAAACCACCGCCCCAAACATTCAAACGACCAACAATTTAGGCACAAGCTATGGAATGAAGCAAAAATAACAATCCCAAGAAGCTGTGGGAGGACAGGGCTTCAAAGGGATTAAGCTCAACCCTCTAACTGGAAGGAAGTGCTTTTTGAGAATGATATGAAAATCATATCAAAACACATGCAATTTAAGCACCTTCCAACAGCTTTGTGTTGGGAATAGCAGATAGAATCCTTGGGAATTCAGCTTTTCTCCCAAGCTAAGCAGAGTTGTTTTTCTTACAGGGATGATTGTGAACCCCTAATTTAGAGCAGTTGGGGATATAATATGTGGCCTTCATCGTGCTGAGTTAGACCTTGCTTAAGTCTCTTCCTCATTAAGACATATGGGCATGTGTACCTAATATTACTTGTGTATACAAACATCTGACTGGTACTTTCCAATTTTACGGTGTAACGGTTTCTGTGGATTTGTGTATAAATGCACTCATAAAATGCTATGGATATAAAATACAAATAAAGCATCAACCACCCAGGGCTATGAGATCACCTCAGGAGTGTTAGCCACAGACTAAGAGAACCATTATGGTATGGTGCCAAGAAGAAAAATCTCTGGGTGATTCCTGAAAATCCTGAGATTCCACCACATAATAATGCTTCTTATTTTAATTTATAAGATTATAGATAACTGTAAGACACCGTTCACGTCTCTTGTTGTTTTGGGAGACTCAGTGTGACTAAGAAATATCAGAACAAATTTCAGAAAGCTGGGATTCAAAATAGTGGGGAAAGACAGACCAAAACTAGTTAAAAAGCAGAAAACCCATTTTAAATCAGGAATTGCTAAAATGAACAGAATTTAACACGTTTTCAAAAGCATTCAGTTCAGGAGATTAAATTAACTTCCTGAAGATGTCTAATACTAGCAGTTCCTATCAGAGTAAATATCCTGCAGTTCCTATCAGAGTATGACTTTAGCACATCTGAAGGTTGTTATTAAATTAAGTAATTAATATAAAACTAAGATTTTCACAGTGACAGAAAATAATTGGGTAAGTAGTGAGGCAGTTGTTACAACTGGTGGAATAAAGTAATGAAGAGCTCTGCTTAGGAGTCTGGCTGCTAATGACCACAACCAGCAGGCAACTGAAACTCTCCCCAAAAGCAAGAAAGAAAAACATGTTCTTCCCTCAATTATTCTCCTAAAAGAAGAAGAAAACTGTCTTTAACTAGATAAAAAAATATTAGATCAGACCAATATTTCCAATTCATCTTTTTTGTGTGTGTGTTTTCTCCTGTGTGGATATAATAATGTCACATTCTATGCAGATATGAGATGGATACCTCTGTACTGTTCCATTTGCACAGTGCTGATGATAGAAACACTTCAATGTCATCTTATAGATAATGTGGCAAAGTTCAAAATGTACAGGAATGGTGCCTGAGGGAAAGCAGGGGTAGTGAAAGACTGGCCAAAGCCTAGGAAAAGCTCAGGCAGTTGTGAGGTAGGAGTTACATAATACTTGACAAACTCAATTAAAAGACTCCAGAAACTTCTCTTGGGGGCAGGAATTTCAGAGTCATTCCTATATTGTTGGTTTTGCCACGTTTCCAAAGGGAACCAAAGAGAAAGCACTTCAACAACAGTGAAATGTAATGGGTGTTTCCCTTTTAGCAACCAGGGATGCCAAAAGGTTGTTTTGTTTGGGGCTGGGTTTTTGTGTTTCTGCAAGTGATCCAGCAGCTTCAGAGCACCAGACACTAAACATCACCAAGTGTGTGTTGCTGGGAAACAACAAATCACATCTCATTGCAGGCAGGCAGACAGACAGACAGGGACAGATCTACAGAATGAAAAGTTGAACCTGCAGTGCCAGTAATAAATTGCAAATATTCCCTGCCCTGCCAAATGCATGGACAGTTACATAAATGCAATTGCTGCAGGATTTAAAAAAGAATATTCTATGAAATGTGCATCATGCAGACCGATTACGAAGGAAGCAACAAAACTAGGCTTTTGTAGCTCGTTTAGCTGTAGAGCACAAATGAGAATGAAGAAAATAATGTTCAAGAGCTAGTAAAAAGCTTAAAGGAATGAGGTGCAGAGGACTTTAATCCTAACTTCAAATGTATTCTTTTGGAATCAGTAAACTAACAGTGTATGCACACGGCTCTTAGCTGTTTTGTTTAAGAAGTTATACCTTATAGTGGGATAATTCTCCTGCTGGCATCTTGTTTGAATAGACATACCTGTTCTGAGTGACTTTATTCAGGTTATCACTCTCATGGACTTAAAAGCAAAAGCCATTGTTTCATTACAATCTTTTTCTACAGAGCTTGCTTTGCAAAATGCACTTTTCCACTTTTATAGCTCTAAAGGCCTCAGTGTTCTTAAATGAAGCACGAGCTGTTACTCACAGAGGTCTTTTTCTTCTAAATTCATTCAAACAAAAAATTCTGCATTCTCACGCCTTCCACCAAGTGTTTTGAAAGTAATTAAAAGACTTTTAAAAACAAATGGTCAGCCCATTACCTGGACTCTGAGGGAAGCTTGTGAGGGAGATAGTTGAATCTACACCATGGTGTGCACAGGTTATAATCTAGTTCAGCCCTGTGCAAGCATTTCTCTTTTTGTTGAGTACAGGGCTGGAAAATACTACCTACGTCTTACCTCCTGACTGCCATTTCATGACATAAACACATAAACTTGAAGGATCCATGAAACATTCAGCCAGCTTTAATTTGCACAGCAGCAGTTACAAAAATTTCCTAATGGACCCAAGATATGTGCCTTTGTTTGCATGCATATATTGAATCCCTCCTAGCCTGAATGTTTGCTTTGATGTTTCAGTAATTGTGTCAAGTTCAAAAATAATGTAAAGTAAAAAAAAAAAAAAAAGAGTTTTTCATTGCATGAAGAGCTCCCTGTCTTTCCAGTTCTCAGACACTGAGAACAAGTTCAGAAAAACTTTCTTCAGATTAAGGATGCAGCAATTCCTCAGACATGCTTCAAATCTAGTCATTTGATTTATAGTGTCTACATTATATTAGGAAAACCTGACACCCTTAATTCAAGAATTCTCTTTGAGAACAGAGACTAATGAACAGAATTGCCAATCTAAACCCAGAAATATAAGCCCAAATGGATAATTTAAATTTAACCAGTGTCAAAAGAAAAAAAATCCAAGAGCCAAAAGTAGCTGAATTTTACAGTTCTTACCAGAGCTCTGGTGTTGCAATAAGTCTAACATTCTCATTCAGTGCTGATGGCAGTCTGGACTGAGACGAGAGGCACCTGCCTGCAAATGGCTCCTGTTCAATGACAGAGCTGACATGGTTTAAAGCCATTGATATTGCACCATACCTTCTTTCAGGAAACAAATCCAAAAACCTCTCTGGTTTCCTTCGATTTGCCACTTACGACAACTTAGAGCTGCTAGTGCTATTTATGTTTTATACTAGCTAATAATTAAAATAAATTTTAAAATATTTTAAACATGTTAATTGAGCTGGTTTCTGATCTGCAGTGCCACATGTGGTTCAGATTTCAACACAGTTCACAATTAGAGAGCAGATCTCCCTGCTTGCACTGAGTGCTTTGGTCACATGAGGGGTTTTTTCCCCCTAATGAGCTGTCAACAAGCTGTCAAACGCTGATACAAATTAAAGAGGGGAGACAGTGAAGGGTTGGTATAAAGCACTTGAATCAGCCCTGTAAATGGACTCTTTTCTCACAACCCACATACACGTGACTTTATCTTCCTCAGGGAGTAATTCCACAGCAGTCACCTCTGTCAGTCCTCCAGGTAGGACCTATTCCCATGATTAGAGTTTCCAGGGATTTGGCCCAGTAGGAAAGTGAAAATACATCATTTTTCTGTGTTGCCATCTTCCATATTTGTAATATTTTTATATTTATTTATTCATATTTTTACCCAGAGTATTTGTGCTTCCGATACAGCAAGGCTGGGATGATAACATGAAGGTAGCAACTCCCCAACAGCATTCACACAGTGCTTCATCAAGGTTCCTGCTTCAAAACAGGAAAACTGGTGTCAGTACCAACACCAATATTTACCGGCAGGAAATTAGATCTAGTATCAAAAGCTGTAGTAGGTTTTCCTGAGAAGCATCTGAACTCCCTTGTGCAGCCATCCAGGCTCCACAGTGCACATCAAGCTCTTGTTAGAGACCTGATCCTCCTAGCTACATCAACAGCCAGAAAGCAAATAAAGCAGGCCTGGATCCTCATGGACTACTGACTCAATACAGGACAATATTAAATCCTGCGAGTGCTAAAGATACTGAGAGTTGCCATCTATCCAGGGCTGCACCAGCCCAGATGCTGAGAAATTCAGTGTTTATGTGACATAACCCAATACCACCTTGTTCTTGTCCTGCACTGAAGTTCTGGAGCAAATGGTTTTCTGCTTCTGTCACCAAGAGCAGAGAGTACATTTTCCCATCTGCTCCTATTGACTCAAACACCTAGTCTGAACACTTTCTCTTGGAGGGAAAAATCCAACTAACCTGCGTAATAGTTCCTGAATTAATGTAGTATTACCTGAAGTAATTGGGTGTTACTGGAAGGGCTGTTGCAAAGTATTTTGCTAACGTGCAGCTGAGAGTTACATAAAGCTGCTTGTAGCACCGAGGGCTTTTCCCCCCGTGCCTTCAGAGTCTGGTCTGGAAGGCTGAGCATGGCTTAGTATAAAGAGATGGGTAGACGGTGTGCCCAATGGTGAATTCTTTAATGATGGAAAATAACACCAGGACTGAAAGGGCTACAACCAAAGACCAGGGGGCGTGGCTGCCATAGCAAGATACAGGGCTTACCTGAGGGAAGGGGTCCAACGCTAGGAACAGAACACAGGTACCTTATTTGTCCCTATTTGTCAAGTGGTTTGAACCAACTGAGAGCCCAAACATGGCCAAATCTGGCCTGGTGCCATTAGCATCCTGATTCCCATGGTTTTATGTTTATGCATGAACTATTATCCATCTCAGAATGGTTACTACAGCTACTGTACAACTGTCCTCCTTTTACAGTACCATGTAGATATATGTTTATGTATTTTTTCATTTCCATAAGCTGTAATGTTAGAGGAATGAACTGCATCATCACATTTCATTTAGCTTTCTAATGAGCAGCTCTGACCTTTATCACAAACCCCCTTCCCACCACCAAACTCCATGTTAATGAAGAGCCGATGTGAATTTGAAAAAGGATTCAATTCCCAAAAGGTTGTTAAATAGCATGTTCTAGCACTCACTGGCTGATCTCCACAGGGTAATTAATTCACCGATGAGAAATGTGTCTGCAGTTCATTTTTGGTGGACTGGGATTAAAAAAATGTACTACAACTAACCTTCAAGACAGTCAGCTTTGCAGAATGATTCACAGTAGAGAAAACTTTGTTCAAACTAACTAACAATATTCCCAGTATGTGATCAGGCATTTTAATCAGAGTGATTTCAAATCACTTTGTCACACTCTACCAATGACACATTGCAAATGTACAGGACTGACCCACTGGACAGAAAAAATGTCAGTCCCTTGCAGCTAGCAGAGGCTATAAAAACACTGAACATTTACTCACCAGCTTCCTATGGTACAGGCTGAAGAAGGATACGCTCATGTATGTGCAGTAGAATTAAGCACTGACATGGTAGCAATTGCAGGATGGGAGTTTCATTTCATAGAAGATGCTACTAAAAGATGAGCTGTCAGTGAAACAAACGTGTCACCAGAAGATGCAGCTGGTGCTTTATTCACAAGTGACAGAACAATAATCCTGCCATACAGGCTTTGCCCAGATGCGTTTGAAAGCATCTCTCTCCACCTCACACACTATGCCAAAAGCAACACAGTGGGCTTAAGTTTTTGACACATTCTGTAAATACCTGGATTATCTCTGTGGGCTGGAGGGCTATTTTATTGTATCTTCATACAGTCTATGGTTGAGTTACTTTCGAAACTTCTTGCTTATAGCTATTTTAACCTCATCTTGGCACACTAAAGATGGAGTAATTCAATGTATTTGTTCTTGCACAGGTTGAACATTTCCCATTGGTATGCACTTACCACATGCAGCAAGTTCAAGGGAAATAGCTTATAAGCTTCTCGAAAGGTGGAAGAGTAATGGGAAGGAACTGCACGCCAGATAACACAATATTAAAAAAATAAATTATCAAATTTGGAGCAGCACCACATGACCAAAGAATAGTAACTATATCATTTTTATGTCAAACAAAAAAACCCTCAAAACCCAACAAAAATATGAGACACTGAGTCTGCTACTTAGACTTCAGCATTACATGAAGCTTTTAAATATATTTTGAAATAAATAATTATGGAAGAGATGGAAGCAAAATAAAATAAAAAGTCTAAAAGGATAAATTATAATTATAAATTAATAAAAGATCTTTCATTTTCTAAACCCCTGACTGATAGCACATATTATTTATCTTCAACAAAAGAGCTGATGTGATACAGTGCAAACAATTATTAGCAAAGAAACTGTGTAAGAAGAGGTCTCAAGGGGAAGACAACAGGTAGCATGAAGATACATCATAAGAAAGTTACAGAAGCACTTCTTATGCTCCTTACTATCCTTCACAAAAACAGGTGAATTTGCTGATATAATTTGTCAGGACCCCACTTGAAAGTCACTGACAAAAAGAAGAACAAAATACCATATAAAAAGGTCTAAGGGGCTTTAAAGAGCAACACAAAGAAAATCCCACTGTAGAAAGCACAAGGGAAAGCCCTGGAAGTATTTTAAAATCTGCTACGGGCCTTCCATAGAAAGAAACTGGACCACAGAGGATGAGTTTGTGTTCCAGCTAGCCAGCACGATGAGGAAATGGCTGTGTGAAGCTGCTATGAGGAAGCAAAAATCTTACATGGAAGATTTCTAGAAAAGAAAGGCAATATCATTGTCATTCCTTAGGGCATCTGCTGGAGATAATGTAGAACGCTGCTTGCACCCTTGCTTCCCCCATTCAAGAAATGTGAACTCATGGTGTCAAAGGAGCAGAAGAGAAAACACATCCAGGAGAACAGCCAGTGTATTTTACGAGACATTTGAGAAAGTAGGTTTCATTCTAGCTGGAAGAAAGCTAAGGGAATGTGATTGCATTCTATAAATTCACAGGGAGGGTAAACACTAGGGAAGGGCTTTTTAAACTAAAAGGCAATGTTGGCATAAGAACAAAGGAGTATGAGCTGGCCATGAATAACTTTAAGATGGAAATTAAAGGAAGGTTTGTAACCAGGAGAACACTGAAGTTCTCAACCAACCTCTCAGTCAGGCTAGGAGAAATAACATGTTTTAAGATGGTGTTCAATGCATCTATGAAAAGAGCTATGCAATATGGAGGGGGAAATCTCAGACATCCAGGAAACTTCTTTTGTCCTACATTTCTATACCTTAGGGGCCAGTGAGTGGAAAAGAGGAGGTGTTGTTGTTTTAGTTTTTTTTTTTTTTTTTTTTTGTCATGACCCATAGAACACTGGTTAAAATAATAGTAGGGAAGAGTTACTGAGTTGATACTGTAACAGCTTCTAAACCGCAATTTGAACAATGAATGTCTTAAATATCTATTAAGTAAAAAAGATGAATGGAATTGCAGAGTACTATTTTCTGGAAAAATCTCTGACTGTTGCTGAATCATTAGAACACACAGCAAGGAAACATGACTGGCTCAAAGTCTCAGTGCAGTTATATGTGTCACTTTAGATTTATCAGGAATATGTGTCTATGTGAAAATGATTTTACACTGTAGAAAACAGAAGCTGCAGCCCTTGCAACAACCTTATTCTTAACTATCAGTTTGTGTACCTTTACTGCATTGAAAGAAATACAACAGTTTAATTAAATTTCTTAAGGTCAGTGAAATGCCATTGTTTTGACAATCAGCTGTGATCACATAAACCTGAGGGTCCAGATGGCTGGCTGTTTAATGGCAACACTGCATTGACAAATTCACCAATTAGATAGACATTAATATTACATCCTTTCAGATTCCGTGCACAGCCTGACCTCGCTGAAGTGGGCTGGTGTCTTGCTTAATCCCTCGTGCATGCTCGCAGAATGTTATCGTGCTGCTATAGTGGGTTCATCCATCAAAACCGCCCTGGCCTCTCAGCATGCTGAGCGTTATTGGGTTTGTAAAAACAGATGTCATAACACACTGCTGGCAGAGTTGTGCTCTCTCGAGGGGCAGCAAATGAAACCACCCCCTCCACATGCTCTCACATGCTGGGGGCACTGGTGTACTGTGCAAATTCTCCCCTGGCTGCTTTGGGCCCGACAGGGAAGGGAAGCCCCCTAATTTATGGGTGTTCAGAAGCCTTCATGCTTTGGTGCAGACAACCACCCTTCTCGCCAAACATGCTGTACTCCTTACCTCAAAATTGCTTGTTTTTCTTTAGTGGCTACAAACATACCATGTTGAGAATAAAGAATTACAGCTGGCATTAAACTGCAGCTGTGGTCTTGCATGGAGCAATTCCTCTGCATTACAATGAGTTCCTGGGGACAGAACCCACTTTTCCCTTCACCACCTCTGGAAATGTCAGAATCTCAAGATCTGATGGCTTGACTGAAACAGAGGAAGAGGCAACGACACCTGCCGAGGCTCACTTGTTTCAAATTGCTTCACCCCCGCACACCATTTTTTTTAAATTCAAGACAAAAAAAAAAAAAAAGTCTGGTGTTTTTAATTAGATTTCATTATTCTCCACTGTCTTCCCCAGGGCAGTGCTGGCAATGATAATATGCCTACAGAAACATTTACAGTCTTTTCTTAAATGAGAGCAACCTCAAGCAAGAAACAGCAGTTTCCCTAATGCAGCTTTCCACCAGGCCATATCTACTGCTGTGCTTTTCCTGTGGAATAATCCTTTCCAGTTTCCTATTTGGAATATTTGTCCAGGGTAGAAGAGATATGGACAATAAGAAAGGGATGCAGTGTGTGTAGGTACTACTACCTCCTCAATTATATGATGATTACTCTTTGAAATCTTTCCTTTGAGAATATGGTAGCCTGTCCTATTTTCTACACTTGAAATGAAGACTGCCACTAGATTTGGCAGCTTCTCAGAATATGATGTTAAGAGGACCATAATTTGCATTTTTTAAAATAATTTTGAATTGTCAGGAGGGCATTGCCTCAGGAGCGCTAGGCTTCATGACAACTGAAAAATGGGTTGTCATTACTCTATTAAATGACCAGGACACAACAACAGGAAAAAAGAACAATCCATTGATACTGTAAACACTGAAAATTAACACCCCTCACATGTGATCAAAGAGTACACCTCAAATTTACATATTCTATCAGAAAAACTAATCTCCATACAGAATTTATCTGGCAGGTATATTTCAGCTTTTTCACTGATCTTATTTTCCCAAGACTATCCAGAGCTGGTTTTTACCTGTGGTGGTCAAAATTACTTTCCGGTAAGTTGCCTGATATCAGTGGCAATGGATGGAAAGACATTTTTCATTGAAAACAATGGAAGGAATTTTCAGAAAAGACTACTCAACATTATTTTGAAGGACTGTGTTGTCATGGTTGCCCACAACCCTAAGTCGTATCACAGCAAATGTCATAGTTGAGACAGACATGACACCGTTTAAAGTGCTAAACTCTCCATGTGCAGACTCACACAGCCTTCTGACTCCTTCTTACTTAGCGGACCAGACTCTCCCCAAACAGTACCACAGAACTAAACTTCCTTTTCAGTTTGAAGGGAAACCCAAACATTCCGTGGAGCTGTAAGCAAAGCCTCAGGCAGCAACATGCAGTCTTCTTGCTCCTTCTTCTTTCTGCAAAACCTGCTAGTTCCTTTCTGTCCCTCACACAGCTCCTAACGCTGTGTGCCCCCCATACAGCAGCTTACCTTTCCTGTCCCTCACCTGCCCCTTCCTCCTCACAGCACAACCAGCAGACTCCAAGCGCCCCCGGGGTAGCCAACCCCCTCTTTTATACCTCTCATGCTTATTGGTTACAGAAGTGGCTTGTTAAGGGTTAGACTGCTTCTACTCCTTTGTAATTAGTATAGCTGCCCACACTGAGTGTATTCTATTGATAAGCCTAGAGCAAATAAAGATATTAAATATCACTTTCACAGCAGTGGAGTTTTCCTTACAGAGGAGTAGAACTTCACTAAACTCTACGTGAACTTAAATTTAGAGTAAATGTGAATTTATATTAGTACTTGTACATCTTCAGTAAATATACACTTATGTAGGTAGTTACTTATTTATTTAGAAAAGAGAGACAGTTGAACAATCCATGAAATAGGTTGCTTTGCTGATAAATACACAGTCCCGTTATGTACAGTAGAAATTAGCCATTTTATTGCTAGTCCCAAAAATATTTGCAAATCTTGAAAAACCCGTAATTATTTTTCTGATAATTTGTAGTAGGAGTGTGCTCTTCACTTTGCCTTCTGTGATTTAAATGAACACTTAGGGGCTATGTGGAGTAAATGGGCTGAGTGAAGGATCTGAGAACAACTTCAACTTGCAGAAAGTATTCAGCAATGACTTTCACAAAGCACTGACTCATAGATGGATTTTAAAAAAAATAGAGGTGTTTAGTTCTCTTCAAAATTAATGAGATCTGTGTGATGCTTTTTTAGAAAGTCTTTTATAGTCTAGAAACTGATTTTTTTCCCTGATGTCACAGATGATGACTGCTATACTTAAACATATTTTATGGTATAACTTTAATTTTAAAAAGCCTGAAAGTAGCACAATGTCTCCACCAGGCAAGGCTAATTATGCACTTGTGCCTCTGAGTAGAAATATTGGAATGGGATCTGTATATATTACAGAAGAAAAGAGTTATTTAACATGAAGTCATTGTTTAATGATAGATAACAATAGGTACTATTAAAGTCTTGCATTTCAAGAAGAATTCAAAACCATTCAGTCCTGTGAATTTTTAATGTTTATAGAAAATGTCAAGGCTGTTATGAGAAATCTATAACTTTAAATTTTTTTAGATAATTACATAATTTTATTATGTTACTTTTTATTTCTTGCACATAGCAAGCTTAATTCTGGGTGGGGTCATAAAGCGCATGGAGAGAAAGAATTACAGTAAAGCAGATGCAATTCAAATTTTAAATTATTCATGAGTTCAGGCTTCCAATGAGTTTACAGTTGAAAGAGAATACAAAAAACTTGATTTCTTCTGCAAATAGAAATAGTGAAACTCACATTCTTCTAGATGCACACCCAAGTTCTGCTTAAAAAAAAAATCCTCATAAAACCCCTCCTAACCTCAAAATATCAGAGTTGGCTGCTAAAGTGTTATCCCTACCATTCAACAGCTGCTATAGTCAGCTGTGTGTGTGCCTGTAGTTAAGCGTCTCTGATAATGGTCAGAGGTGAATTGGATGGAAGGGCAGTTTTCTATCATGCCTTGGCAATCTTACAGGCAGGACTGATTACCATGTATTTAGACTCTGGTTGACCTCCTGGGCAATGAACCACAGTGACTCCTGAACCCCATGTTTCTGCAGACACTCTTCAGGTTCTGAGCAATTATTCACAACTTTGTCCAGCTGTTTTAGCTGTTCTGCTTTGCAAGTCTAGTTTCACATGGCACTGCCCACAAACTATAAGCATGGGTTGCAGCAATGCCATGACTAAACAGGCTCTCTCCTGCCTTTCCAAACTATGACTTAGACTGCCATCAATGAAGAAGACACCATGGAAGTTTTCTTTTTGTTCTTAAGGTGAAGAAGACAAATATCCCAGTCATACATCCTCAAAAGATATCTTATCATGTTGGAAATACCTCTATTTACAAATAAGTAGTCAATGGAAATTTTTTGTGTGAGCAAGTGGCATGACAAGAGAATGATTGTCTCTGTGTAGGATAGCTCAGCATAAGAAAACAGACCTACCTGATTTTAGATTTGACTCTGCTCTCCTCTTCTGCCAACCTCCTGAAGCTGCAGCTCCTCTATAGGAAAGAGGAGGAGGGAAGAAAGAAACAGGCAGCAAGATCAGAACAAAAAAGGAGGTATTTCCTGAGAGGGTAGTGAGGCACTGAAACAGGCTGTTTAGAGAAGTTGTGGACACCCCATCCACAGAAGTTCAAGACCAAGCTGGATGGGGTCCTGAGCAACCTGATCTAGTGGCATCCCTGTCTGCGGCAGTGGGGTTAAAACTAGATGATCTTTGAGGTCTCTTCCAATCCAAACCATTCCATGATTCTATGAACCTGTGATATTTATTCACTCGCTGGGCAGTGAAACCATGAAACTCATGGTTACAAGGATGTTGCACAGGCACTCTGAAGGCAGTTAGTTAAATTAATGGAAGAAAAATGCATCAGTGACAAAACCCCACAAGTCACTAGCCCCCCTTGTTCACTAAGACAAAGATTGATGGAAAATTAAATGATTCCTTGGGAGCCATGCCAGCGTGCACTTGCCTTGGTTGTATATTCTTCATACAGCTCATGCTGCAGGCAGTGGGGTGAGGATAAAGGCTGGAGGGAGCTCTGACCCCATGTGCTGACTCTCACATTCTTATAACGTGTAGGGTCTGTCCATATCATAGAGATATGGACTTTGGGAGTAGATAAAAGAGGGACAGGACAAGAAGAAATCAGTTAACTGTGCTCTTACTCTGAGTACTCCATCCATTTCAGATGTCTCAAATTTCAAATTCTGTCTGTACAAAAGCTCAGCTTGTGTCACTGAATCCATCCTCTCATGCTGTTTCTGGTTTTCTGTTTCAACCAAGAAGCGAACTGCAGACTAGAAACACCTTTTTTTATCTGTTAAGGAGGTGAAACATTGAAACAAGCTCCCTGCAGAAGATGCTAAACCTCCCGCCCTGAGGATTTTTAAACCAGGTCAGAAATTTTTTTTTCCAGGGAGGAACAGAGCACATTTTGTCCCTGAATGGAAGGACTGAGCAGCCTCCTGCACGTCATTGTATTTGCTTTGCCCCAGAGCCCCTGTTTCCTTTTTAAGTCCACAATTTTTAAGGAGAATGCTGCCCCCTTTCTTTCTTCTAGCTCAGCCCTCCCTTGCTAATGCTGGCAGAGGCTGAAGAAACCAGTGTAATCCATAGCTTATACACTCCTCCATTTTATTCACAGTTTAAAGGGGCTGCAGTACACTCTAAGTTATTCTTAGATTTCACACATTATTGTCCCTTTATTTTATGTACAATTACATAAAGGAAAGACATTTAGACAATTAATTTAGCTAGATCTGATTATAAATCCTTGGAGTTTCAGAGATGGATTTTGTTAAGGATAAGTAAAGATGCATCACATCATGCTCTGCTGCATTCAGAGCGCAGCAATCTGAGTGCTACCTGCTTTGTGAGGTCCCTCACGTCATAGGAATCCCATTAGAAGACAGATGCAAAGTCTGTGTTCCCCTCAGCAGTCACACAAACAAGCAGTCGCTGCTTTCTCTGCCTGCTGTCAACCAGGGAGGTTTGCTACTCTTAAAGAACAGCTGCAAAAGCCAAAGCACTTTGGTACCAAAGAGAAGTCATTGCTGGAGTTTATAGCTGAAGTCTGAAGGCAAACAGATGTTTGTCTCTGTGATTTGGGGTCTGTGCAAAGTTCTGCAAATATGGGATCACGCTTTCTCTTACACAACCAAGAGCAAGTAGGTAAATAAATGCAGCTCCATCACCTAACAGCCCCCATAAAAGGTCAAGCTGTTCTTGGCTGTTCTCTCTTACTCTGCAAGGGGAGTCTATTGCTATTTCAAGGTGTGATGATATTCTTCTTGGAAAACATCCTGTCTCCCTGGGAAACAAGTTCAGATGTAGTCCTTGGCACTGCTGATGCAAATACCTCACTGCTATCAAAGTTACTCTCTCAAAATACATTTTAGCCTGTGTACAAAGTCCTTTCCCTGCATTAGGTCCTTAAAGAACAGAAGCCCATGTAAGCATGTATCTCACTGCCCAGAATTCAGACACAATAAATATATCTCTGACATTTTTCCTACAAACAAGCTCAGACTTCTGTTCTGAATGCTTATCAATGGAAATGTCTCTCTCTTTTCTTCTCATTCTTGATATGGACAACACTTTCTGTGTATTTTATTAATGTTGCTAGCATACTGTTGAAAATAAGTATCATAAAACTGCTATATAATTTATCCTATTTGTGCAAACAGTTCTTCCCTATCTCTTGTATTCATAATCCTAATACATTAAGATATGCAGTCATATTCTTTCAAAAAGCCAAGTTTCTGTATTTGAAGGGAGGTTCTCTTCCCTATGTCCATTTTTGTAAGCATTTCTGCACATTTTATAGTTTGGATTCACTTTTCTGAGTAGAATGCTGTCTTTTTTTTTTTTTCTGCAAAATCAGATATTGGACACATCAGAGCTGGAACATTTACTTAAATGGAAAACCTATTACTCCCATGGTGAATATTTTTATTTTCTGGATTTTCTGTGTCGCTTGGTATCTAGTGATTCAAAAAGAGTCTCATTATTAGTTATAGAGCATCAAGCAAAATTAAGAGCACTGTATTCTCTTAATCAGGCAAGAAATCTGCCAGGAACACATTTGATCTTGTATCCTCAGATTAAAAGAGACTGGCTTTTCATAGCTTTTAAAAATAAACAAGAACTGCTACCATATAGATGGTGGCCAAACACAGAGCAGACTGTGGCTTTCCCTTCTACTGCCTGTGAAGAAATCACTTGTTAGCCTTCCTTAGATAAGATCTAATCCTGATTTAGGGCCTGAGTGTGCCAGCTAATTTATTGTCTTCACTGGAATACTCCTGGCTCAAATTTACATAGAGGACTTGTTGAAAACCTGGGGATCCAGACAGGGTGTGCATGCAGTTGCTCTGAGTTTACCAACACCATTCTCTGGCATGGACTGTTTCTCAACAGCAATTGCACAGACTCCCAAGGGTACTTTCTTGCAAGAAGGAGAGCAGAAAGGCTCTGAGGGGGGAAAAAAAAATACTTTTCTCTTTCTCTCATAGTTGCAGAAATTCTCATAGAAGTGAGAAATACATCTTACTCTCCTGCAACTAGGTGTTGTGGAGCTCACCTGCTTCTCTCCTGACTGAAGAATCACTGTTCAATCTTTTCCTGCACCTAAAGTTTTCAATATTTTTACCATTTCTATGGCCTTTCCCTGTACTGTTCTTGATGGTTATGTACATTTTGTGTTGAGGATAAACAGAAAGAAGTATGGCTCTGACCTGGCACTCAGCCAGAAAAAGGAAAGCCCACTGACAAAACTATTTCTGTACTTTACCTGCTGATTATTTAATAGAAAATATGTCACTGGAGTGATCACATACTGAATTTTGCCTGGATCAGAATTTCATCTGCATATTATAGACACAAGGTCCCCGGAAGATATGCCTGGTAAACAAATATAATAGACGAAATTTTTGCTTGAACTATGCTAGGAAATATTTATGATGAAAAAAATTAGATTTGCTTAACAACAAAGAATCTTTTCCTCTATTTGGGATTCCTGTTAAGATCCATATTGACAAAAAAAACTAAGGATGCCTGGTTTTGCCAGCTATTTCTTTCTCAACACTACGATGAATTAGTAATTTGCAGAACATTCCCAATGTTGCAAATGTTCCACACGAACCTTTACAGAACAAAATTGGTTATATATCACTTTTATGGTAGTATCCATGAAGATTTTAGAAGTGAACTGAAAGAAAGCTTGTATAAGTAATTTATTTTGATTGTGGTTAAACATCATCAGGATAGTTGAATTAGACATGATGCAAACTCCTAAAACATTATTAGTAGTAACGATTTTAATTTTAGAAATTATACAACTGAATAATTCAAAGAATGAGAAGAGAATGAATACAACAAAACTTCATTTCACAAACTTTTTTCATGTTTGGATTGCTGCTACCTGATATGTGTATAGCATCACCTCTTTGACAGATTGTTTTTTAAGATATCAATAAAGCCAACTTGTACTTACCATAAAACCTCATACCCCAGGAAGAGCAATAAGCAAGTCCCCAAATGATAATAACCTCCTAGCAGATACCTGAGTGTAAATAGCATAGAATTAGCACCATCAGGCTCTCCTTTAGAGGCAACATTTGAATGTTTGGTCTATATGCAGTCATTTATTGAGAGAAATGGTGTATAACAGATGCAGAGCATTGCCCAGGACACTGGAGGCTGCTGTGAAAACTGAGGAAAAACATGTATATTCTAGGAAAACAATAGCTGTACAAAGAACATAAGGTCTGTTACCCATTTTGAAGAATGACAGGTTCTGAGTATAAAGGCCAAAGGTTTACAGCCAAAGTAATGAAATAGCTAAACTGAGAGAAATGTTCCGCATTATGTTCCAAAAAAATAATTAGAATCTCTTGATGGAAAGCACATGCAACAGCATAATGTGGGATATTGTGCATGGATTGTGGCACCAGTAGAGGGAAATAATGACAGCACTGTGATGTGGTGGCAGAGATCAGCTCAGAAGGGACAGCAAGCATGGTGTGAGGACATGGTGGCTGCGAGAGAAATAGGATGCTAGGAGGAGGAAGGAAGTAATGAGTTTGCTGGGAATGCAAAGACTGGCCACAAAGTCAGGGCAGAGCCAGTGCCACTGAGGCTTGGCTTCTGGCTTTGCAAGATTCAGCATCCCTGGGTGATGAGAGACAGGGGGTTATGGGTGACAGTGTGTCACACCAGTGACAGAATCCTTCGGTAATCAGTGCTTGGACCGAGCAGGGACACTTTGGTCCCCCTGATGTGCTGGGGAAAGCAAAACCCAGATAATTTTTTTAAAAGGTAGGTTTATTAAAGAAATGAGACAGAGCTAAGTGCCATTATACTACATGGTTTATTTGTCTTGCTGTCTTTTGTAGAAAAAACATGTTTTCTTGTCTTTTTTTTAATTAAGCTTTAGCAGTTTGGATTTTTCTCTGCATTTTAATCTGTGGGATTTCATGTCACTGTTTGCTGCAAGGCC
The DNA here is from genome assembly GCA_013400315.1 of Bombycilla garrulus. NCBI lineage: Eukaryota > Metazoa > Chordata > Aves > Passeriformes > Bombycillidae > Bombycilla > Bombycilla garrulus. Next base: position 345,401 of record VXBU01010827.1, on the reverse strand, counting down.
CAGTTGTTTAGTGAGTTTTGGGGGAGAAGTGGAGCTGAAGATGACTGATATTTATATCAGGAATGGAATATTGCTTAGCTTAATTTTTAATGCACTGATTACTGTTCAGTGGGGAGCAGCTGCCGGTTTTCTTCTTATTTGATTGCATTTTTAAGTTCAGGAAAGGTACTTGAAGTCAGATTGACCTTCATTGGGTTATAAATCTGAAAAGAAAATCACAGGGCAGAACAAAATAATAATTACAATGATTATTTCATTAATCATTCACAATTAATTAATCTACTGTCAGCTCTTTCATGTGGCCCTTAAACCAAATAATGTAAACAAGAGATATGGTCTATGTCTATTAATTACCCATGGTGGAAAAGTAAAGGACACAAGGATGAGTATCCTATGCTTGGCATATGTTAGCATGCAACACCACCTCATATAATGGCTGAAAAATGTTCCTAGGAGTGGCCAGACTAAATCATATTTACTTACTTATTTCTGTATCTGTGAGCATAGCAGAAATAGCAATGATGCTCTAAAAAAAGAAATCCTACCATAAACTATCAAGATATTATTGTCACTGTTGTTGTTGTATTTTGTCATGGGATGGAATTTTTAAAGTTTGATTTGTACTTTTAATGTCCATATGGATAGGATGTGAAATTAATATATGAAGGTTTTTGTAAAAGTAAAATCTTAATCATGCTAAAGATTAAGTGAGATCTGAATAGTGCCCCTTTCACTTAATGCACACATTACTTAAACAACAGTAGACTTATTGAATTCAGCAGACTGCTATGAAATTATGATCTTCAGAGAAAACAAATTATAACAAACAAATCACAATGCTGGGACCTAATTCCCAGCATTTTCTGCCTTCTCCCCCCAATCCCTCCTTCATCACAATTTATGAATATCTCAGATTACCTTGGCAGAATTGGGATTTAACCTATAAATTAAGTTTACTCATCTTGATTATTATATATTGACTATCTAGCTTGGGCAGATATTTACATTAACAGACCCAAACTCTGGCATCCTTCCTCTCCACAATAACCTATTTCTGTTTTTCAGCTATATCTGTTGATACACAGTTGTATATAGTTATATGTACATATATGTCTGTGCATGTATATGTGAGTATACTGATAGTTGAAACATAAAGGAAAAAGCCTATAGCTAATGCAGGTAAAAAAGAGTAAAAAGAAATAGTCAGAATCAGTGCTTGATGAGAGGAAAACACCTGAATGATGGCAGGACGAGTAAACTCATTAAGAAAGTGCTGGAAATGTGCTGTTTCAAACAGCCAAGGTGGGGGCTGTGGTTGCTGGAAATTTACACAGCGAGTGGGTTGTGACACAGAACTCTGCAGCTTCAAAGGAGGGGAAGGGATGAGCAAAAAGCCTTTCACTCCAATAACTATTCCCATCTGCCTTTCTAAAGTCACAGTCAGAAATACTTTTTAAAGCCTGGCTCATGCTTTTAGCATTTCTGTAGATGAGATGCCTGATAATAAATTCTGATTTATAAGACAATAACTGAGGACAAAATTAAGTCAGGTAAAAGAGGCTTAAGATATTTTGTTTTCTGGCAACATAATCTGGCAATACAGAAAGGTGTTCCCAGCAGGCACTAGCAGATGAAGATAAGTTTATGAAACAACATACTTTTTCTTTTCTCCTTAGTGTGTTTAAAGACCTTGAATTAGGCAGATGAGATCTTCCAGGTAATAATGACAGAGCTAAAATCAGGAGCTAAGTGAATTCTTTCAGTTTACCTCATTTTTGTCCAGAGTGATGCTCACCGGTGACTTCACATTCAGGCTGCTTCTTGGTCATCAGCAAATACTCTGAAGGGCTTTGGGGCGGAAAGCTGATGTCTTCTATTCCCTGCATCCCTCACGTACCTAATTGCATTTCCCTAAATATGAAACAATGTTGAAGGAAGGATGTTGAGTTTAGTTTGTGTTTATGTGTTTCATTCTCATTGTTCCAGAGATCATTTTCTTCATGGTGATCAAGGGTAGCGTTAGTTTTTTCACAGTGGCTAGGAAAGGGATTGATAATACAGAGAGATTTTTGCTTTGTTTGCTTTTGTTTATAGTTGAACAGGGCTTATAGAAAGCCAAGGCCTTTTCTGCTTTTTGTGTTGCCATGCTGGCAAGGAGGTTGGGAGTGCTTGGGAGCATGGGAGGAGACACAGCTGGGACAGATGACCCAAGCTGACCAAATGGATATTCCAGACCATATGATACTGTGCTCAACATATAAAATGGAGGCAAGAAGGAGAAAGGGTCTTTTTTGGGGTGATGGCTTTTGTCTTCCCAGGTCACTGTTATGCATGATGGGACCCTGCTTTCCTGGACATGGCTGAACACCTATTTGCCCGCGGGAAGCAATGAATTCGTTCCTTGTTTTGCTTTGTTTGCCTGTGTGGCTTTTGCTTATCCTGTGAAACTGTCTTTATCTCAAACCATGAATTTTCCAGCTTTTACCCTTCCAATTCTTTCCCTAGTCCTACTGGTTGGGGAGTGAGTGATCAGCTGCATGAGGCATGATTGATGGCTGGGATTAAAACACAACACCCTGACAGAATCATCACACCCATTTGTTCCTGCTTCCCAGGATGCTGTCTTTGGACAGCTTTTTCAAACATTGAAAATGTATACATCTTCTTGTTCTAGAAATAATAATAAATTAAATGTATCATTATCATGATGATCATCAGTATTTTAAAACAGTAATTGCAAAATATTCCAAGGGGTTGGCTTAAAAAAAGCTATCAAATTTACGAAGAGAAATCATCCATAATAAGACACCATCCATCATAGAGGAAACAGCCTTTGAGATCCTTTGCTCCACTGTTTTGTTGAGGATTGGTTACTGACTCACAACACCTTTACTAAAAAAAACCATCTTTGATTTGTCTTTGTTTTTCCAAAAACCAGCTTCTATACTTAAAAAGGCCATTCCAAAATAATGGCATTCGCAAACCAACTGCTCTTGAGGAACAGAAAGAATCAATGGCATTTCCAGAATTATTTCAGTCATTTGTGGGTACTAGGTTTGATTTGATATTCATATTTTTAGTTAAAAATAATAATTTCTAAATCTGACTGAGAAAACCAATGACTATTTCCATATCTTCCTATTTTTTTTACTGGATTACCAAGAGAGTGACCATGTTGGTGAAAGGGGAAAAATGACTGTTGAGCCTGTTGACCCAGGCTGACTATGAAGCAAAAAGAAATCTTAGCCATTTATAGGATAAATTTTCTCCCAAGCATAGCATGAACTCACTGTTTTTCCCCTAATGAAGATGCTGGACGCCAACTGAATTATGAATTGCCTGCTCAAGTATTACTTCAAGGGGTTAGTTTAATTTCATGTTTCAGAAGAACTACTGAAGGCTTTATTTCATTTTCATTTATTAGCATGTTGGTGTCATAGTTTAGTTTAATGAAATAAATTGTACTAATTAATTGTTTCTCCAGAAAAAATTTACAAAGGTGATTAGCAAGATTATGGAGCATTGAACTTTTCCCACAATTAAGCACAGTAAATGTCACTTCCAAATTCCTTAATGCCTATTCATCAATTTAACTCATTATTTGCTAACTTTTCCTAACCCATGAGAAACTGAAAATTTTGTTACCTTTCATACTTTTTTTAATGTTACAATATAGAGTGGTCTTTTAAACTTTAATTTTGGAGAGATCAGCCTCCATCCACAATATTTTTTTCTAAATAAATGTGAAGACTGACAAATTCTACAGCTACTGTAATATTCAGCCTAAGAGAATAATTTGTCTTACCTTTGTTCACTATAATCCAACATCTAAAGTAAATTTTGCAGGAGGTTCTCTTTTTATGTCAATAGTTTTAGCTGCTATGTTTCAATCCAGCTTTCTAGAATTACACTGAAATGCCAGTTTGTTAGAAATGTTTTTGGTTTATTTTTTGTTTCTGTATGGGAAATGTTGAGCTTTTGTTTTTTTAAAAAAGGAAGTGTAAAAAAAAACAAGAAAAAAAATCAACATGTTAATATGCAGCAAAAGAGTTAAAACTAACTCTTTGAGATTTCTAGTGTCACTGCTTTGTGCTCTTTTATTTGGTTTATTTGGTTCTTTTTTTGGGGAGGGGAAGCATGTGTGTGTATAGATCAGTCTTGCAAGATGAAAAACATCTCTTCTGTAACATCTCCCTCTCCAAAAATTTTAATGTGATCCCACTCAAGCTGTCTTGGGCAATGCAGCACAGCAAAAGGCTCTGGTCAGCGCAAGTGAGAGCAAAAAAAGCACAGAAGTCTCTAAAATGTAATTCCCAGCAGGTACTGATGAAGTTCTTATGGATAGTCCTGTGCAGGTTTCCCTTTGAGACAACGGCAAAACAGTTTCTCTTGAAGAACTTTCCAGCAGAGGGAATTCCAAAGTGAAATTGTACCAAAAGCCAGATATGCAGTACATTGACAGAAACAGACCACATATAGACACCAATAATTATACTTTGTAAATAAAGGCCAGAGAGGGATTGACTGCAATTCAGTTACATGACTGACGTGGCACTTGTTGACAGGTTCAGCTATGTATGAAAGATATTTTAAACACATGTACACTCTGGAGACACCCACCCTAAAAACATCAGTGCATAGGAGACCTCTTTTCACTTCAGCAATGGATACAACACAGTGGGAGGAATGATGCTGTGAGGAGAACGTCTCTGTCTGTAACTGCCAGTGGAGCGTGCTCCGTATGGAAACAGGAATAAAAAATACAGGGTAAGGGGGGATGGGACATGCTTTGTGTTTCAGTGTTGGAATGTAATGCGGTCTCTAAAAACTGCCACGACTATGGGGAGATGACTGCTATCTGTACATATACAAGGAAGACACAGAGGAAAAGCCAGGAGACTTTTTATAGGAGGTTCTTGGCATATTGAGCTGGGACCAGGTTACCAGGAACCATAAAGCAAAAGACATTAAAAGCAAACACTCAAAGACTCCACTGCACAAGTAATATATATTATGCATGTTTATGCACAGACTCCTTCCTTATCTACTGGGACAATTTCAGGACCATGTTTAGCTCCTAAAATGTACCACAGATGTTGTAAGTCCAGCTCTTAACATGGGCTTAAGTGCAGTACCATATAGTGCATTTAAACGAGCTACCAGGTATTTCACATTTTAAATACTACCCTTGGAAAAAAACACCTTCTTACTGTAGTGTCAGGGAGGATTAAATTACCACTGAATTATCCTACAATTCAGATTACTGTTTAGATCTTGCATTTATGTTTTTGCTTTATTGATTTTTCACGTTGTTGCCACTAGAGCTTGCTACAATGCAATCGGATAAACTTTAATATATTCATTTCAAATTGCTGGGTAATGTAGATATCAAATTTCTAACCCTTCACCTTTTAATCTTCAAATTAAAAGAAGATTGAAAAGTGTAAGGAAGGTAAATTTCATAGTGGCCATCAGATAATTACATAGGGTTGTTGTTAGGTGTTTCTCAGTATTTGCTTTGAGAATCCTATTAGTCTGGGCTTACAAGACAAGCTGAGAGAGACTTAGACAAAAGCATATTCTATCATATTATGTTACTGATAAAATCCAATTATTTAATGAAATGAGGCATTTTTAGCTGGGCTTTAATTCTAAAAGAGCAGGCACAAAGTTTCAACAATGTCAAAATAACTAAGTTTGACAATATAGATGAAAGTTTTTCAGTTTTTGCTTGGCAAAACTGTTTTTATTTTTAAATTCTGGGTTTTTTTCATAAAAAATTAACATTTTTAAGTTGAACAGTAATATAAATTTTTTTCAATTACTAGAAAAACATCTTTTTCTGCCCAACACTACTGGATTTTTTTGTTTCAAATGTAAATTTAAATAAGTTCAGTTTCCTTTCCATCTAGAACTAGGCTGTGTTTCAAAATCTATGAATTATTGGCAAAGTGAAGTATTCTATCACTCACACCACTCTTTCTGTGATAAAATTTGTTAAGTTATTAAATAAGAGTGGGCAAAAAATAGGATTATTTTCTCATCAAAGCTGAAGACCTGCATTCCATATCTCAACACAATGTCATCTTGAAGTTAGACACCTCTTCTGTTTGGAAGAGAAAACCTTGGTGAAATCCAAGATAGGAAGAGATGATTATAGCAGTCTCCTTCTATTTTTGGGAACTCTGCTTTCCATTAATATGTTCACTCTCATTTTCAGTGGTCTAAACTATGGATCATTCAGTCAGATGATTATTTCAGGTCCTGATACAGCTTAATGACTGAAGCCAACTGTTCTTTCCTAGTCTCCTCTCCTGCAGAAGTGAAAGCACAACCCAGCACACTCCTGTTTGAGCAGCATTTCAAGGAATCTTATGTGCAAGGTGGAAGGTAAAATAGAAGCTTGTTCCAAATGAGAACATGATAGAACTTCATTTTGGCTCCTGTTTTGAAGACAGCAGCATGAAAAGGTGAACAAAGTTGAAAGATAAGAAAACGACAGTAGAAGAGGAAGGTACTTTTCCTTTGTCAAGTGAACTGCTGCACTGTTGGAGAAACTGACCTAACCAAAATCAGGGGAAAAAAAATTGTTCAAGATTCCCACAGAAGGAGAACCCTGTCCTCCAGGGTGGCAGCTGGAGGACTTACTAGATGGAGCTGCTTTCTTCTGCTTTCTCTCACACATGCTCTTCCCAGCCTTCGCTGCACTATTCAACCCATGTACATGGACTTAACGTTTACTTTAATTATCACTAACAATGCAGGAGAGACCAACTCTTGGTTGGTTTGCCAGTGCTTTTGGAGTACTTTGCAGTTATCAGTGTTGCAGCGCATGTTTTTTCCTGATTTAATTGTTCATTATGTTATTGTAGTTTGTTCCTATGTTCCCCCCCGTTTCCTTGTCCCAATGGTTTCTTCCTCAATTGTACCCTCCCCTAAACCGCCGTTCAACGTGTCTCCTCCCCTTATTCCAGTACCTTCCCCATCCATCACCTAAACCCTGCCCCTCCCTCCAGACCTTTGCTTGTCAATCCCCACATGGGCCAATCCCTGAAATATCCACCCCCTTGGAAATCCCCTAAACCTTGACGCCCCGCTGGCCCATGTGACCCTTTTTCTCCTCCCCTTGTCCCCATTGGATTGCGTTCTGTAAACCCCACCCTATAATCCTCCCCTATGGTTCCCTGATTGGTTTACTGTTCTTGCCCACCCCTTAATTTCTAACCCTATAAAACCCCTTGCACAGCAGTGCTTGGGGCTTTTTTGTTCTGCTCCCTTCGTTGTCAATAAACTGTGCCTTTGGAACCTGAGAGCAGAAGAGCCTCCTCTCTCCCCTTCATCCCTCCCTTGATGGCGGCATCCCTGTAGAGCCTGAGCTCTAAGGTTCCGCCCCCAGAGCCTCACCTGTCAGGGTGGTTCCCCACTCTTGGTGTGGCCCTTCGGAGTCACAGAGTAGTGGTCAGAGCCAGACGGGATTCTGAGGGGCTGCATCACATCAGGATCGTCCATAGTGCTTCAAGCAGGGATCATGGCAGGAGGGCCTTCCCCAAGAAATACAGAATCACAGTGCTCTTCATTGCATGTCCCTTAAAGGGTACTTCCACGCCCCACTGTCCTCATGAGATTTTTTTTCCAGCCTTAGTATTTTCTACATGTCTCCTTACCACTGAAAAACTCCATCAAAAGAAATTAAATACTTTTTCCTTAGATTTTTTTCCTAAACCTGGAATGATGTTCTTTTCAAATAAGACCTTCTATTCTGATAAAATTACTTACTTTACTATTTACTATTACTTTATTCTTTTAATACTGTTAGCTCTATCTTTCCACATAGTTTTTTTACTGCTTCACTCTCTTCTCTTGTCAGGGACCTTTACGTGGTATTAACTTCAGGTTCCAGTGAGGCACAGGGTTTATTTTTGTTCTGATTCTTAGCTGAGAAGATAATGCAAAATAAAACAAGGTTGATTACTCTTAAGCATTTTGATAATTTAATGAATTTTCCTGCAATACTTTACACCATTATTTCAGAAGCATTATAATTAACCTCATTGAGTGTTAGCTGGAAGTTACATTGTTTCATAGGAACTGGAAGAAAATGTTTATGTCCAAAATTCAGAATCCTGCTGGCTCTCCTAATGCTTATGTTTGGGTGTTCTTTTCTACTCTGAGCATCCCCTTGGTGTATGTCTTAAAGCACTCTAAAACCTGTGATCTTAACGCACTCTAAAATCTGTGACATTAGATGCATACATCAGCAATGCAGAAATTGGCTTTTTACAGTCATCAAACCCAAAGTGATGCAATGTTTCTTTTTTCCTTCTTTTCCATTTTCAAACATCTTCCAAATCAGGCACTCTATGTGCTATTTGTGATCCAGCAAGGATGTACAGAAAAAGAGACACCAACGAGAGTTGTCAATGAGTGTATTTAGCATTATTTAAAAATAACTACTTCCTTTGCAGGCTCCTGATTTTATGATTTACAGGCTTATAAAAGGAAATATGACTAGAACAACATATCACATGGGTGAAAGAATCTTTCCTGATTCAGGAACTGTAGAATGATGAAAGTGCTGGATTATATTTACATGACTTCTTCACTTAGATCACACAAAACAGGTCCCAGCTCTCATGAATATCCTTCAGTCATCCTAACTCTGTACATGTGAGGCAGAACTAAATTATTCTCATATCTCCTGATATGATGTTTCCCACCATACTTGTTGTGCAGGATAGCTCATGTCACTATGCTCTCAAGCAAGTTGGAGTTCAGACAGATGCACTTTAGAATGCAGAAATACATTTTTTAATTAGTCCTATGGAAATAAAAGATGACTTAGAGAGGGGAACCACTGGATTTTAGAGTACTATATATTAAATGAAAGACTCGCAAAATGTTTTTTTACTAAGACTGAAATGCATTAATCCATTGATTTTTACTTTGATCACTAAAAATCAATGTCACAACTGCTTTGCTTTCTGTATACGCACTCTACCATATCTGATTTTAGCCATTTCATTAATGCAGAAGGTTCTTTTATGTGATGTCTCAGTATTTCTGAGATACGTCTTGTATTTTGGATAGAAGCTTATAATGAATGTTATGCCAAGCAGTGTTTTCAATGGAAATGGACTACAGCACAAGATTTTTTTCTCCCTCTGATGGGTTCCATTCTCTACTGAAAAAAAGTCACCCTCAGAAGAGTTAGAATTATGCTCCAAGACCTTCACAGAGAATCTTTCTCTCTTTCTATTTCAGTGTGCCATCTGTGGAACTAATTTTGGTTATGCAAGGATGTTCCTCTAGGAGTATTCTGGACCTCTACTTCATGGCAGAGGATGCAATCTGATCTGTAAAAAAACAGGCCATGGCTGATTCATATTATTTCATTTGCATGTGGAACCAAACTGTTTGGTGACAGATGAGAGCTATATTTATATGGTGATATTTCAATGTCTGATCATGACTTTTTTTTATAATTTCTAGGGTTTCTTTGTTTTAAAGTATTCTTGCTTGGAAATACAAAGATAATAAGAAATTATGTTTTATTAGTATCATAATAAAGGAGTCAAGTTGATTTAGTGTAATTTCTTACCTGTAATTGTTTTTGTTTCTACTCAGTGTGAATTCTTAAAATCTCAAAATGCTTCATTACGCTGAAAGCTATTTTCATACCAGTCCCAGAACCAAACTGATGCTGTGGCCATCAACTATGATTCATATACATTTTCTGGTACTTCATGATAACATTATTATTTGAAAACTCAATAATAAAACAATATGTACTCTTTGCCCCTGTTATTTTGTGTTGTATTTCATGAAATCCAAACTGTTTTTTACCAAGCCAGTTCTAGTGGGGTTGATAGCCTCTTTTTAGTCCATTCTGTGGCTATTTCTTTTTTTTCTGACTATGGACTCCCCTCTCCACTGTGTTAAGCCTGATAATGAACTATCAAAATTATTCACCTCCCCTAAAAATGTAGGGAAAATATAGAGAGAAGTCTGATGTTTTAGGGCAACCTTCACTGGGTAGTCCCAGATTGCTTATTTTACATCAAGTAACTGATAACTGACCACACAATACTTCCACAAATTTTAAGGAAGACAACAAGAGTAGGATAAGTTTTCATCTTGATATTCAGTGTGAATGACATGAAACTTCTGTTTCATGAAACTTCTGTCCTGGACACAAGGGAGTGTCTTAATTCATCCCACATAATTTTCTTCTGGAAAAGACTAAGTCATTGCTGTCTCTTGACAAGGCAGCTCAGTACTCCTTGTTAAAGGACTGACTGTTTCTTCTCCGTATCTTTTTTTTTTTTTCCAGGGGAAATAGGAAGTTCCTGAAAGGGAAGGACTAGCAACTTTAATTCACACGGAACAAATACAAGGATATCTGCAAACTTTCACAACACTGCTTCAGTGTGCTGTCTTCTGCCCTTACAGAATTTCTGTTCTAATTGCATCTAATTTCAGCATAATATTTTGTGGTATTAGAGCATAGCGGGACATATGCATGCTCTGTTGGTTTATTGATGTCCATCTCCAACATTTCCCAACATAATGTCTCTTGGCTACAGAACAGTCTCACATATTCAGAGCAAGAAATAGTCATCCTAAACCCTAGGCAGTATGGCTGTAGCAACATGACTTCAAATACAGATAAGGTGCTGTTGATTTCTACATAAAACCCCCAAATCTTTACCTTATGTTCCTATGGTATCCCAATTTACAGTCCAAAATGGTTGTTGCTGAACAAAAAACTGAATAAAGTTGCCTAAAACCTCTCTGATGGTCTACTTTAGGATTAGTTTTCTTAAGCATTTAAAATTTGGCATTTTCTTGAAGAAATATGCAACATTTTACTCTGTGCTTTGATCAGTGACATCGGGGTAATTTGTCCATCTGTTGCAACTTCTTGGCTGCCTTCCCAGGGCACCAGCCCTGCATTTGGAGAGAAGACACTCTTGGTAATGGAGCTGCTGCAGTTTGAAGGGGGGCACTGCTTTCCTTCTGCCGTGATTCTCTCCATCCTTCTGCTAACTGGGACCTGCCTGAGTGTTTTACACTGGATGCTAATTAGGCTTGACTATACTGAAGTTCGTTTCCCTTTGTTTCTCTGGGTTTTTTTTTGTCTCTGTACCTCTGCACATGAGGTCTTCCCTCACCACGTATGTAACAAACCATAATATACTTCCAAACTGTTTGCAGAACAACCTGCTTTACATGAAATTGTAAAGCTCATCTCTATGGCTCTATTCTGTCTCTGAATCACAAGATGTGGCAGAGTTATCATGTGCTCTTAGATTTACATGTCCTTCCTAGTGATCTGCATTAAACATGACTGTGTTCACTAAAACAGGACTTTTGTTTTCCTGACTGGTTTTACTTTGAATTTGAACATGATGGTTGGAGACCATGCAGTTGAATTTGCAGGCTTCCTGATCCTTGCTTCTTTTCTCCTAGGGGGTTCTTGTAGAGGTTTGGGAAACCAAACCTTGAGACTCCTCAAACAGACTCACTCAGGATACAGTAACGAGAAAGTGAGCTACAAGGCCAGAATCCTAAATCAGGAGTTGAGTACAACATTCTGACCCTGAACAATTTTGATAGCTCAGTATGACAAGAGTTATATTTTAAATAAGATTTTGGTGGTAATAAGCTCCCACAAAAGATATTCTCCTTCCTTTTTTTTTTAATTTATACTGGAAAGAAGAAAAATGGCAGCATTAGTCAGATTCTACAGACTATTATATTCAAAGCTCCTTTTTCTTTGGGGAAAGCAAAGTACTTCTGAATGATTTTTGATTAGCCTCATTTATAATTTTTGCATTTGATGTCACTGATACAAAAGCAGGAGCTTTGCATCCTTAGCATGACACACACATCTTGCAAATGAGAAAATAAAATAAAACTTGACAAACAGAATACACTAATGAAAGGGGGATAAGCACCATTGCTAATGTCACAAAGAGAGAGATTGAGAGACCACACACACTTTTCAATTACAGAGCAGGTAAGGCAGCTTCAGCTCCAGAGGTGCAATGCCCCTATGTGAAAGGATAAATAACTTAAGTCATGTCTGCCAGGATCTGGAAACTAGATTGCATTATTTTAAAATCTAGATCTTTTAATGAGCTTATTTCATCTAAATGTTGACTAAAAGTATTCTGGTGTATATTCAGATAGGAATATCTAGTGTCAGTTTATATTCCCACTAGTATTTCTCCATATTTACTGTCCAATAGGTCTTTAAAGGACAGCTTGGGTATTCTGCAGACAAGAATAAGCTCTGCCTGTTAGGGCCAGAAGGGCATCTGCAATGTCATATTAAACTAAAGTCTTGGAAAAACCTTCTTCAGAAGAAAAATGATGTAATGAATTACTTCAAATTTGACTTTTTCATTCTAGATTTTTAGACTATTAAAAGTAACTCATGGTAACTTTATGAAAAATTTTCCTATAATACCAAGAAGGGGATAACTAAGACAACTTTGACTACTCTGGGACCTTTTAAAAACAAATGACATTTTAATCATCACAAAACATTATTGCACCACAGAGAAAGTGGCCAGTGCGTATTTTACATAAAAATAACAAATCTTTTCATATTATTAAGATGAATTTGTATTATGAACTCCATTAAGGCCTGGAGTGCTTGGATTAAGCCACAGTCCATGACAGCTGTCAGTTCTTTTAAACAAACTTTCTGGAAGCTCTGCAGATCAGCCAAAGCTTTTCCTACAAAGTATCCTAATCAGTAGGTGCTGATCCTAGGTATGAAGTCTGAGCCTATTCCAATGACACTTTCGGTATTTAAGGAAATAAATGTTCAAAGACATGGATAGTGGCTTCTGACCAGGTGAATAAATGGAATAAGCCAAAGGAAGTGCCAGGCTACTGGAACAAGAACTTCTGAGCTGTCCCCAGCTGAAAAGGCAGCTTAAGGGTTTCAGATGAGATAGTCATCCATCAGTTTAACCTGCAGATTTTTGTCCTTGTTTCTTCTGAGACAGGGTTAATTTTCATCTTAATAGTTGATACAATGCTGTGTTTTGGATTTAGTACAAGAATGAAAATAACACACTGACGGTTTAGTTCTTGCTAAAGAGTTCATACTCTAAGTTGGGGACTTTTAAGTTTCCCATGCTCTGCCAGTGAGGAGCTGCACAAGAAGCTGGGGGGGTAACCAAGCCAGGACAGCTGACTGAACCAGCCAAAGGGATATTCCATACCATAGAACCCATGCTCAGTATTTAAACTGGGGGACTTGGCCAGGAGCTGCTGATTGCTGATCAGGGATGGGCTGAGTATTAGTCAGTGGGTGGTGAGTGATCATACTATGCATCACTGGTTTCTCTTGGGTTTTACTCATCTCTCTTCTTTATAATTATTATTTTACTTCAATCATTAAACAGTTCTGATCTCAATCCAAGAGTTTTACTTTTTTTTCCCCAATTGTCCTTCAAACCACGGGGGCAAGGAGGGTAATGAGTGAGCAGCTGCCTGGTGCTTGCTTGCCGGTTGGGGTTAAACCATGACAGGATTATGCAGTGCTAAATAAGCTGTAAAGTTTGTGTTTCAGCAGCAGTCTGAGGACTGTCCAGCAGCACTGGAAACTAAAGGGGAAGCTTTTTTTTTTTTGCCTGATGTTCAGGCCATGTCACGTAGTTTGACCTTGTGCTCTCTGGAACACAGTTCTTTACACTTCACAGTCCTTGAAGCATGTGAAGGAACACAGTAGCCCACAGATAGCTGCTTTCCAAGTGACTGTATCTCATTCCTCCTGTAGGCAATTATCCAGGAAAGGTGACATGGAAGGACAAGATGCAATAACTTTAATGAATAGTTTCTCAGACTATTCTGAAAGGTTCTCAGGCCAGAAGAGATCATTATGATAATCTGTTCTGAAATTCTGCAAAGCACAAGACACAGTATTTCATTCAGCGGCTCCTACAGTAAGACTAATACTTAACAACAGCTCCAACAAAATGTCAAAATTTAGACTTTTTAAAGGATATTCAACCCTATAAGTTCTAAATAAGCACATGCATAGTCCTCAAAGCATGTTATTATATTTTCGCAACAGATTTTCCTTTCATGTTCTAATTGAAGCTGGCATATGCTGCTGGCATTTTGAATAGCATTGCCTTCAATATCATTCAAGTCTGGCATGGGAAAATGCCATTCTCTTCCCTCTCATTTCAGTCAGATTTTAGACTTCTTTTTTCTACAATAGACTATAAATAATGTGCATCAAATTTATAAGAATTATATCCTGAACAGGTGCAGAAAAGAGGTAATTAAAACAATCCTTTTGCTATTCTCAGTAGTTGAATCAGTACTCACCCACATGAGGTCCAGACAGAAACAAGGGTAGACTTTCATATTTCTGACAGGGAGTTCACATACCTTGTTAATGTAAAGTCTAGACAAAAGGAAAAAATAATACTTGTTAAAAGTTTTTATGATATTTACTTTTTAAAACACAAGTTCCATGGATGCTTTTTGTTTCAGTTCCAGAGATTTGTATCAAATCTCCCATTTGACAAACAAGATTCTTTGTCAGTGTTTGGATCCTTCCATTCCCTGAGTCATGATTGCCTTCAATCTCTGGAAGGGTTGTTTTGAATTGAAGCTGACACTGAAGTCATTTGTATTTACATATATAAGAGACCCTTTATTCCTCTTACATGAAGTGTCTTCCCAGAGAGCATTTGCTATTTGGGTTTTGTCAGTAAAATACCACAAAAGTGCACTTAATTGGCTGCTTTTGTCAAAAGAAGAGTATTTAATCATAAAGGCAAAAGGCTTTTGTTCTTTGCAAGGAGCAAGTAATATTAAATGAAGCAGCTCTTTCCTTTACCACATCATATACCAGTTAAAGATGTCTCTTTCCTTATTAATAGAATAGTAATTAAGGTGAGAAACTCTGAATTTGAGTTCTCTAATACTGTACTGCGTTGCACAACACTTGCTGTCTTACGAGTCATTCTCATTATCGTATTTTATGATTTGCCCTTCCCCAGATCTCTCAAATTACCTACACCACAGTTTATGTTCTCTGAATCTCTATGTCCTTTTTATCAGTCTTATCTTAAATGTTCTCACATAACTCTTCTGTTAACTCAAAGAACTCTATTGCACTTCCAACCCTTAAGCCTTCTTTTTTCCTACCTTGGCCTTGACCATCTTCCTTCTTCACATTGACTTTATGACCTCATGGTCATTTGAAGTCTCCTTTTTAAATACATAATTTTTCCCTTAAATTTAAGTTTTAGTGTTCTGAAAAATTAATGTACAGTTTTGATCAGCAATTCTTGTAAAATTATTTGTGACATTTTTGTTGTTGCATTTAAACAAATTATTTACATGATATGATGAACTAGACTTTCAAAAGATGTGTACATGCTTACGTCTCAGAAAAAATTAAATCTGAGCAGTACAACCTCATGTTCAGAAGTGCTAAGCCATCTGCAGCTTACTCTGCTCTCAGTGACAGTTCTGGGCTTCAGATATTGGGCTGTGGTATTCATACAAGGAAGATACAATTCATCTCACCATAGGTTAAGCCAGTCATCCAACCTTTATCTGTAGTTATTAGAGACAGAAGATGACTACTCCATGCTAAGTGTATGGCAACTGAAAGATATTGTGCCTTCTTTCCTCCAGTGAAGGAAAAGGCTTCTAATAAGAAGTTGTGGGTGCTTTACTGAAATAAGCTTTTAACTTCCTAGTAAGCAAAACTAGGTGAAAGGAATCCCATTGCTGCAGCAGGGGAAAAAAAAATTTCAAGATGTCACTTAATAATTAACCTAGGCCGACACTTAGTTTTGTCTTCAGAATTTTGTCTAGTCTATCAGGGCACATCCAAATAAATATTAATGACACTACTTTAGCTGTCATTTGTCACCTCCATACAAAGCAAATATTCTTACTAAATGAACAGAACTCTGTCATAACTACAAGGGTTTCTGGTTTCTTTTTCTCTGTACACACAGCCAGTAAAGCAAGTTTAAGAGCAACTTCTACCTTCAGAGAAAAAAATTGTCCTTGGCATCCCTTCTGCCTCACCCAAGAGCTCAAGAACATCCTTTTATGTAGTCTGAGCATTCTCGAATGTTCATAAATAAATCCACTGTGTAAAAATCCATGACAGACCTTGCAAAGCAGAATGTGTACATAAAGTAGGCCCAGTTTTTTCCGCATTGAGGAGCTATTGAAATCCTGTCCAATACACATGGTTTTGACAGCTTCTGAAAAAGCAAAATGTCTATAGGTTTTCATGTTATACTTTACTGAAGAATAATCTGAGCACAAGATTCCTGTGAATGTTTGTCTAATGAGAGGGATTATTTGAAAGTAAGGAACTGTTAGTGAAACCTGATTTTAAGGGTTAGATTCAAAGGTGCTCTGTATTGGTTCCCACATGTTCTCCTTGCAGAACTTTGGTTTTGCTTTTGAGAGGACTACATTTGAAATGCATGAGACAGTTGCAATACCCTCCATACTGTAGATAATCCTGATAAACAGGCTTCTCACCCTGATAAGATACAGAGATAAACAGCATAAGCAGCTAAGATGATAGCTTTGAATCACAGCAGCTTCTTTTTATCTAACAAATCCCAATTACAATATTTGATAGTCATAACTTCATGGGTTTATAATGGAATTATGAGACAAGAACTCCAATTAAAAGGGAGGTAGTACAGTGAGAGATACAGCACCAAAGTTAAACCATCTTAAGTTTCTCACTCTTTTGAGAAACTGCCATTTAACTCTGATTTCTAGAAACAACAGAAATTTGTACTTCTAGTCACAATTGGCAAGGAGCTCTTAATATTTAAAAGTGATGCAACCAGAGACAGGGACACTGTGGCAATTAAAATCCTTCAGTCCCCTTCCATTAACAGCGGCTAAGATTAGACACACTCTAGTGGACACGGGGCATAGGCAATGCCTGGGCCTTAGGGCCCATTGAGGTTGGAAGAGCAAAGTTTGAGGGAGTCCCACAGCTCCCTGTAGCTCAGCATTGACCTAAGCTCCCGGGCTGGGCAAGAAAGTTGGGTTTAAAGTTGCTCTTGGAGGAGCAGGCTCAGGGCCCAGAGGCACAGTTGAAAAAATGCCTGTATTTAACACATCTGTCTGGAAAAATTACATGGAAACGTAAATAAAACCACTTTTACCCAGCTCTGTATAGCTCCACTAATGCAGCTGAAGCAAATGGCTAGAATACAAATGCTGCAGGACTGAGGTTTTTGTTAAATGTATCTAAGAAACAGTAAGAAGTTCACTGGAAGGAACAAGTCCTCAGAGAATAAAGTGGGGCATGTTGTGTACAGAGCCATCACAGGGTGTTTTGGTTTGAAAGAGTAGAAACTGGGATTTTTGAAACTTCCCAACTTTTAGGGATCTGTCCCTATGACAAAAAATTTCAGCTAAAGAAGTGTTGGATTTGATAGCAAATGCTCTAGGATACTCAGTGGATCACCTATTTTGACCAAGAGCATCAACTTTCAAGATTAAAAAATGATCACCTCTCCAGAGTGATTTGACAATTTATCTTAGTTACTTGGGCTTCAGTTAGGGTTGAGGGATTCAGCTTGGCCTATGGCCCATCCAGATAAGAGGAATCAACAAAATATAATTTAAAAATAAATGTACTCATTTAGCTGTTGTGGTGGTCACACTTTTTTTGGCTTAGCTTTAGTTTCTCATAGTTTTGCTCTAAAAAATGATGCAACAATAACATTCAAACTTTCATAGAGAAATTTTAATTAGAGCCATCTAGACATTCTCTGTTAGTTTTGGAAGAGGATTTGAAGATTTGAAAATTTTTATAAATAAATACAACATTGCTTTCTTCCAAAAGTGGTTCAAAGCAAACTTAAAGTGTTTCCATAGCCTAAAAACTTTCCATCAAAATTATGCTTTAATCCAGACCCTCCTTCCTACTTTACAACACTCGTCCCAGTGTCTCACAACATAAACAACAAACAAAGGTGAAAATTAATTTGCTCTACCACTTTGTTTCATTCAGTGGTGATATTTCAAACCTCTGAGCAAATTAAGAAACCCTTATCAAGATGTAGACTAATGCTTTCCAAGACGATCTGCACAATCCCACAGATGATAGAGGATTTCCAGCTAAGAGTTCCATGGTAGCATTGAAAGACAATCTGCAGGAGTTTTTGAGCAACGACAGTGAATATAATGAAAACGTTTGGGAAGGAATGTTTGGAAAAATATTTTATGACTGGTCAATCTTTGCCCTTGAAAATGGTTTTGTAATGGAAAATGGGTTTTGGAAATGGCCAGAACCTACACTTCCTGCAGGAAGTTACAGCTATGCCCTGTGGGACCTGTACTGCGCCTTTGCAGCCTTGTCCAGGCTCCTCTGCCAGAGTTCCCATCCTCTTCAGGTATTATCAGGTTCTACTTATTGCCTCAGCAATGTGGCAACAGAGGTATCATGGCCAAAAGAAATATGACAATTTCCAAGTCAATGGAAACACCTCTTAAAGCTCAGGATAAAAGTGTCCTTCTGTGACACTGATCTGAGGCACTCTTGACCTTCTGCTGAGGAAAGCTGTCCATAAATTAAAGCATGGGAACTGGATCACTGGCTGCTCAGAAGCTCTGAAAAACCAAGGTCTTTCAGATACAACTGTAGAAAAACAGGTCACATCCGGAAGGAACTGAAGGTTAAAAAGTACTTATAACGTTCTTATTGACTTTCAAACATTGCATCGACTTGTAGATTTGTATTTAGGTACTGACATGAATAATGTCATTTCCAGAGCTCTTTCTTTGACCTACAGTGCAGCTGCTTATTTAGACCTCTATTTAGATCATAAGGGTAGCTTTAAGGCCCCAGGTTATTATCTTCTTCCTGGTATTAACTTATAAAAATAATTGCCAAACATAGGGCTGAAAAGGTTCACCACATCTTTGGAACAAGGGTACAAGTACTCTCTTCAGAAGGAGATTAAATAATTTTTAAAAATCAAAGATGAGAGATTCTATTATAAGATCATGCATTAACTTCGGTGATTTTCTGTATATCTGTCAGCGAAAAAGGACAAATACACAGATCAGAGAAACAAACGGGCTTTCTTTGAGGACTTAAAAGAGATTTAGAGAGTGAAGCACAGTGTATCCAGGTTTTCCTGCTGTAGCTGAAATCTCACTGCTCCTGGCTTCCTAGCAACAATGCCTTCCTAACTCATGACTGGAGACAATACAGACACAGATCAGCCTATCTTTAGGCATATAATTGATCAATCAATTGACACTCCTTAGAACTGTTCTATATCTTCCAGCAAAGATATACAATGGCAATAACAAGTACCAACACCATGCAAACAATATGGAAAATGACATTTTTTTGTTGTGACTGGCATATCATGTCCTGTTTGCTCTCCCACCATTAGAATATCTTGGATGATTCAGGAGCTACCGGTGCCAAAAAGCATCCCTCCTGTGAAAGAAAAAACAAAGGCAAAAGCCATCTTCCAGTACACTGCTGCCCTCCTCACCTTCTTAGGACATTTCACTGTATCGACCCCTGTTACTACTGCAGGACTCTGTGCTCTCACCCTCACACACAACACCTCAGAATCCCACTCCCTCACCCATACTATGTGTTACTGACTAATATCCTCTCTGTCTCCTTTAAAATTTCCCCACACTGGCAAGCAATTAGTTACGGGTAGGCTTCCAGAACAGCTCTTCAGGGGCAAATTTGGTGGGAGGAAACTGCATTTCTTCTACACCTATTTCCTTTTACCTTTCTCTTTACTGGTGCAACTCAGAACAATTCCATGACCCCAGACAACTGGGATATTGTCTTCCCTGATTTTTTAGTATAGGAGGAAGATTTGAGCTGGTTTATTTCCTGTATCATCACCTTTACAGCTGCACTCCCCAGTGCTCCTCTAGTCCCATTAGGGGGTGATCTACAGTTAATAATTTTAAATTTAACTTCTCAATTTTAACAGGATTAGTTCATTGAGATGAATCTTAAGGGGAAGAAATTTAGTGCACATTAGACTTATGAACTAATGATGACCTTGGTCATAGATACTGTCCTAAATTACACGTTTGAACACGCTTGGGTGGGCCATTACTAAATTATTCAAACAATTTTTTTAAAATGAAAGATAAAAAAACTACTGTTAAATTCACCTTACTTTCCATGGATCAGATTTTAAGTCAGTCTAACCTTGCATTCAGCTTCCTTGTTGTCCTAAGTTACAATATAAGAATGTTCTGGAANTTACTCCAGGAGGACTACTGGAGCCACCATTCAAACTGGACTGCTACCAACACCCTGACTGACAGGGTTTCAGGTTGTATTGTCAGATTTTGTCTTTTTGTTTAATACTGCATCTTGTTCTAATTTTCCTATTAGGCTGTAGTTTGTTGGTTTTTGTTTTATTTTATTTTGTTTATACATATTAAAGAACTGTTATTCTTATCCTCATATCTTTGCCTGAGAGCCCCTTTTAATAATTTGGAGGGAGGGGGTTTGCATTTTTTCTATTCCAAGAGAAGCTCCTGCCTTCCTTGGCAGGCACCTGTCTTCCAAAACCAAGACACTTGCCAATGCTGACTGCCCTTGAGAGTTACTTTTTTATTGTCTTTTTATCTGATTGTAAGGTTTTTGAGAATATTTTCCTCATATGTTTTTGCTTTTCCGTACAAAAACATTCACATTTATAAAGTCATCTCTATTACCTTTCAGATTTATGCACAACTCTGATAGCTCACACAGCTGAGCATAAACAAAACAAAGGAAAACAACCCTCCCAAACCCAACCAACCAAAAAAAAATAACACTCCAAAACAAAACCCACAAAGAAACAAGATACAGTGATAAGGCAGGTATTTTTCTTGTGAGCATTTTTAGCAGCTACCAGCACAGGGCTTAGTTTACAAAAGCCTCTTCTAACTTTGAGAAGTGGCAAATCCTCTTGCCTGTTGTTTGGGATATTTGAGATGTATTTGAAAATGGTCAAACAACAAATAACATATAGTGTAGCTTAATGTCTTCTCAGGGAAGTGTGTTTAGAATGTCAATCCTGTGAATTATTTTACATTCTTTGTTCTTAGTTCCATTCTCATTCTCAAGAGTGGTAAGAGAATTTCCACACAGCTTTTCAGCTCCTTGCTGAGCAATCCCTTTAAGGTCTATGCATCAGGCTGTGTAGGAATGCAATGTGTCCGTACTCAGGCTTTTAATATACTTACATAAGACAATTATTTTTATGTGGCAGAATATGCCATAGTTAAGATGGACAAAACACTGTTTAGGGTGCTAAGCTTTCCATGCAGCCTTCTGACTCCTCCTTCCTTAGGGGACTAAAATTTCACTTCCCCAAGGAACCACCATGCAACCTTCTGATTCCTAATGCAGTTTAGAGAAGTAAACGGTCTTTTCAGTTAGATAGGAAAGCCAAACATTCCCTGGAGTTGTAAGCAAAGCTGTAAATGGAAATTTCCTAGTTGAGCACACTGCTGCTGTGATTCCTCAGGCTCAGGAGTACAAAGTACACATTAAGTCCAGATCCACCTCTCCAACAGCACCACACAGTCTTCTTGCTCTTTCTTCCTTCTGTCCAACAGGCTAACTCTTTTTTGCCCCTCACCCAGCCACCTAAACCTGTTTGTCCCCTGTACAGAAGCTTACCTTTTCTGTGCCTCACCCAGCTACCTGACTCTTCCTCCTCACAGCACAGCCAACAGACTCCAACTAATCCTGGGGCAGCCAACCCCCTCTTTTATAGCACTTATCCTTATTGGACACAGCTGTGGCTTGTTAAGGGTAAGACTGCTGCTACTCTTTTGTCATTTGTTTGAATTAGCTGCCCACAATTCCCCCTTTTTGTTTTAATAATTGCATGATTTTATAATAGTATAACTACCCACATTTTTAGCTTTTCTTTGTACTGGCTGATGAATTTTATCGTCCCTGGGCTTTTATTTTTTGAACTACTTGCCAGATGACTTCGCAACACAGCAGATATGCTGTGAAGTCATCCATGACTTAGTCATCTATGTTCACTGCTCATGCCTGAGTCTCTGTACTTTAGAATATTTTATCTTGATGTAGAGGACACAGTTCAACTGCATATACATAACTTTCAGATACATATCGCACTCTAACAGTGGTTGGAAAAACCACTTATTTTGGGATGGTTGGAGAAAGTCTGGAAGACTAGCTAATCAGCAAACACCAAAAAAACAGGGCTTAAAGCTGAATGGCAGAAGTGGCTGTCAGAATACAGTGCCCAGAGCCAAGTTTGGAGGGAAATCCACATGAGCTGACATTAACTCATGACAAGTCTTGTCTTTCAAGGTACTGCATTCATAAGATTTTGCAGCTTAAAAAAAAAAAATAGTGGTTTTGAAGAGTTGTAATGGGGACTTTCCATTCATGAAAATTGAACAGTTAGCTATACAAGTAGGGTGTGTCAGAAGCCATGGAGACAGCTTGCACTAAGGAGGTTCCCCAGCAGGAATTAATGTTCTATATCTAATTCTTGAATGGATAATTCCAAAACCTGAATAAATATCCTGCAGTTTACATCTCAGCTTTTCTATACTATTCTAATACTGTCCATGGTGCTGCAGCTTTCATGCCAGGATTCCAATGAAACTTAAAACTTTTTTCCTTAGAAAACAGAATTATGTTAGTATGAATGAAGGTTCAGAATAATTTATTACTTTTGCTTTTATTGATTTTAGAGAGAGATTTATGACCTTGGCTTTTTCTTTGCTTTTAAAAATTTTTTTATTTATTTTCCAAGTGATAGAACCATATGTATAAAAGAGTAAACCCCTCAAAATGTCAACAAAGTTTTTTCAAGCTATCAGTCAGGGAAAATGTACAGCAAACTAAATTTGTTACAATGCAGCAATGTCAAAAAAGAATTCAGTTTACTCACAATTTAAATAAATTACATGAATTTAGAGTTCCACCAGACAAAATAATTGTTGTTTTCATTAAAATAGCAGTGCAAAAAGTCCAAAGATTTGACACCAAGCCTGGAGACCATGTGATATTCTGAAGAAATATGAAGACAACCTGTCTAGCTGCAAACTTACTATCTATTGCAGGGATGACCCCCACAAGGTCATCTGTGAACATCTGACACAAGATGGGAAAGAAAAGGGTCAGAATATCAAATAATAAACTTTCTATAACTTCTGTTTACTTCTGAGCAATATTTTGAGATCTTAAAATTACTTTTAAGATTTCTGCTTTGTCTTTGATCCTAATATGGTAGCTTCTTGATCAAGGCATTATCCTAAGATGAATGTAGCAACTGATTGCAGTTGTAGTAGGGTCTAGGTGCAGCAATAATTATACTAAGAATGGTACTTTAATCAGATAAAGGAACAGACTGGCATTCCCTCATTCTCTACTGCTTTTTATCTTGATGCTTGAAATTCTTCACATCTTTCCAGATTTGTTAAACTGCATTCGAAGTACTGCACCCAGATTTAGGACACCAAACATGGCAAAGCTACCAGTAAACTGTAGCAAGTTCAGTGGAGGGACAGCAGTTCAGTCAGGGCTTGAGCAGTTGTTTTGTAAGGGGAGGCCTGTGGCTCCATGACTGGCTTAGCCTGGAGACAAGATGGCTTTGGGGGCATCCAGCAGCAACCCCTGGTACCTGCAGCAGGTTTATGAAGACCTCACAGAGGTGTGTGGAGGGAGGATGAGACACAACAGGCGCAAGCTGTAACAGGAGAAGTTTCGACTGGATAGACCAACTCAATAGCTGACTGGCTAAAAGGAATGCCATTTCCAATGTTTATAATAATTCCAGTTAGTTCTCTTTTTTCTCAACTAAATTTGGATGAGTAAAATTAAAATCATCACACTTGCAAGGTTTCAGTTAGCTGCATCTATGCCTCTGTGCTGTGATAGAACCATAGTTCATCCTAAAGCTATGTAGTCTGGAGCTCTGAGAAAAAAGTGGGCTAGCATTCCACCATAAATCAAAGGTGTTTGGAAACTATGCCACCCATATCTGGACTGTCTTCATATGACCTGCTGTCTGTAAATCTGCTATCTGTCTCAAAACATCTGTTTTAAAAAAAGCACAAGTAAATCATACACAGTCTGACCAATGAAAACAAACAAAACTCCCCCTAGTCATATATTTGAAGGGAAGCTTTAATTTGGAAAGGATCAAGTTTAACAGTGCAACTAAAAAGAAAGTGTTTGAGAGTAATAAAATCTCTAAGGTCTAATGTGTCCAGAATAAATATTTTTATCAAACCCATAGTCCTGTTATTTGTTTATAAGTCTCCAGTACATGCATTTTTTTCAAATATTTCTAGAACAGAAAACTTGTAATTTTGGAATTAGAAGATTAAAATGCAGTTATGAGATAGGATGTCGCCCACTCCCCTAAAATGAAAGAGAAAGAAACCTTGAAAAATAGATTATTTGGGAGAAGAATAGATGTAGCAAAAATGAGTTGGAGACTGAAAGAACACTTAAGTGTTTTTATTAAAATCATTGGAAATGTAATCTGCAGAAGGAACTCAAACTTATTCTTTTAACAGAATTTAACAACCATACTGTTCTAAATCAGTGTTATTCCTTTATCTAGGGAATGTCATCAGATGTCTTATCACATACTCCATTTTACAGAATTCAAAAGGGGATTTTCATATCACCAAATATCCATCTTGTGGTGGGCAGGAGATGAAGAAGAAACTGGAAAATTTACAATTTGAATTGAACTTCTCTGAATTGAACCATGTAAGAACAAGTCCAAAAACTCTTTACTGATACAGTAGTATTATGCAAAGACCAGGGTGAACTTTCATTTGTGCTACTCAGCCTCTGCTAGGTTATGTTCTTCAGGCCATGCACATTCCCAGAGTTTCTGCTCATCAAGGGAAATTTACCCACTTGCACAAACAGCTTCTTTTAATGGGAGACTTGCAGAAATTAAAGGATAAGGGAAAACCAGTAGTAGCTGTCATGGAGCAGCAGTTTGCTAACACAGATAGTGCAAGGAAAAATGATGACAATCACCACATCTGGCAAGGATGCTGGCCAGTGAATTCTATTCAGTTATATTTCACTGAACTGAGTGAGTAAGTTCAGGGAATCTTAGACAGCTTTAGAAGGGACTCAGACCACTGATCTTGGAAGAGCTGTCCAGACCTTAGAAAAGTGGAGGATTTTACCGTTATTCATATTCAGATTCTGTGAAAGATGAATATTGGTGCTCTATTTCTGAATCCAGGTCTGCCTGTGAATGTTCCTCCCTCACCCTTCTTACTTTACATTGCCCTTCTCCAGGCAGAGTGAAATGACAGTAGATCATCTTTGGCAAACTGTGTACAGGGCTTGTAATTAGAGGAAAACTTCTGAAGTCAAGACTGCTTCAAACCTCTCAAGCATTTTATGAGGTACTTAAAATGAGATTACAGTAATCATCATGAATATGCCATTTTAATCTCTAAGAAAAATGGTCATGTAGTCAATTTGATAACTATTTCTGTTGTTTGAGACTGCTCAGATTTAAATATATCCTTAGGAGGCACAAGCTCCTGCATATTTAAATACAGGTCTTCTTTACCAAGGAAACATCATTATTGTGACTTATGATAAAGTGATGGCCATTTGCAATATGTTCTATCCTCAAGTAGCAGAGTAATACCAGCACAATCTTCTTACTGATAAGCAACAAGGAGCCATACAGAAAATTTTAATTTGATTGAAACTAAACTTTTGTGGGAGAAACTAATACCCATTAATTTTCTACCTAGAACATATGGATAGATATGTGGAGTCAGAAATCTGTATCATTTACCCCCTTCATTGAATCCATATAATTTCAAATTCCTCCTACTACATGTAACTAATGGGATTAAAGACGTTCCAGGCAGAATCAGGCGCTGGTCAAACTAGGGATTATATGAATACACAGGAAAGCTGGTTACTGCCACAGACATGTCAATACAGAGGTCAGCTATATCCTAGGAAAAAGTCTTGGTTCAGCAGTCAGTTCTCGAGGGGGTTGCATGGCTGTGATTTTGCTGGATGGCAATAACAATTAACCATCTGCTGCTGAATCTGTCTTCTCTGAATTGGAGACATTTCCCTTGAGGACAGATTGTGGACGAGGTTGTGAAACTAATAAATTCTTTATATGAGTCCAAGCTGATGGATAAAAAGGAGAAGGTCTTGACTGAGACAAAGATAATACCTCATGGAAAGTCTTAACCTTAAATAGACCTCCTACTACTACACTGCCAATGGACACTCAGCATTTTAACTAAGGTTTCATAGGAAGCTTCCTAGTAACTTTGTGTAAAAGGTGCTTGAAAGACCAAATTACAATCTGACTTCCCACTCCCACTCTGCTGAAGGAAGAGGAAGCTCTACATTTGCTGCATTTGGCAAGAGTCAAGCATAACTTGCTCTCAGTTGATTTATCAAGTTGATTTATCAAACTTGAAAGGAGATGGTGCAATCTTGATGGTGTTCCAGTCAAACATCATCAAGCACTTGGCCCAGCTCCCCTCTAGCAATCCTGAATGGCTGCATTAGATCCAGGGCACTCTTTCCTTTGGCACAGAATTTCATATTGTCTTGCACTACAAATCGGAAATGCCACAAGATACCAAATCCTTTGTGAATCTAACACTCTCTGTCCAGTGCTGCATTCTGCTCTGTGTACACTGGCTGACAGCCAGTAAGAGATTTCCTTAGACTGAAAAATCTTTTGCCAGCTGGATTCACTAGCTCCATGGTTTCCTTGTACTATTAGAGTGGCACAGCAGGCATCCAAGGTTGGTGAGAAAACTGATCTTGGATCTCCAAACAAAAAAGCAGGGAACTTCTCTGCAGTACATTTTTTTGTTTTTGTTGTAATTTAACAGATGGTGATAGAAGTCAGAACTTGCCCACTGACAATCATTATCATCTATTTTTATCAGAAAGGAACTTCTGAGGACCAGATAATTTTAGAAAGAGCGCATTTCAAAACAGCTGTGAAAGTAACTCCTAGAGCCATTGTAGCAGGGAAGAAATGGTGGCCAAGGCTACAAAGCTCTCATTTTTTTTAGCTATTCTCTTCTCATTAGTACTATGCAAAGCTGAATCCAGCCATGGCCTGGATGAGTGTCTGTATGACTGGACACGCTACTGCATCTGCCAATGCCATAGCTATTGGATCACCTGGCAGTCCTGGTAATTCTTTACCTATTCTTGAATCTCCACTGTAGAATGATTTTAAGTGAACACACAAAGCACTTCAATTAGCACTCTCTGTCAACAAAAAGGTGTTTTGCAAACAGTTTCCCAAAAGTGTCATTGCCACATTGTGCATTAATTATCCATACAGCCCCTTGTGTCACAGGACATATGCTGTCTCAAATGGAATCTATTTTCATAACTAACTTACAGGATCAGCAGGTTCAAAAAAACTAACTGAAGTTCTGAAATTTAGAATATGTGGCTATCCTATCACTGCCAAATCTTCTTATTTTGTTCACTCATATACAAATTCTAACTAGAACCAAAAGCACACTGAAATCATGTGGGAGAAAAGCTGATTCTGCCATACCTGTACCTCTAGGGAAACAGAGAAGACTCTACAGAAAGGAAGGAGAGGAATGTACCTAGACTTCACCTCAGTGCTGTAGACTCTAAAGACTGGACTTTGAGTCTTTGGTACCAGCATTTTTGGAAAAATCTTGTTCATTAGCCAGACATTGAAAGCTTGAATATCAAAGAAAGAAAAATAAAAGAAGAAAGCACCTCACAGTGCTCTGTACCTTTAAATCACTCTCTATTCTGCAGGATGCAACCTAGGTATCCAACAGTAATTAATTTAAATAAACAAACAAACAAAAACAAACAGAGAAAGACATCTTTGAACAGTTGATTTGTACAGACACAGAGTTATCCGGACTACCTGTACAAGTGCAAATTAAACATATCTGGCTTATACATGAAACCAATTCCTATGGCAGGAATTAGCCAAGAAATATGGTCCTTTTCTGGTCCTACAAGAAGGACTGAAAGCATTTAGCCAGAATAGTTTTACCAAGCCAAATTCCATTTAGGCAAACAGCAGCTGAGAAACCCATACAATGGCTCTTTGCCTGGGCTTACTTTCTAGTCTTCAGTGACTTTGTGTCAAGGACTTCCCAAGCTAGAAGTAAAGCCTTTGTGCCCAAGGTAGAGGTGATGCCTCTTCTGTCCGATGACCTTAGTAAGGGAGTCATTACATACACAGTGGCTCTGTGTCCCAAACATAAATTTTGAGGCTATTTGGTGTTCTGAAAAAACACGTAATTAAGATAAATGTAGAAATTTTCCTTGCTTTTTATAATTCAGGTTTGAAGTGGTGGCTATCCCCCCACAGGGTCTACTTGCTGAGCTTAATGAAACTCTGTTTCTCGAAGAAAAATTTTGCATTGAATTGCTCCTGTAGGAACTATAATATGGGCATGGCATGAGGTGCTCAGATTCAGCATATCTGAATCTGAGCATTCTAGAATTTATGTTTCCATTCTTGCCTTTTAACACTGCAAAAAGTTCATTTAGTTTCCCCACTTCATAGAGGATGATGGGATTAGGTGAGAGGTAGAGAACTATATAATATTTGAAGGAATATTCTGGCATTTTCTATTTTCATTCTTGCTTTTCAACAATGTAAAATGTTATATTGATGTTATTCCTCTGTGGAGATCAAACCTTGCTGGAGAAACATTGTTCATTAATTTTCACTATTTTATGGAGCCTACTGTGGTACAAGGAACACTGTGCTTCAGTAAACATCCTTATCTCAACCTATGCGTAATTTTACATCCATTTTTCTCTCCCCTGTGCAATTTGGGGATGGGAGTGATAGAGCTCCCTGGTGGACATGTCTCCACCCACCACAGACCACTGGTCAAGTTCATGAGAAAGGGCAAGTTTTGTCATTATTTTTAAATGACAGCTTTTTAAACATTCAGTTTTGCTATTAAGTCATGGCTTATAAAGGTAATGTTCAACGACTATCATTATTTATTAAAAAATTACATAACACAAATAAATATTCAGCTGAAAGCTCTGCATACAAATCTGATTGACTTCCAGTGAGTTGTCCCAAAGAGATGGAAGCAGAGAAAACTCAAAGAAATTTGCACTATTTTTTCTTATCTTAACTGATGTCTATCCAACAGATTTAAGCAAGACCAAAATCATAATCAACTTCATAATGTATATTGCAGAAGGTTTCTTGTGCTCCTTGGCACAGAAGACCAATGTACAGAACACTGGTGTAATTTCTTCTATGGAATACAGCTCCAGGTGTTCTCATATAGTTAAGTGGGAAATATTGAGATACTTATTGCATATTCTGTTTTAAATCTTACAGTTTCAAAGCTCTCAGAGCTTGTCTTGTTAGACCTGCTTTCACAACTTATTAATGTCATTCAAAAATAATAACCATACTGAATTCATGCTGTAAAATTTGAATTAGGTAGAAACAGGCAGGAATTCTAATATCAATGCAACTCCTCATCAGACACATGGCCATTGTTCTCTTTTCATACGGGTTATGGAAGTGATTTATAAAGCAATATGATAACAATGGAAGAAGAACTGGACATCCTGAGTACCTCCAATTCTCAGTGTTTTATACAGCCATCATCTTTAAATTCTGCAATACAGTGAAAGTATTCTCTTGTGCAAAAGTGTTTACAGAACATCCATAATAAAATTGTGTAGACATGGAAACTAAAGCAGAAAATAACTATTAGACTGTTTCTCAAAATGACATTCAGATATTAGTTATTTCTTCATGTAATTTTACAATATAGCTTTAAGACATCAGAAAACTGAGCAGAGCAACATCATTCCTGAAAGGAAACAAAGAAAGAAGTAGACTTCATTTACAAAAGCATATGTGAAAGAGAAGTTCAGAACAGGAAATGAATAAATTTATGTTTGATCTCATGCAAGGTCGTGTAAGGTCAATTGACCTATATAGCAGGAATAGATCCCAACTAATAAGAACTGTAATAATGCATGTTTATATATAAGAAGGGAATATTCTTCCATTATTTGAAAAGAACAGGAAAGAATAATGTATTTATGGAAGGTGATTCAGTCCACTGTAATCTATTGAAAAATTACAGGGGAATAAGGGAAAAATGCTCAAACACGTGAAGTGTAACAAGTTAGTAGAATTTACAGAAGTTTCCTATGAGCACACATCAGGTGTGTAGGGATACTCAGATGTTAACTTCTATTCTTATTTTACTCGAGTCTGGCCACCGACACAGACAGAGACAAGTCAGAGCCCAGTGTTCCCAAGCTGAGACAAAATTTCCTCAGGAGGTCAAGTATTTCCACAGTAGACCAATTGTTTTCCAGTCGAGTTTCTTCATGTTGCAGAAGTGGAGCCCAAGGCTGAGTAAATAAAAAGGGAAAGGAATGAACCTTGTGATGGGAACAGTGGCATCTGTACCTTAGAATGTATTTAACAGGTTTATTCTTCTCTCCACTGCAAAGTATTAGCTGCTGATTTTATAAGATGACTCTAATGCAGAGGCAAAGTGAAAGAACATCAGGCTGACCATTATGTCTGCATCATTGGTATGTATTACTTTCATTTAATTCTGCTTTTTACTGTTCCCTCGGGTTGGTTCTCAGCCTACTCATTTACAGTCTGTCTTCATTTCTTCCTTTTGTCTGTTTCTCCTTTCTCCTAGAATTCCTTTCTCAAGGTTCAGTTAACTCTCCTATGCTTACTCTTTTTGCCCACTTTTGTTCTTTTTCCCCCCTCTTTCTTTGAAGGCAACCTCCTTCTCTTAACACATTTTGTCTCCAGCCTTTCTAATATTAAATTCCAACTGTTACCCCTTTCTACCTTCTCTAAAGGGGAAATAACACCATCACCACCACAGTCTTCAAAATTATTGAAATGCACTGCACTTAGACAAACTTGGATTTGATCCAACAGTAACTTTATATGGAATTCAGCAACTAACTTACATTAACATGACTCAGAAAAGAAAATCATGCCGTAAAACATTACATTGAATGGGAAATGATTCAGTGAAAACATTATTCAGAGTAGGCAATTACTGAGCGAAGCTATTATCCACAGCAGACAGTTACTCAGTAAAAATATTATACAGTGCAGGCAAATATTCAAGAAAACATTTGACAAGGACGGCAATTATTCAATAAACAATCATAATTGCACCCAATGGAGTACACTTGCAATGAACAATACAAATAATTAGCAGATTCAAAGAATGTTACTGTGACTGCCCAAATTTTTGCTAATTTACGTGGTAGTTAAGATCTACAGGAATCTGTCAGTGAGGGATAAATTGTTTTTTCTATTGTTTCTTCAGTTCTAGGAAGTAATGCCACAGTTCTATCAACTTTATTGAAGAAGCAAGTGTAGCTTGATCCATTTTCTGGAGTTAATTATTCTTTTCCAAGAATGAGCATTACTCACATGGTTCCCTTCTTTAGTTGCGTCTTCTGCCACACTTTTGATCCTTTTCTTACTTTATCAATAGCTTTTTTTCCCCTGCAGTTGGTTTATTTTTCAAATTTCTCCAGTTTTCTGTTTTCAAAGCAGAAATTAATTTCTGTTTCTTGTTGCTTAAAGGGATTTTACATGAATTTCATTTCTATTTGTAGTAAAGTTTCCACTTCTGCTCTCTCTGTGTCTCCCAGCAGGAGACAGCTTTCATTCTCCCTTAATCCAGAACTATCACTTCTTCTGCTTTGCTAACTTGATCAATTATTCTTTTTCTGCTGTCCATCTTATGTGCTTCTACTTCCTTTTCAGATATTCTTAAACTGTATTTCAACTGTTTTCTTTTGACTTAATTAATATATTCATTATTTGCTTACACCAGCATTCACTGTAACTTCACAAAATCACTTATTTGAAAATCTTACTATTTTCTTTTACTGCTGTGAATATATAATTTTGTATCTCATCTTACTTCATTGCTTAATGACAGGTTTTTAAGTGAACCATCTGACTGAAGTATGGATTATTCTGCTGCTGAGTTATTTTAGTCCATGAAGTTGCTAATTACTTTCAGCGCAGTTTCATTTTCTAAGCATCTATATTTAAACATACATAACAAAAATTACTTATAAAAAAATAAAGGGAGTAAGAGGAGAGTTGTTGGGATCCTGCATGTAGAGTTTTTTCATTAGTTTCATTATACTGATTTCCCTATTGTGGATTAGTACAAGTGATGCCAACATCAGGGTTCCCCAGTGCAACTGCATCACCAAGAAGGTAGAAGTATTTTGGTCTTATTTTTAAGGACAGATTGGCAGTAGAACTCAAAGGTGTTACTGTATTGCAACAGAAAGGCTAGCAGAATTTCAGTATTACTTGGTAAAGTGACAAGCTATACTGAAAAAGCACCGGTACTCATGCGGAGAGTGCCTGCACAGGGATTTACATCACCATAGCTCCATGATATACTTTTCCCACCAGAGTTCTGCTGGCCAATTTTCTTATGAAGACAGTCTTTATATGATATAACATTAGAAGTGCCGTGGGAATGGTCCTCAAAGTGATAAAAATCTTCCCTTATTAAAATTTAAACCTATTAAAGTCTTGGGAAAATTCGTGCATTGGAGCTGGACATTTTTCACTTGAATACACTGAATATTTTCTATCTGTCTCTCTTGGAGCTTGAAGTCACAAAAGCTCAGCCAAGCAAGGACACAAAATTATCTTCTGTCTTTGATTGTAATTAGAAATCAAACTGTTTTAGTAATGAGAATAATTAACCATTTTATTAATTCTCTTACATACATTTCTGGACTTAGAATGGCAGAAATGCCAGATAACAATTAAAGTCACTGTACAGCTCCCTTACTTCTTCAACCATTCTTCTTTCAGCACAGAGTTCTGAAACACTTGCTTGAACTTTTTTACCAAAGCACCTTCAATAAGGAGGGGAGTTTTTTTGCACCTGATTGGGAAATCACAGCCAAATTAATATGAAAGAAAGAAAACACTTAGCAAAAATGATGAGCCATTTTAAATGAGAACAACACAAAGTACAAAATCTGTAATTTGTACACTCTACACCAGCCACAAACACAGGCTTCAATTAACTAATTACTTGAATCATCTTTTTTCCCAACCTTCTCTTTCTTCAAAATTTCTTGGAACTGCTCATATTTCTGCTTGTCTGAGATCTTTGTCAGTTAATTTGTTACAGGTCTTTAGTCATATAACTCAATTGTGTTTAATTCATTTACCATTCTGTAAAGCTAGAATAGATCCTAACAATCATTTTCAGAAGCTGCTTCTGTACTGATGATTTTCTGACTCTTTTCTAGCTGTGAGGAGCAAAATAAATTTTGTTAAGAAACCTCACTCACTAGTTTTCATGTGAACTAAACCAGAAACCTGCTTTGAGTCACTTCTTCCAAGGAGAATTATTCACACACAATTAGGGAGCTACTAGTTGTAATGTTTGATTCTGATCCCTGATTCACACACTCCATTCATTGGTAAGTGATGTCTCTTTTTTTTTTTCCTTTGGGAAACAGACATAATTTTAAACCTTCGGGAGATGGCAAAAGTGTGCAAATGATAATAAAATACAGTTGTTCAGTCTTATATTATGTCCCAGCTGATGACTCGCAATGAAATACCTCAAAATTTAAGCCAAAAGAAGAATGACTTGTCCTATGCTACAAGATAAGCTGCCACTAAACTGCCTACAAATATGTGCTGATCTCACTCCTAAAGTACAGATTATGGACATGAGATGGCTCTTCACAGCTAAAGCAGTTGCTGCTTGTCTGACTACATTCTCACTCATTTCTTTATGCCCATGGCTTGCCATGAATATCTGTGGGTACTTCTTGGGCATGGAGAGATTATAACTGGGCATTTGTTGCAAAACTACCTGGGCTGAAGCTCTAGACTGAGACCTAAGGGACACTTTTTACAGCCATTGTTTAATAAAAAGTTTTCACTCTCACTTTGAACTGATCACGTAGGAGTAATGTCAGGGAAACTCAGTTTTGTCACAGGGATCTAACAAAGCCCCCAATTTGAAGGACATTTGTGTTCAAAGAGATAAGATCAAATGGGAATAGGAGGAAACCTTCAGGGTGAATAAGGTCGGTCTTTTGAGAAAAGCCTAAAAAGAAATTGTCCGGTTTGGCTAGCTAAAAGATAGACAATCTTTACCTGTGTACATATGCACAGGCATAAAAAGAGCTGACAGTAAAGGAGGAGAAAGAAATTAGGAAGAAAGAAAAGCTGTTAATGCTAAATAACAAATTTAATACACAATCAATTGGCCTGAATTAATAATGCCTACAGTTAAGCTAAAGCAGGTCACAAAAACTGACAGAAGAAAGTTTGCTTTCTCTTAGGAGCTTTGGAGAAATCCAAAAGCCAGGATAAAATTGTGGTTGTGGCAGCCCACATCAGGATTTGACTGTGCTGTGTCTTGTCTGTGTGAATTTTTTTAAATGTAAATAAATACATACATATATAGCATATAAATGCTATACCGTTCTTTTCCTCTTTTTTTTTTCCTGAACTAAAGAATAGCAACAAGAATCTCTCAGTTTTCTTGTTTATTACTTTCTATATCAGCCTCAAAGTTCCCCTAATTTCTTACTATTCTACCAATCTTTTCCCCTTTTTCTTTACTCATATTTGCACAGGTGACAGTTGCCCTCTACAGCTGGTATTGTCCTTTCAGTGTGTCTGTCCTGTCCTTGAGATAATCTGACTTTTTTTTTATATTTCTGTGTTTCTGTCATGTTCCAATTTGTGTTCTTTCCCCTTAAATGGCAAATGCCTGCAGTGCTCAAATTGCATCTCTGACCTTCCCTCTTGGTACAAAACCTTGTTATTTAAGAACTCTAAGATTTTGTTCAACAGAAAAAAGGAAAATATGGAGTAAGGATGTGCATTGACATTTCAACTCCTCAGAGCTTTCCTGAAAATTCACAGTGACAACAAACACCTGCAGTTCTCCAGCAGGCTGATCTTTCTCTTCTCTTCATTGGCAACTAGGGAATGCCTTTGGCACCTGTGTGCTGACACCCCCTGCAATCTAGATTTAACTTTGCTGTCTTCATTGAAACCTAGCTAAATCAGCCACCAGCCCAAACTAGTGCTTAAAACTACAGTCAGAACTGAAGAGACATGAAAATGGGCTTTAGAGCCCGTTGCAGAGCATTGCTCCAAAATGGAGAATTTGGCCACGACAGTCTCTCTCTTGTTATGGTCCCAGGTGTACTGAATGTACTGAATGATATTGTGGTCATGGTACTGTCCCAGTCTGTTCTCTCTTTGGCCATCACAAGTGCTGAGAAGTGTCAGGATCACAGGGAAACTGGAGCAGGTCTGGGATGCCAATTACAGTCAGGATGGAGGGATTTGAGCCATTACAACTGGTGTGAACCACTGACTTCCCTTTAAATCACGATTTTGCTTTCTGGTTGGTGCTCATACTTTGTCATGACATACCAACAGCTCAAGATATTTTTGCTTTCTAAATCTTCCCTCTAAGATTAAAATATTTTACTGTATCTAGGTATGAAAACCCTTTCATGCTGCGCTTAAGAATGCTGGTCAAACCACTTCAGGTGGCTTGTGAAAAATGCCAGCTTGTCTTCCTTAAAAAAAAAGATAGACAAATCAATAAAGTGTGGTATTTCACTTTGTCCAGCATAATGGGAAAGTAAATGAGTCAATAATGGGATCTTCTAGGTAAGTCATTCTAACTCTGTTTTTTTCACACAACCTTTTGGGATAACTGTGCTTATATCTTTATGTGGAATGCCTACAATTTGTTATAATTTTATATTCTTTTCTTTCTGAGGGCAACAGAATCTCAGCAATGCTTTGGAAATGGGATTAGAAGAGAGGCTTGAAAGGTTTAAAAATCTTTCTCACAGTAAGGAACTGTAAAGCTGCCATCAGAGTAAATTTCTATAAAGGAATTTCCCTAGATTTTTACTGTTGTAAATGAAAAGTAGCCCAGTGAATGAGAGTCCGGGGTTTGGCTTGATGTGGGTAATCTATAATCTTGCTGAAGCTGGCAAATGTGAGCTATTCTCAGTAAGCAAATGTTTTCACAATTGAGAAAATGCATGTGTTGTAGGAGATATTTCTTCACAAGAACAGGAAGACTTCTATTGCTCATTTACATCTAACTTGCACAAAATGTTTCAGAAACATCTTGCTAGAAAATGTAAATATATAAAAACACTGAGTTTAAATATTATGTGTTTAGTTTTGTCTTAACTATAGTTTTTGGTGAGACATTTGTTGGTAGCACAGCTGATATTATGTATATTAGTTTTTTTAGGAAAAACAAGCATGAAGTGGTAAACATCCCTGGGCATGATAATGCAAACAAGACACATAATTTTGTATCTGACAATTTGTGCAAGCAGAGTTGAGTCATGCGGGGCTCTGTTCAGCTGAAGAGCATACTCCCACCTCACTCAAATAAAAAAGCTTGCAGAGGTTCAAAAGAGAGTTGCACTCAGTGAGTTACTTCATTAACAAATTTAATAAATTATTGTAATGCGGACTTTTACTCTGCTGTACATTACCAAACCAAATTCAACAGTGTCAAAAAATTGTTTGGAGGCACTTTGAATAGCTGGGTGGATTAATGCAGAAAAACCTGCTGCAGTGGTGTTGGAACTATGGAGTACTCCAACAAAAGGTGGGTTACAGCAGTTAGTTTTTATTTGAACGTTGATTTTCCCAGGAACATGTTGTGTGTCAACATCTAAACATTGATGATTTGTGTTTATTTTTTTCATTGGGACAGTGAGGTCTGTCATATGCCCAGAAGCTAGCCTAATGACCCTTAGAAACAGCTTTACTGCCTAGAAACTCAGTGTTATGAAAAGCTGAGGAAAACTCACTTTGTAAGAATGCCTTCACAAGAAAACTTTGCTCATTTGTTAAACTGTATCTCCACGGTATGACAAAACAATCTGCATTGAATTACTGGGTTTTTTTACTATGTTGGCTTCTCTGGATTCTAAGATGCAGTGGGGATGAAACTCATATTCCTCTCTTCTTTATCCAGATTGCTAACCTACTACAATTGACGTAAAAAGAATTATTTTCATGGTTAGGATGATGAATCAAATTTACATAGTTGAGGATGAAGTCAATAAGTAAAAATATTTATGACACAGAGAATACATTATGTTATCTATCTTCATTTATCTTAATTATATCGCCAGTTCTTTGGGCAGGAACTGATCTCACCTTTGTTCTGTGGTGCTCAGCTTGATTATGTGTGTCTGCACACATAGACTCCCATGTTTTGTGCATTCTGACTTCAGCAAGATCTCAACCACAGTGAAGAAATATAAGAAACCTGTCAAGCATCTCTATGATATATCTATCCAGAGGGCAAGGAAAATAGCTCAGTTTTCAAAGCTTAAATTAATTTGAATTTCGATGACTGAACCCTCATGCATACTCTGCAGGATTGTGTTGCTAGACATGAATACTGAACCATGCAGAGCCTCAGATAGGAATTATTTGACTCTTACTTCAACAAGAAACTTTTCAGGCTTTTGCCCTCCAATGGGTAGTCATAGTACACTGAGTCATCCAAAAATACTCCCCAATTCTAATGAAAAAAAATCACCTGAGCTGTGTAAAGGTTTAACTTCACTAGAAGGTCTACAGGGTGCATTGCTTAACGCGACCTGTACATGGACATTCCATTCAGTTTTCATTCAGGCTGAATATGCCTGCTTGATTCCTTCTGGCATCCCAGGATTTCAATCTTTTTTCCCCAAGATTATTTTGGAGACAAAATAATACCACTTCATAATATTCTGGAATAATCCTGAGAAAAGGAATAAGCCTGGTTGTGTAATGTGATTAGAGACACATAGAATTGGGTAAAATATCATCTAAAATAAAATAAAAATCTGAACATTATCTTAAAGCCATTTTACATTTTTCTAAATAACCATTTGTTATCACATCTTATCTAAAACTATTAAAGAAAAGAAAATATGCTCAATTTGAATGAAAATTAAATGTATCAAAGCTGAAAAATTCCCAACTGACTCAGTACAAGATTTCAAGCAGTTAATTACATTATTTTAAACAGTTTTAAAATTCAACAACTTTTAGCAGTGCGTGGAATAGTTCCCATTTTCTTTAATTACCCATCACAGAGGAAAGATGTAAGTAACTTAGTGCTTCAAAACATAAACCAACATTTTCCTTGCATAGAAAACTTAGAGGAAGTTTCACTATGAGGCGCAGGGCAAGAGTAGGTATTTCTAAAACAGAAGTGTAACATCTGTAAATGAAATCTGCTTTTTCACTATGAGAAGGAAAAGGTTCTCTTGAACTTTTTAGTAAGGTCAGATGATGGTGACATACCTTGAATACCTTACAAGTCTCACCACTACAGCCATGTAGGTTCCCAAGCAGGACCCCACCTGGTCAACATCTCTACTCTTTTCCTTGGTTTTTTAATATGTGAGGTCTCACTACTCTCAGGCACATAGTGCTGTGCATCAGGAGTTGGACTCTGTGATCCTTATGGGTCCCTTCCAACTCAGCGTTTTCTGTTATTCTCTGATCCCTGAACTTGCACTAAAACTTTCCTTCACTGTCTGTTTAGAGTGCATTAATCACATGAAAAAAACCCCAAAGATTCAGGAAGTTTATGATTTCTGTGGGCTGTCTATGATTTCTGTGGTCTTCACTGGGCTCTTCAACCATCACAGAATGGCAGAATGATTACTAGTGTACTGGACTGTGGGACATATGAGTTTTTTTCAGCCATTCACACATCTTACTGTGCTGGGAGTAGCAAGAACTGATGTCCAAGACTTCATCAAGACTTGAATTATGCACTTCAGAGCTGTTACATTTTTTAAAATGCTCTTATCACCTGGTTGTCATTTCTGGTTTTAGCATGCAATTTTAAATTTATCTTAAATTTTGCAACTACTTGTGTTAAAGCAATCTTAAAAACCTTAGTTTCATGAGCACCAAGCTAAAATAATACATGTTACCAGAGTGCTTTTTTTTTTCTTTTTTTTCAGGTGTAAGAGCTTGGGGCTGAAAACCTTAGAAATTAAAAAGTTGCATGAAGACACAGGTCAGAGATCTTTCTGTTGTGTGATTGCTTTGCTGTTCTGGGGTCCACTAGTCTGTAAGCAAGTAGATTGTTTGATCTCTGCCTGTTCCATTCCTTAATTACTCACTCTTAAATCAAAGTCAATTTTCACACTGTCTTTGATGAAGTAGCCACTAATAGACTGTTGGCTTGCAGTTTTGTTGACATTCATTTGTAAAAGCCACCTGAGACAGTAGTAC
This sequence comes from Bombycilla garrulus, assembly GCA_013400315.1. Taxonomy (NCBI): domain Eukaryota; kingdom Metazoa; phylum Chordata; class Aves; order Passeriformes; family Bombycillidae; genus Bombycilla; species Bombycilla garrulus. The sequence goes on along the minus strand of VXBU01010827.1, from coordinate 306,021 downwards.
AACACAACTGCTGAACTGAAATACACATTTGCTTGAGAAAAGGACATTATTACTATGCTGGCTCTCATTTCATTTGTAAAAGTATCAGGAATAATTCAGAATGAAAGTCTAATTGGTGAAAAGAAGAAGTAAATAGGAATAGAACAACTTCCATTGCTAATTTTTTTCAGAAAAGCTGCTTAAGTTTCTAGTCAATATATGAAGGCTGGATATAGCTGGTATGTAAGGCACAAATAGGACCAACAACAACAAAAATCTCCCCATGGCAAACAAATTGTTTATAACTCTTCTCTCTCTTTTGAAATATGAAGACCTGTTTGGGAAGGTAAGAAACCTGCCTCTCCTCTCTTCTCAAATATGAGGGCCCATTTGCAAAGGGAAGGTAAGAAACCTGCCCCTTCTTGTCTCTCCTCTCTGTCTCTTCTCAAATATGAAGGTCTCTTTGGAAATGGAAGGTAAGAAACTTGCACCTCCTCTCTTTGTCTCTTCTCTAACATGAAAGTCCCTTTGGAAACGGAAGGTGAGAAGCCGGCCCCTCCTCTCCTCTCCGTCTCTTCTCCAGTATGAAGGCCTGTTTGGAAAGGGAAGGTAAGAAACCTGTACCTCCCCTCTCTAGAAGGCCCCTTTGGGAATGGAAGGTAAAAGCCCTCTCCCTCTCCCTCTCTTTTCAAATATGAAGTCCCTTTTGGAAATGGAAGATAAGAAACCTTTACCTCTTCTCCTCTCTTTCCTCCTGAAGCAGCAAAAACCCCCAAACCAACAAATAAACAAGTCNTGGCTTGCAGTTTTGTTGACATTCATTTGTAAAAGCCACCTGAGACAGTAGTACAACACAACTGCTGAACTGAAATACACATTTGCTTGAGAAAAGGACATTATTATTATGCTGGCTCTCATTTCATTTGTAAAAGTATCAGGAATAATTCAGAATGAAAGTCTAATTGGTGAAAAGAAGAAGTAAATAGGAATAGAACAACTTCCATTGCTAATTTTTTTCAGAAAAGCTGCTTAAGTTTCTAGTCAATATATGAAGGCTGGATATAGCTGGTATGTAAGGCACAAATAGGACCAACAACAACAAAAATCTCCCCATGGCAAACAAATTGTTTATAACTCTTCTCTCTCTTTTGAAATATGAAGACCTGTTTGGGAAGGTAAGAAACCTGCCTCTCCTCTCTTCTCAAATATGAGGGCCCATTTGCAAAGGGAAGGTAAGAAACCTGCCCCTTCTTGTCTCTCCTCTCTGTCTCTTCTCAAATATGAAGGTCTCTTTGGAAATGGAAGGTAAGAAACTTGCACCTCCTCTCTTTGTCTCTTCTCTAACATGAAAGTCCCTTTGGAAACGGAAGGTGAGAAGCCGGCCCCTCCTCTCCTCTCCGTCTCTTCTCCAGTATGAAGGCCTGTTTGGAAAGGGAAGGTAAGAAACCTGTACCTCCCCTCTCTAGAAGGCCCCTTTGGGAATGGAAGGTAAAAGACCTCTCCCTCTCCCTCTCCCTCTCCCTCTCTTTTCAAATATGAAGTCCCTTTTGGAAATGGAAGATAAGAAACCTTTACCTCTTCTCCTCTCTTTCCTCCTGAAGCAGCAAAAACCCCCAAACCAACAAATAAACAAGTCAGAGAGAAGGTAATGTCAAAATATCAGGATCTTCCACCACAACCTACAGATCCTAAGAAGAGAGGAAGGTATTACACAAATACTATCTCTTTGCTTATGAAATCCTTGATGGATGTTTTCACAGCCTTTTACTATGCTGGAATACAGCCAGGCTGAAGGATGAAAATCCGGTAGCATAAAGGCCTTTCATCATGTGGGTGATGCTGCATTTAGATGGTAGATTAATTAACCTACAGAAAGATGTAATCGTTTTGAAGCTGCCACAAGGGTGTAGGTATCTTGTGGGAGATGTTGAATACGAACATATTGTGCAGTTGCTTTGTGAAATACTATTGGCAAATAATCAGTAGCAAAATGTTAATAATGAGCAAGAAAAAAAATATTGAGAAACACCTGTAGGTTTTAAAAAAATATTAACTGAAGTAAAAATGGATGGAATGGGACTGATATGAGATCTCATACTGCTGGCTACAATACCAGTGCTCTGGAGATAAATAGAAGCTTGGAGTAACATATTCAGGTTTTTTATATCATCCTTAGAGTATTTGCATTTTGGGGTAGCCTGAATTTTGTGTGGAAACTGCCTCTTTAGTGATTCTTCTGCTGATTTTGAAAACTTCCTGGCATCCAGAAGACTGATCTGGAGACTTGCCTAACAGCTTTTTTTCTACTCAGAAATGCCCTTCTGCAGTGCATTTTAGCTGACTGTCCCCACTCACCATACTGTGGTTCACAGCACAGTGTTTTCTAAGACATCAACCACTTCCTTGATCATTCATCCCCTGAAAAATAGTTGTTCTAGTATCTCATCTAAACTTCCCTTGATGCAAATTCAGGGCTCTTTCACTGGTCCAGTCACTTCTTACCTGGGGGAAGAGGCCAACCCCACCTGGCTGCAGACTCCTTTCAGGTATTTGTAGACAACAGTAAGGTCCCCCCCTCAGCTTCCTTTTCTCCAGGCTAAGCAATCCCAGCTCCCTCAGCTGCACTTCATAGGACATGTTCTTCAGACCCTTAACCAGCGCTGTTGTCCTTCTCTGGACATGCTCCAGAACCTCACTGTCTTTCTTGTATTGAGGGGCTGAAAAATGAGGATTAGAGCTGCAGCTTCACTAGTGCTGAGTATAGGGGAAAAATGCTGGAGAATGTGGGCATAGATCCTGCTACCTCTCTCACGCTAAATAAGTGCTCTTCCATTTGAGAAAATCCCCCTCATTCTTAATTCAGGACTTTGTCTGTGACTGATGACAACTTACAAACAAAAGAGATAACATAGTTGTTATCTCTTCCAGGTGCAATTATGATACTAAGATGACTGCAGAGACTTTTTGTTCCATGTGGGAGAATTAAGTGTCCACACTCCTTTAAAAGATATTCTTATTTAATTGCAAAGGTGATATTATTGAAAATAATGCTGAATGATCCACAGCACTTAATCAGTGTAAAGATCCCATGGCTGTCCGTATTTATGCTTCACAGTGATACTCCTGAAGAGTCCCTTCTTCCCAGGAAGGTTATAATAGCCCATAAAACATATTTGTCAGCTATCAGCCCATTATATAGTCACTTGATGGCTCTTCTCTCCTTCACAGGCCTGTCATATTATTTAATATTGTGTCTCCACAAGGTGGTAGAAGTGAGTAATTAATTCCAGAGCATGTAGCATTCATAATTTGATTGCTTTTCCCTTCACTCTGGTGATGAAAATATAGCTTAGTTCTTCATCTTACGGATTTTTCTAAATATACCAGATTTTTTATAAATATCTTATTAATGATCAGCATTTCATTTATCTCTTCTATCATATTTTGTTGTAAACAATTTTTCATTGAATTTATCTCATCACTTTTTCCTCAGCTCCCTTTAATGTTGACTTTTCTAAGATTCTTTTATTTGCTGTTCAATTGTACTGGTAAAGCATGACAGGTAATGGCTTGAAGCCAAGGTCAGGTAGCTTGGAATGCATGAATAAAACTCTTTATGGGTATATCTTAAATGAAATACTGGACAGTGAAGCCATCAAAAGGGAGAACAGGCCAAAATTGTCAACGGGAATGACTCATCTATAATGCATACTTCAGAATATTCCATGCTATTGCAAACTGTCATGATAAACTAGCGGAAGAAAAACACTTCTTGTTTTTTCTTTTGTGTTGCTGAGATTTTAATGGGCATCTGAATTTGAACTGTCTAGTGGGAGGACATCTTTCACTCCATGTGTTCCAGCTTCCTCACTCATGAGCTTTATCATTACTCTCCATAAACGTGTAGACTCTATTTTTGTATACCATTACCATATATTTTCAGTCTGTTTAGATAATCTTTTGATGTAAGTATGGAGATCACTATTATAGGATTTAATTAAATTAAAAGAAAATACTCATTTGGATGGCAGTGGAACATTTGTAATTTCAAGTCTTTTCTCACATCAATTTTAGTCTATTTTAAGTCTCTCATTTTCTCTGATTTATATGCTTGAGAAGGGTAGAATACAGTATATTTTTACAGATGAAGTATTCATTTTTTTTTGGCTGCATCTCAAATCTGGATATTTAGTTTAGGACTTACACATTCAGGACTTGCCATCAATATAAGCTTGTCTATTACGTGACTTCTAAAGCTAAAAATTTGTTAGATATCTAAAGTTTTTTAAATAAATAGGGCTGAATGAAGACTGTCAATTTACAGTTGTGGAAAATTTGAGTGATTTTTGCACTTCTAAAATAAAGAAATATGAGTCCAGATTGCCAGTACTCTTGAAGCCTAAACTGAGATTAGACACTGATCTTGCCCAATTTGTATGCTGTATCTTTTGTGACAAATAAGGAATAGAAAGAAGGTATTTTGACTACTGCTGAACAAAAGAGTTTTTAATTTCAATAAAATATTTCAATTTTTGTAATAGCCTTCACATGACATTCAGCAAAACCACCATAATCAGTTTTCTTAAGTCTGATAAAACCTCTCAAAGTCTGCAGAGCCATAGAGCGTTAGCTTCAAGAAAATAATAAAGTATACTATTTTCCTTTCAAATCAGGTGCCTATAAGTCTAGATTACAAGTATATATAGATTTATGACACAGAAACTGAAGATTTGAAAAGTTGAGCACATCTGCTAGGTTATAAGCACTGTCTAGGTTCTTTTTCATGCGAACTGTCTCAGAAATCCTGAACGAAAAATGTTTTTTAACTGGGAGAAAAGGGTCAATTAAAAGGAATAATTTTGCACATCTCTTAGGTCCTCTTCAAATTGAAAGGAAAACCATTTAATCTGGAGCAGAATACAGTTCTCTAATGAAGATGCCAGTGGAAGAAATGAGCATTCAATGAAGCAAGTTCTGTTCATCTAAAATTTTAAAACATCATTCCTAAATGTGCAGCCTCTTGCAGAGGGACCTGTTGAGTGAAATTACTGGTGTGTGCATCACAGGTTCTCATTTATTTATCTATCTGGTCTATATCTTAATGTACATGTTCAGGAAATGGGAATTTAAACTTCTGCATGTTCTTGTGCTCTGTTGGCCATAATCAGTGTCTGAGGAATTGTCTTTGATATTTTAAACTTCGCCAGAGATTTGTACATGATTAGTCAATTTTTAGAACCTGGAGCATCAATCTTAATCAAGGGTCTAAGACCTATCCAAATAAAAGTACAGAATAAATGTAAAGCTATTCCATAGGCCCATTAAACAATATTTAAAAATCACTCTAAATTTCAGGTGAGTAATGCACCTTGACTCATAATGACCAAAAAATAATTTCATCTCAGAGGCTGTAAGGAAAGTATGATCACAGGCTGCTTTGTTATAAATAGCAGGGAAGAATTAGAAATATCTCTCTTGAGTACTGCAGGTATAGACTCCTAACAGTAACATTTGCACAGGCAATGAAATATTGTTCATTTGCAGTAAGGGATTTAAGTAGTACTTCTTACCATGATTGAAGAATGGTCCATCTTATCTAGTGAACTTGTTTTATCTTTTAGAAAACTTGCAAATTGAATAATGAGAAGATTGCACATAAACATAATTAATTTAATCCCACAGAGATGTTTTTTAAGTTACTGTATGGGCAAGAACAGGAGGGCTGAAATTGGTCTTTGGGTAGATGATGGAGTGAAAGAAGTATTTCATAAAGGGAGTAACATGACAAGTTCGTGATAATATCACATGAGAATGCAGATTCAAGTTATATCTGTGTTGTATTTGTCCTTCACTAGTTTTGGCCTTCAAAAGCGGACATAAATTTTTAGTCTTCATCAGTCTTGTGGTCTAAACCTTTTCAGTCAAAATGTCCCCATAGAATGCTTAGTAAGAAAAGTACACTTAGATTAGTGTTCTGTTTTTTGGGTTGGAGAGAGTTCATTTTCGACTTAGTAGCTGGTATGGTGCTGTGGTTTGAGGTTAGTACGAGAATAATGTTGAAAATACATGCATGTTTCAGCTCTTGCCTAGAGTTTGCCTGCAGTCAAAGATTTGTTAGTGTCCCGTGAACTTCCAGTTGGGAACTGCGTAAAAAGCAAAGAGGAAGCATGGCCAGGGCTCATGGCCCAAACTGGCTAAAGGAATCTTCCATACCATAGAATGTTGTACCAAATTTATAAGTTGGGGGACTTACCTGGCAGAGGGGTGAAGAAAGGATAGGCTGGGTACTGGTTGTTGGGTGGTGAGCAGTTTTGTGCATCACTTGTTTTATCTCTCCCCCTTTCCTTGCATTACAATCATTATTATTCATAATAGCAAATACACAACAACAATAACAATAACAAATTTTTTTTCTATTTTTAAATTGTTCTTATATCAACCAACATGGATTACCTTTTCTTTCTGATTCTCCTCCCCAGTGTGCCAGGGTGGGGGAAATGAGTGAGCAGCTGCACAGTACTTAATTGCCAGCTGGGGTTAAACCACAGCAATTACTTAGGGCAAAGTTTTGAAGAATGTTTGTTCTTGTGGTAGAGAAATGTCCTTAACTTCCAATTCCTGTTCTTTTGGGATATTTAGCAGCTTTTAATACGAGTTGTATTAAATCATGGCTGATTTCCCATTCTAAAGAACTATCACCAAATAAAATCAGCTCATCACTAAAATAAGTTTTGGTGAGTTTTATGAACTGCTGCAGGTGTGAATCTCCTTCATCAGTGTCCTACCATTATCACACACTGCCCCAAAGATATTGTGTTTTTTGACCACAGAAACTGTAAAAATTGAAAAAATATTCTCTACACCAAAGCCAACGCAAAATTGTAAAAAGGGAGGCATATATGTACAAAATGCTTACAAGAACTTCTGTTCTCATCTCTAATATTTTTCCTATTTAATGGCCTAAAAATGAAGGATGAAATACTAGAAAATATTTTAGAAAAAATAACGTAAGTGGCCCCATGTTTTAGTGTTGTAGAATGCACTCAGAGTTTCGCAGAGAGGTGCAGTTATGTTTTGCAGAGGGCTGTTTGTTAGCTCTTGGCTATTGCACATACTCAGTGTGTGTTGTTGCCTCCCAGTTTGAACTTGGAGTTCTGTAGTATGTTGGGTATAGAATGAGGAAGAAGCTGGTTGCTAGGGAATTCAATTTATCTCCATTAACATTGTTATAGTGCCTGCCATAAAGATGTCTCCTCACTTGAGTATAGTTGGAGAAGACAAAGGAATAAGTAAAATGCTTGTGTGATCCTCACCTCTGTGGCCAAGCTGGACGTCCAGGGAAACAGCACCAGTGGAGATAGAAGAGTGCAGCACCTGCTTCATGGCAGCAGTGATTTCTCCAACTTTAGAATTCTTATCAGTTTTCAGAGGTCAAAAATTTTTCTGATAGGAACAAGCAGGCCTTTTACAGTTGAAAAGTATTCATTTATTTGATAAGGAACTTTAAAACCTGTGGTTTTTTTTTCCACAACTGAGAATTGTCACTAGTGATGCCCTTGCTGAAGGTCACTAGGAAGTGACAATAATTACTGGCCAAAATAAATCATCAGCCTGCTTTTAAGAATATTCCCTTCAGCATATGAAGAAACCAAGTAATTCACAAGGACTCTGTGTGAAGATATTCTTACATTGAAATGTCACCTGATACTTTATATATGAGGGATAACATTTTGTTTACTTCATTGGGTCAAAAGCACTTGCCTTTGGTCAATGATAAATTGATCAGTCCTGCACACAGGGAAAGCATATCACACTTTAAACCAAGCTATACTGAACATGTGGCAAATCTATGGGCATACAATATCAATAATAGTGAAAATTTCATCATTTTCTCATCAGGTGTTCTCTATTTTCTGCACTTTAAAAATCTATTCTGACACACTGAAAGCTATATCTGGTAGCTGAATCCAATAAAATATTCGATCTTTTATTTTTTACTATAATACCATGACTCTGGGAAGCAAAGCCTGAGAAACCTAATTGAGATTGTCACCGGTTTTATTGAAGAGCAAAACCTCCCGTTTTTCTGATGTCTAATAATGGCTTGCATGAGTCTGTATTTTTAATAAATTTTTGACTACAAAAAAAACCTCACATGAATACTTGAGGAAAACCTTTCTTTACATACATGTTTAAAATTCACCAGGAAAAATATATTTTACATTTCAGCTGATGAAAACAATAATTTTTTCAGCTTTTTCCTCTTCCAAATCTTTGCTTACTCTCTAAAATTCTGAAGAAAAATTTCTTAAGCTTTGCTGTAGTATTCACTGTCAGTGATTCAAAGTAGCTCTATTTTTGTTTGAGGTTTCTGGTATCCATATAGGATGCTTTATAGGATGCAGTCAATTTCAGTTGTGAGAATACATCTTCTGGAAAGAATTTGCAATGTAATACTATCCATTTTTAATTGGAATCATAGAATATCACAAGGATCATTGAAGTCTAAGTCCTAGCCTTGCACAAGACAAACCTAAGGACCACAGCATGTGCCTGAGAGCATTGTCCAAACACTTCTTGAACTTCATCAGGCTTGGTGCTGTGATCCTTTCCCTGTGGAGCCTGTTCCAGTGCCCAACCACACTCAATGCACTTGCCTGTTTACCATACTGCCTTAAATATGCCATATGCCTAATATAATTGTCATATTACCCAATAGCCTTTAGGTGGTCAGACTATTGTATTTCCAGGGTTACAATTATGTTTTCAGAAGGATAAAGAAACTAGAAGTGCTCCTGCATGGTATGGAGGAAGGGAAGGGGAGAATTTTCCTCTGCACCACTTTGCTGAAATTAGAGTCCTAACTGTAAATACCCAAGTTTTGAGGCACTACATCTGATCTAACCTTCTCGTCTCAACTCAAAACCCTCTCTTTGCCTTACAGATATCTCAAATGCCCTCAGCCTTGCAGGCAGCAGAAAATCACTCCTACTTTCCACCAAACAAGAGTTAGGGTAAATTAGACTTTGTTGAAAAAGGTGTTAGGATATGGCCTTTTGTTGTCCCACAAAGACAAGAGAGGATCACCTCAAGCTTAAGTGACCCATACATAAACCAAAGTTAAATAACAGTGAGCCTTTCAACAAGTGAAACAAGTTGCAGTGCAGCAGTGACCCTGTGTCATATCTGAGACGCTGGTAGAGTAGAAAATATCCTGCAGGTTGCTGATGGAATCTGAAGAAAATCACTGTGATTTTGAAGCCACAGATATTGGGGATGAGAAGCTAGTCACACAGCCCAAAAGAAAGAGATCTTCAACACCTGTGCTGAAGTCCCTAAAGCAGCTAAAATACTAGGAACAGAATAACCATTTTAGTTAGTGCCCTAGTTGCCAGGACTACACTGGATGTCCATATCAACTCCTGGATGCCAGCCAATGCTGTGTGGGAATGAATTACACAATGGAAAAAAACGCAGATGGAAATATTTGGGTAACCCATATGGGCCACCAAGGTCAAAATAGACATCATGACATACCAAATCTGTTTTGCTGTGCTTAGAGGACTGCTATGTGCTACATGTAGTGCCAGCATATGCCATCCTCCCACAAACACTTCTGCTACCATGACTCTCACAACAGACTGCTGGAAATGAGTGGTGAGGAGATTTGCAGTAGGGCAGGTGTACAAAAATACATGTGTAACAAACTATGGGCAAGGCACTAGATGGGAAGCAGTGCTTTCCACAAAAGACTTAATCTTGACTATGGGGCTGAACAGCACTGAGAATTGCAAGTAACTAGACAATTGTAACTATATGAATAATGCCACATTTGTAATGAGTAATTTTACTTGGAAAAATTCTCATGTTAATGTCATTGACAATCAATTCAGATATTAAGATCTGGGGGATGTCTCAATGTGTATAGACAGTTTCACAAATGGCAATGCATGGAATTAATCTATATGGGTATTTATGGGCATGTCAACAGAACAAAAAGTAGAAGCATAGAAGTTCACACAGGTTAGGTCCTGTTGACATACTATTAGCATAGGGACTTGAGTTAACAGGATAAGGATGTAACTTTTAAGGATAGAAGAGAGTAAGCAACCTAATGCTTGTTGTGTAGTCTTTGAGACAAGTAGATTGCAAGCACCAAACAATGGTGACAGGTTTTGGGCATTGCACAAATTTCAATGAGACAACCAAGAATCTGATTTTGTCTATCAAATCAGATAACTAATGGTCATCAGGTTATCAGCAGAAGAGGACCCAAAAACTCCAAGCCTGAATAAGGTCTGTGCATAGCATGGCTAGAATCTAGCCTAACGCAACCAATTTGTCTCCTGGACAATGCTATCCTACTTGCAGAACAGAGAAGTACAATAATATGTAAAATTCCATTTATCTGTGATTAAGCTGTTTTTGTATCCAGTTCCAGTTAGACACTGCTTTATCATTTGGTTTTAAACAAAAAAAAAATAAAAATAGGATTCTCCACTTCCCAGTACATGATTGCACCTGCTCACCAATCCATCCAACATTTAACCTTTTATCTCAGACCTGTCAGGATTATGCCTGTATCTCTCCAAAGATGACTGCTGTCTGTACATATTATGGCTTTGGTGGCAATTGTCATTGGATACTAGGGACCTAATAAAACTAGCTAGCAGGTAAACACAGACTTTTCACATTGCTGCCTCTCAGAGATTTCTTATCCTCTATTTCATTCTGATTTTAGGTTTGTCCTGACAAGAGATGCTTCATTCAATTCCGAATCTCTTCCCTTCTAAGCCCTTTGTTATTCTGGAGAGATCAACCTCTACAACTCTGAAGCTCGCTCTTTGTCTCATTCCAAGTTTTATCCAAATCTTCCTGTCTTTATTTGATTTGCCCGATCACCCAATAACTTCAAGTTCTCCACGTTTCAGCAGTCCTTTGGTCCTCATTCTCATTCATGACACTGTGACCTAATTTGACATGGTCCTTATCTGGCTATTCTTGTTCAGCATATCCAAAAATCCCTCCTCTGTTCTCCCTGGTTGACTGCATCTCTTTAGCTTGGCTGCTGCAGCCTAGTGAAACTCTCCATCCTTCTGCCTCTTCCATTGGCTCTAACAATGGATCCGGATCTGACTGCTATTTAAAACACTAAATGTAGGCATCATTTAATCCAAATCTATTCACATCTACTTTACTTTCTGGAAAAATTACTTTGATGGAGGAGGAGAAATTAAAAATAAAAAATTTAAAAAGGAAAAATAAGTTAAACGACATACAAACAATAGGTTTATGTTATCACAAGAGCTATTGAAGCATTCCTTTGTGTTCTAGCTTTATAAGAAACAGTGCTTATAAAATTATTGTGGCATGACTCTTCTGGTGGAAAAGATGACAAGGACAAGCCTGTGTTCTCCAGAAAACTGTGTCTGATAGAAATCAAGTTTGCAATTTAATGGATAGGACTGAGAAATAATGCAAATTTCTTTTTGTTCACAGTGAATTCTTCAAATTTAAGGTTTCAGGTCACATGTGCTCAAACTGAAGTAAGGAAGATCACTAAGAGAGTTTCTTTGGGCTCCTTTCCTTCAAAGAATAAATAAAAAAAGTGAATTGAATAAAAAGCTGGTCTTTGAAGGAGCTGTGTTTCTTTCACAAGAACTAGAAACTTTTGATCAGTATGTTAATCTGATCTATCAGTGACAGGTGTTCAGGAATACATAAAATTATCTCTGGAGTCAAAGTCATTCTAACTTGAAAATGGAGAATGCTAACTAAGTCCCCATAGAACTGCTTTTATTAACTATAACTAATAATTCTGATTGAGGATTTGGCAGGAAATGCCTGATTTAAGAATGAATATCACTTACTCGGTGGCACTCAGAAGTATAAGTAGATTTGTCAATGCAGTATTTTATTCCAGGACAATTGAGTCATCCACCACATAGCCAATATATTTGCTAAGAGTTACACAAGTGGCCTTGGAAAAAATGGAATATCTAGGCCTTATGCATCTCAATGAAGGAAGCAGATTGTCATAACAACTTTGAAAATGCCATTCTTTTTCAGTCACAATTAATTTTAGCCCAGCACAGACACTTCACAGAACTGAAAAACAGAAATTTAACAATAAAACTGAAGGCAACTGCTAAAAGGTGCGGGTTATGGACTCTTTCTACCTCTAGCATGCTACAACAGTCTTTGCTCTGGGCATGAAAGAACAAAAGCTAGAGAAGACAGAAAATGAAGCTCATGAAAAAGTCTTATTCATTGTACATTGTGGAGAATATGAATAGTGTATCTTCAAAGGTAAGCTGCCAATATTACAGGAGGGTCTCAACTAATTAATAACAATCAATGGATTTAAAGCACATACTCAAGTGCTTTGCTGAATTGAAGCCTAAATAATGGTAACAAAACAATGCTGTGTATATAATGCTTGCTTCTTTTTGAGTGAACAATTTCTTATGTATCATTCAGAGACCTTATCACAGTGAATAGTGCTTGGTTTTGTGTGGACTTCCCTAAGGAGCAAGGGCAGAGACCAGCCAGTGGCCTAAAGACCTTACAGACTAGCACTTCATCCATTTTAGAAGTGGACATTCATGAAGATCTTTTTTGATAAAGTGCAAATTAGTGTTAGTTTCTTTACATAGAAAGTTTATTTAATGTATATGTGTTACTTACAAAGCAGACAACTAGCACAATTGCAAACATATAAGCAATGCTAAAATTCCTTTGGATTTTAAAAAAAATTCGTTTCTCCTTTTCCTTCTTTATAATCTACTGTTTCATTGTCTTTCCCTCATCCATATCATCTCAGTCTAGAGCCAAGTAATGTTCCTTAAGTGGAAATAGGAGATTCTGCCAAGAATTTCTTCAATGTAAAATCCCCTTTCCATATTGTCAAGACCCATGGCAAATAATTTTTTCTCAGTTGGAGTGTTATCTGCTTTGGCTGAGAAGTGAGTTTTGAAAAAAACAAGGTGTGAAAAAATGTCACTCTTTGTTTCATCTAAGCTGGTATCATCTGTCATATGTATTGCCATTATTTATTTAGCTGGACTGAGCAGTTTGTTTTTATTTGATCTCTTTGACTTTTGACTTTGCTTCTCCAGAAGTCCTTTTGTCTCCCCTCTCATCAGCTTTGTCCTGTGTGAATGGATTGTCAGTATCTGTGGATATCATGGTCTACCCTGTTTTTGTTTTGATTTTTACAGGCTCAAATAGGCAAGAAGAAATAAGGGAAAGGAGAAATACTTTCCTGACTTGCACAAAGGCAGGTCTTGAAAGTTTCTTTAATTTTCAAGAATATTGCTAGATGGAAAGGGTGTTATTCTTTCTGAGTAATAAACTCTCTTCTTATTACAGAATACATTTCATCAGAATATCACAAAATATCTCTCAAACCAAATTAACATCATTACCTCATTTTCGTGAAACTCTGACTATTGAAGAGATTTATCTGCAGTGACTTGGCAGGTCTGAGGAAATGTAACAGATCACGATATATTTCAAAGATGAGTCTGACCACTGTAGAATATTAATTCTTTAAAAGATGTTTCAAATATTTCACCTTTTTGAAAAATTATTCTCGCTTTCCTTATCATCACTGAGAGATCTTCACAGACAGAGTGAAAGGTAAAGCAGGTGTACCATACCATGGATAGGCCCACTGCTGACTAGACCAAATGAAAACTCTGCAGAAATGTGGTGGAGCTATAGGAAAGGAGGCGTGGATAAGATTCCTGTTGCTAATATGGGTTAGTCATGCTTATCTTCAAGTGTGTATTCTGTCTCTATGAAGTGGTCTCACAACGATGTGTAGTATTTCCATTTGGCTGTACTACAGGGACTTCCAAGTAGTGTTTGCCACCACTTTCCTGTGAATTCTGTGCACTTGTACCACGTGTTTTTCTAGCTGAATTATTCCTTCACAAATTAATCTTTATCTTAAAATAGATTTTCTCAAAATACTGATCAAGCTGATGTAAGTTATATGGTTTAGGATAGTTATAGAACCAAAGAAGTTCAGTAACAGAAGAGAAAATAAACAACAAATAGGGATAGTCTATCATGTAGTAATTTGCTCCCGTTTATACATGTATCAAGAAACTCAATGTATAGACTGTTGATTTCATAGGGAAACAGAACTGTTTTGTAGGTAAACAGTGATATTTGTCACATCATATTCTTTCAGCAGGAGGATTAATATTTGTACAAGGCAGATAGTTTTGCATAGGTGGATATTATTATCTTTACATGTGCAACAAAAATTTAGAGAATTAAATTCTTTAGCATAAGAAGTGGATCTTAGATGGCTTAAATTGGTTGATCATGAAACTCTGGGCAAGCAAAAGATGACAGACTTTCACACAAAACACAAACTTACTTCAATGTATAATTTTTTATGTAATTTTTATATATGTGATTTTTTTCTGGTAATAAGCAGTTTAAGACAACCAGGTAACAGGCTGTGCTGAAGCTGTCCTAGGACTGCTAAGGTGTTTAATTTCAACCTATTCTCAATTACAGCAGAAACCAAACTAATACTGAAACTTTTTTTTTTTTCTTATTTTTTTTTTTTCCACTAGTATAGCATTACCCACTTTACATTTCATGGCAAATGAAACACTTGCTGTCCCACTATTGCACTGCAGTGCTCTCAGATTCACAGAGAAGATGCACAAGACTATCCAATAAGATATTTTGTTGCCTGCTAGCTTACTTCCTTGAAACTAAAATAAAAAGTGCCTCTCCAAGGAATTCCTTTGGAATACGATGCTTTATTCCATCTTTCAAATAAAATTGTTTTATTTTAATGCTGAATGTCTATGGAAACTATTCTTCCAGCTGTGGCATTCTGAAATGTCTGTGGCTTCGAGGCTTGCTCCAAGGCCTCTATCAGCAACACTTTTACAAATGCATGTGTTCCGGAAAATATGGCAAAATATTGGTGTTAATCTTTTACATTGTCTTTGAAAACAATCAGCAGGTCATAGTCATTAATTTTTTCACATAAAGCCTATAGGTGCATGCACTATATGTGTGTCTATGTAAAAATTAAAATGCATATACATAAATGCACACAAACATAATGAAAAAGTACAGACTGCAGTTTCTGGACATCTGCCACAGGCTTGTAGATAATGATAAACATGATTTGCTCCTGCAAAATGTAACCCTAAAAAAATTTGATTTAAGTTTTCTGTCTATTTGAACATAATATCAGAGTTTTGGATTTTAGTTTTCTTGAAATTAAGCCCTCTAAACCTCTAGGGTAAAAAAATCTAGAATGATATATGGTAAGATAATCACAATGGGATTATTAAAAATATATTTAAAGTTGGTTACTTCACTGCGGTTTCATGACTTATCAGATTTAAAAGCAGAAAATATGCAGAGAAAATATTACTGAATATCAACTACATCTTTCTGTGTGGAGTAGAAGTACAGAAATCTGTCTTGCTTAATGAGGATTACCTAAATCTTATTAAACATTTGTCATTATATATATTTTAGAATGACAGGACAGCAATAATCAGTTCAAACCACACTGATAAAATATGAGAAAAATTCTATAAATCTTAATGCAGAAAGTATGTTCCTATATGTCACTGTCTGGCTTACACCAGTGAAATTAAGTAAAGGGAGAGATTGCAGTTTCGTCCTAGTTCCATAGCAACAGAAGACTAGACATGTTGATATCTACCATTAACAATATATTCAATTTTAAAAGACACTCAAACCTCTTTTAAGTTAAGTTCTTTAAGAAATTTTAAGCTACTTTCCAACAATGTTGAAAACTGTTGCATCGTTTCAGAGGCTTAGAAATTTTTTCCATGACAAAGAAATTATTCCTGCTCCCTGCTGGAATTTGTGGCCATAAAATAAATGAGATTTCATCTCACAGCTATAACAATTTGAAAAATGTTGCTGGAATGGGGTGAGAGTCAATCTTTTCTGGCTACATGTGGGTAACCGATATTGATAGGAAGGAATTTTTTTACATACAGATGCAGAGGAAAATAAACAAGGGATATGCAACTGGCATCACACTGCAAGCAAAATAAGTATTGATATCAAGCTGAAGGTTCAAAGGGGGGTTTCTATACAGGTATAGGCAATTTGCATTTCCATGGAGCTGAAATGAGAAATGCTCCTTACATTAAATACCCCTATACAGCTCTTTGGAATGAAGAATGGATCCTTTCTTCCAGTAATGTAGTTGAAGTTCAAGGTTATTTCCCTACATTGAGTATGCATTCGTATATCATAGCTAATATGCTTAGAAATACTTCAGAAATGGTTGAAACACATCAAACACATCAAAGCATTGGTTATGTGAGATTGTATTTCTATACAGGGATATGAACTACTCTGTATTTTGGGCTACCTTGCAAAGAAGAAATCACCAAGAGTCTCTTCTCTGAACAAAATTACTTTGCACTGTGGTCACTCTGATCCCTTTCACTTTGATAAAAACTCCTGTGTGTGTGGATATGAGACATGATAACAAAACCACACAGGGCTGCAAAGCTATTTAGAAGGGAGAATGAATTCGGTCAACTTCCAACCTTGAAATGATGAGGTTATTATAAATGATATCCTTGAAATACCAAGGTGAGGGGAGAAACCTCACGTGTCCTTAAAACTGCACTCACTTTACATCACTTACTGTATTATTCACATGCAGAAGAGGGCTAGTCATGAATAGTTGTTCCCAACTCCTATCCTATTCCAGAGGTNTTGCTTCAAGCATCTCTTAGGACTTAGGAGCATTAAAAAATTTCAGGTTCATGAGGTGGCTTGTTGAATCTCATTGTACTCTCAGCATCTCTAGTGATATCCTGGAGCTTTAGATTTATTTATTATACTCTAGAGGCATATTTTTCATAACTGTTATGAATATTCTAATTCTCATATCACTGTTTATTCCCAGTCTTTTCCCCATGCAAATTTATTTTCTAATTGCAAATTCTCTGGATTTTTACAATGTGCCCTGGATGACCTGGACAGGAATCTTTTTGGAACTCAGGAATGACATTACTACCTGAAGAGTAGTAAGAGTACATTGCTGGTGTACTCTACAGAATGATGGTGCCACAACAGCCTTTCCTAACTCAACATTGATATTCACCACTTGCCTCTCATTCCTCTTTTGCTTAAATAGAAAAATGTGTTACTCTAATACTGGACAAGACAAGACATTCTTTGGTGGGGGAAATAAACAAATTAGTCTTGATTCTACTCTAAACAGACCAACAATGCTTTTTTTTTCCTTAAAAAAACGAAAATTCGTTGTTACAGGGTATTTTTTCTATTGTCTATTTAAGCTGCATGGTTAAAGAAAGGAGCTTACACCCTCTTCCTGTCTTCTCAATATTCAACTGCATTAAGCAGTTCTCCGCCCTTGTACATAATTTCCCATGTTGTAGACTTTGGATCACAGAGACAAAATGCATTATATGTCTCTTTAAATATGTTTAGGAATTCTTCTCAAAGTTTAGTACCATGCTTGCTTTCTTACAATCATCTCCTTCAATCGTGGTAACAAACTATTATTTTAAGTCTTGTTTCTTCTAGAGAGAGCTCCAATGTGTTTCAAAATTTATATTCATAAATGAAAGTAACCTAGAAAAAAAAGCTAAGTTTAACCCTTTAAAATGACATGCACTTCAACAGATAGTTCTGCTACTCTCTGTTAAGATTTATGTTAGTTTGTCAAAATAGTGAGATTACAGAAATAGCACAACTGCAAACCAGAATGGTGTGAAAAAAGTGGTATTTATTAGAAAATTAATAGTTTTGAGGTACAACATTATCTTACAAGAAAGTACTGTTCCAGAGAAAGAGACTGTGACTACAAATTGTCATGATAATGTGTGATTTTAATTATATCACTAACATTGATAGATTAACAGATAATAAAGAGAAATATCAATGACATCAATATTACTTCAAACGCAGGATAAATATTTAATGTATAAATTGAAAAATCAATGTAAAATTAAAACTTCCTAAGCTAAGGACAAAGTGTGTTAAATAGATCTGAATGACAGATATTGGTTAATTCCCTAATTGGAAGAACACACAAGTGAAACTAACAACATAAGTCAAAAAATAAATGAAAGAAAGGCTGTCACAGAGATTAAAGATTTATACAGCTGTTTCATCCATCTGGTGTTTAACCAAGCAAAGGCTGGTGGAGAGCATATGACTCAGATGCCTATATTGCAGGATAACTGACTGCTTAAATAAATTTGTACATCCATCAAAGACCATAAGACTTAAAATTAGACTTACCAAAAAAAGCCACACAAAATGTTTTGAGAGCACTGAATTTGTAGACATGTTGGCACTGATTTTAAAGGCCATTTTTGAAGACTACAGAAAAAGAAACTAGGATAGGTTTTGGAGCTGTAGCAGATATTAAGTGCATAATCATTGAAATCTATAGGCTTTGAGGCATTGCCCAAAAGTACTGCACATTAGGAAAATGGGTGACTTTTGAAATGTGAAACTGAAGCATGTAGTGGTGAGTTAGACTTACAAATATGAAGCCATGGAGAAAATTTATTTTCCTACTGGATTTGAACAAGTTATGCATAAAATTTCCCGTGAATTTTATTCAAATAAAGAAAAAATATAAACTGATGTTAGTACTGCCACTTGTCAAATCAGCTTTACAATCTGCTTAACTATGTGCCCAAATCTCAAGAAAAGCTGTTGACTTAATTGAGATGCTTTTTATATGGGCAAAACATTCTGATGTGCTGGTGAGTGAGAAGAAAATCAACTTCCCACTTCTAAACTTTTCAATGAAAAGTCCTGGTGATCTGCAGTGCATAGGTCAGCAGCCAGTAGTTCTCTGTTTCAAGGCAGCACTTTTAAGGGAGTCTCATGCCCAGCAGAGCCTACAAAATCTTGGAGAAAGAAACATTCGGTCCATCTTCTCACAGCAGTGAGATTGTTTTCATTTAGCTGTAATAAATATCACATGCATAAATGGTCTTGAGATGTTTGCCTCTCATATTCTCTCCCATACATGGGGAGCTTCTCACACTGAAACATGCAGTGGCTGGAACAACAGGCAGAAAACAACTTGATGAACATGATGAAAGGCAGAGATTCGGGGGGACCAAAGCTAGCATGTTGGATATCCTCATAACAGAACTGTCTAAATTTGCCATGAGAGAAGATGCAACAAAAAAAAAATGTTGTTAGGTATCCAAAAAAAGATATGTAAATTTTTTCAGTTTTCTGTAAAATCTCTGTAAATTTTCTCCCTATCTGTCACGCACTGGTATACTGCAGCAAAGAACATGCCAAACCAAATCTAAACATGCTATCTGAGAGAACACTGGCTTAGGTTTTTCCCACATACTTTCTCTTTGCGTTTTCCTAATAACTAATTTTTTGATTTGTCACAACTTTTAACATCACATAATACTAAAATCCAGAACTTACAAAATTTTAAACATGTTAAACTTGATATTATGCGTGTTATTTATTAAATTAACTATGGACTATGTTGGGCTGTATAAAACACTGAGTGTATAAAACATATCGCCCTGTAGAAATTCTGCAGCTCAGCTTATGTACAGGCACTCCCAAGACACAAATCCTTCAAGAATTTAGGACAAAACCTTGAATCCCTCTTTTTACTATGGGTAAGTCCACTTTGTAAAATAGACAGGGCATATGGGTACAGCTACCTCCAGGCTTTGTGAGCTGGGGTGATCTTCCTTCACTTATACATTGGCAGACTGGACATTTAAGCCCAAGTCAATCACCTTCAATAAGAAGACACAGGGAACTCAAGAAGGTGATTTGTCTTACAGGTACCCAGTTTACTTTCATATAAATAGTACTTTAGAAGTGGTTATTTCTATCTCGGGATGTTGAAGGGAGTGTTGGAAGACTGACTGCCTCTAAGTGTAGACGTAAAACTTTTAGACATCTGCTTTAAGCTCCTTTGCCCTTTCCATTGTTGTACTTGCCTGATGCCTAACACCAAAGATGTTGGGCTGTTTCTTTCACCATCATGTCTTTGTATAGGGTCAGCACAAAGCCACCTGTGGGACACGATGTACAGGTAGTTCTGCTCAAGTTTTTGTCTGCCTGGTATTAAACTCTCATGCAGGTCATTGCATGATAATGGAGAGCAGCAGAACAAGCTGTGTGCAGCCACTCACAAAGCAGGTTCCTAGCTGTCAGGCATGGTGGATGTTAAAAATACCCCATGGACTTCTGAAGACAGCAGACACAATTTTTATTTATCCCCTTTTGGGGAAAGTGCTGCTGTTCACTAGGTGATATATCATAGAGCAGAGGTGATGGATGAACCATGCTATGGACAAAGAAGCTCTGAAGAGGAAATGGGGAACTCTTAGCTAGACATTTCGCTCTTCCCCTTTTGTTTTAAATGACCTTGAATTTTGTACCAATAAGCAAAAGGGATAATATGAATAAGGATTTAGAGTATTTCAAAGATGGAAGTAAATTTGCAAGTGTGAGAAAAAAATTGCAACTATACAGATTAAAATGGTTTTAAGGCTTTGGAATTAATAGACTTAGTTGCATTACTTCTCTGTGTAATCATAATCCTGCTTTGTCTCAAAAGACAAGTAACAATATCTACCAATAGCTTCACCTACTTCAGACACCTTTTTTCAGACAAGACAGATAGCAATCTTTCTGCAGAATATATCTAAAAAACTCCATAGAGAGTACTTAGAGATAAAAAGGAAAAGATCTTTAGAACACACGGTGCACAGGATACATCTGTAAATACACATATATATGTAAAAGTAAGATATTTACTGATTTTTCAAAGGTGTAGGGAAGATGCTCTACAGAGATGTTGTTTTTCTAATAAGCAGAGATAAACCATAGAAGACATGGTTTAAATGGGGAAGTTTTTAACTGGATTTTGAAATGAAGGAGATACAAAAAAAATTATAGAGATGGATGTGACCCTTTTGTTCTTCTCTATGGCTGGTAAGAAAGCAGTAAGTCACACTTCAAATGACACAGATTTTAAAATTCCTGATGTAAACATGTTGACAAAATAATGGTAGAAATTTTTAGCTCAAGGAAAGTGGAAATCATGGTTAGAGAATATGGGGAGGGTATTGTAAAGGTTGGGTTTTGAGCAGATCTATCTTTTCTTTTTTCCATAAGAAGCATTTGGGATACAATACTTTTTTGCAGTGTTTTCAAGAATGCATTAATATAAACAAAAACTTTCAGCAGGATCAAGAGCTTTCAAGAGAATGATTTCATGGCACTGATGACCACTCTCACCAGAGACCAACATCTCACACCCAACAACACCTGCCTTTTTCATTCTAAAAAATTTTCCCAGCTGTTATTCAGTGTGTCTTGGCTCACAGAGAAAGTGTGCAAAATGAGGGCACCTGGGAAAACTGTCTCATTCTTTCTATCCTGTTCCCGTTAAATTAATCAAGGATGAAAAGTTTTAAAGGTGTTCTTTCTCTTTCCCACTGGATTCACACAGTTAGAAGAAAATTAAACAAAAGGAGGAAGATGATGAATCAGCCTCAGAATATGAATAATTTGGGGACCAAGGAGCTCCAGACAAAGAAAATGCAATTCTCATTTTCACAGTTCATCTTTCATTTTTGAATACTCATCACCATCTAGTGCCAAGATGTCAAGATTAAAATCTGTTTCTCCATTTGTCATCTCTCATTTCAAGTGAGTTCAAAGGGATCACTGGTCTCAGAGTGAAAGTGCATCACTCTCAGAGCATGAAAAACAACATAAGAGTTTGCAGGAAAGATCAGCATGAAGTCATTCATGAAACTGTTTTTCTGTCACTAAAGAGCAAGGAAGGAGAGAAAAGGTGTTCTTTCCTCAGGGTCTTCCAAAGTGTCTTCTTGCTGTTTTATCTATTCTGGAATCCTTTCTCAGTTTTATCCTTTTCCTTTTCTATCATAAATGCAAAAATATATTGCTACTGCAAGGGGTAATCAGACACTGGGGTAGTCAGAATCTGGATCCTACTTCTATCATATTTCATGTATGATTTCACAAGGTCTTGTAGCCCATCTTTTCCTTGTTTGCACACTTGTGATAAGAACTATCTTGTCTACTGAGTTTGGAAGGCTACACTCTCACTTTGCCTTGCCCCCAACAGAACCAGCCTCCCACAGCACCCTACTCCTCTGGGCATTCTGAATTCTATGCTGTAGCAATGGTGCTTCTAGAAGATCTCAGGAAATCTTGACCCTATGTGTGATATTACCCCACATGTAATGTCTACACAGATGCTTCTTGTATCATGGATATGATGACCTAAATGTCAGTTACTTCACATCACAAGGAGCAGAGAATTTTGCACCCAACTGGCATAGAAAAGCCCAGGAACACAGTTTTCCATATGGACTGACCAGTGCCATGGAAGCAGGGGGAAGATGAATACAGCACTGGTGCCTGGCAGGATGGGGGCCGTGCTGTCAGCAATCCCTCAAACCCAGTGTGAGTAGCCAGAGTGGGCAGTAAAATCAAATAAGAGCAATCCCCAGTTTCTTTGACCAGCTTTACTACCCCAACTCCATTTCCTTTGAGTCCTGGTGGTGAGCCATTTCAGAGAGTTGAATCCAAGCCTCTGTATTTGGAGCTCCAGCTACTCCCTGGAGTTTGTCCATCCATCTGATATCTGATCCAGAATGGGATCTCCCTGCCCACATCGTCCTTGCCTGACATGGCACTGAAGGCACGGATCTGAGAGCCTGCCTGATGAACTCAACTGGGATTGTCAGTGTGAAGCCACATTTAACGCTACCAAAACATTGCTGTCAATGCACACACTTGTATGGGATCACAGAATTATAGGATGGCTTGGGTTGGAAGGGACCCTAATGATCATCTCATTTCAATTGCCCTGCTGTAGACCAGGTTGCTCAAAGCCCCGTCCAACCTGGGCTTGAACACTTTCAGGGATGAGGAATCCAGAGCCTCTTTGGGCAATCTGTTCCATCGCCACACCAACCTCACAGTAAAAAATTTCTTCTGACTAACTTAAACCTACTCTCTTTCAGCTTAAAGCCATTTCCCCATGTCCTATCTTTTAAAAAGTCCCTCTCCAGCCCTCCTGCAGACTCCCTTTAGGTATTAGAAGGTTCTGTAAGGTCTCCCCAGAGCCTTCTCTAAGCTAAACAACCTCAGCTCTCTCATCCTCTTCCCATAAATGAGGTGCTCCTCTCGTTATCATCATACCAAAATTGTTTAATATTGAGCTTACATCCTGAAATTCTTGCTCAGCAGTGAGGCCTTATAGGGAAGGATATTTGTGTTTTAAATGTGTGTCTTACATCTTGCTTATTGTCTTTTTTACCATCATCAAAGACAAATATAGCTTTTGGGTTTTGCTTCCTGCTTGGAAGCATAATTACATAAACATACCTGTGTGCACACAGGGCAGATTCTAAGTACACATATGTATTACAAACATAAAAGAATTAATGTAGGTGAGCACACAGATTAATGTTATCCTAACTATGAAAGATGTATACATATGTTCACATACGGATGTTTACGTGCGCAATACAAAGTGGAGTACTGCTTCCTGCCCATCTCAAAGGATAGCTATTGATATATATATATATAAAATCACAAGAGAAATACTTAGAACAAAGTAAAATCCAATGGCTTTCAGATTAATGGAGTTGCTGCTAGAAACACTTATAATCATCAAATATTGTTTTTGATTTATTGTGCTCTTCTGCCTGTAAAAACAAAAGGAAAAGGGTAATTGTTATTTTATTTAACAAATTTGAGCCTGTACACCAAGTTACCCTGCAACTTTCCTGTAATTCTGTGTGTGTGAAAAATGCCAGTATTTTATTTTTATTTTGAAAGATACCGACTATTATTATGTAAAATGCATTAACCAAAGAGCAGCCATTTCTCCTTATTTATTTTGTTTTTTCTTTAAAAAGATGCTTTCCAGCCTGGAAAGCATTCTAACAATAAAAATATGAATAAAATACAAGTAATTTCAAGATGTTCTGGGATTATGGGAGCAGAAAAATTAACATTTATAATTAAAGACTACATAACAATGCTCCTGAAAAGAAATTATTGAAACATTTTTTCATATGATTTCACTGTGCTGAATCCAAAACAGTTCACAGAATAACAGCATGAGAGTTGAAAAGGATGCTTTTAACAGGAATTTTTTTTGTCTGGATTCTCAACTCAGAAATGACCAGAGCAAGAGTCTCACATTTTCAGTGCTTCAGACATTGAAAGTGGAGGCTTTACCTTCACTCTGTCCATTTCAGACAGAATTACCTGGAGATGCTCTGGTAATTCAGGTAAAGGAAGGAGGCAAAGGCTCCCAGCTAGGGTCATCAGAATTTACTTGACACTCCAATCACTTTGAAAACTCATAAGACAGCAGGGTTTTAAGTTTCATATGTGTTTTCCAGATGTTTTTGAAGTACAGGTTTGGACCTCAAGATAGTCCAGCACAATCCTGCCTCCATAAAAGCACTACAAAGGTTCAACTCCGGAATGAAAACAGGATCTAGAAAATCAAATATCATGGAAAGGAACTGTTACCAAAGCTAAAGTTGTTCTCATCTTTTAAATTTTCAAGATAATTTGAAATCCCAATTCCCTGGTAATGAAGCATATTCTTTCACTTTCTCCATGTTTACTTATTAGTAAGCATGCTGAAATATACATCTTTCTGGAGTTTTGCCAGGATTGCTGACTTTTCCTGAAATTTGATGTCCTGATTTTTTAGATTTTTTTCCTTAAATAACTATATGGAAGTGAGAAAACAGGAATTCCTAATTCCTATAAGGAATAAGTGCTTCATTACCATTTTCTAGGAAATTCTGCAAGCTACTCTTTGAAACTGCCATAGGGTACCTGAGATATATTCTTAATGAGAAGATCAGACCTATGTGCCCAAGTTGGAAACTATTACAAAAAAAACCAAACTAATGGCCCAAAAACCTGACAATATAAATTAATATCAGGAGCAGTTACCTGTCCACAAGTCACAAAAAGAATAAAAGAAACTGAAAGAATAATAAAATGCACAAAAACTCATTCAAGCCTTCATAAACCTAAGAACAAAATACATCCCCTATTTATCTCAATTAGGAACTCCAAAGACTGTAACAGCTGTTGCATAAAATTTCCCCTACATTGAAAAAATGGTATTTACATAAGGAAAACAAGCATTTCCTCATGAGTTTAAAGCAGATGATCTGTACAGAGCTTTGTGACAATCCAGAAGACCATCCCACACAGTGAAAAGGTAAGGAATGTGTTTTACGGTCTCATTTACCAAATTTCAGACACTTCTCTGCTTAAAAGAGAAATTTTGTAAACACGAATTCCTGGGAAAAGATAATTGAATCACAGCATGGCAGGAAGAATGCATGACCTAGCAATGCACCAAGGACAAGGGACTTTTCTTCTGCAAAATATGAGAATGGCACACCATGGACTCATTGCAAAGACAAATTATTGGAGATAGGATTGCCTGTGTGCCGATGTTCCACAGCTGCCATCCAGCATGCAGCTTCAGAGGCAAGCCAGTAATAGCACCTACCTTGGACAGTTTGGTGATGCCTTGTGTTCAGCTGAAATGTAAGAACAAGATGGAATATCCTAAGCACAGCAAGTGGACAAGCTAATGCCCCTAGAGATCACAGAGCCAAATCACATTTAAGCTGATATTGATCTTGGGGAGATGACCCTGTTAGAAGAGGACTATCAGTGGAAATTAAAGAAATTGCTTTGCAGACAAACTTGACAGGTAGCCCAATTTTTAGGATTAAATGTTGGGTTATTACCCAGTAATTCATCAAAGACTGTTCCAAGGTAGAAGCACTACTTTTCATATTAACTGTCATAATATTGAAGAAAAAGGGGGCAGAGGCCAGAAGTGCACACAGAAGCCATATTTCTGGATGTGGAATACCAAGAAACTTCCAGAGAGGTAAAAATAACCAGCTGGCTAGCTGAAACAAACAGACTGGGACATGCGTGTAGACAAGAACAAAGCTGGCAAGTAGGAGAGACATAATACAATTGCCTATTCTTTCCAAAGCTCTCCAGTGGGAAAAGTGAATCCCATTTGGGACTTCTGACTTAATGGACAGAAGCAGAGACTGGAGGGAGATTGTTTTGCCTTAAACCATGTTCAAAGAAGAAGCTGGATCAATAGCAAGCAGTGCCAGTGCAGGGGTGAGGACAGGCCAGGAGCTGAAGCCAATCTGGTCACTCAGCTCATCACTCAAAGCTGAGTGGGTCATCACCTTGTTTATGAGGAGAGAGAAGAGCATATCCTCACATCCAGGGGCCTGTGCACTTTGTTTACACTTTACTGGACATGGTTTAGCATAAAATAAATGAATATGTGCTGGTCTGTGGCTCAGGCAGATTTTTGTCTCTGTTAGCATATTTGGGAATGTACAATCTATCAGATCATCTTAGTAGGGAATTTATCCTAAGGTTAATACAATACTGAACAAAGGGACTCCATACTCCCTCATTTAATTATTTCTCTCTCTGTCTCCTCTCTCTGTTTTCTCCACTACCATCTTGTCTGTGCTTTCTTCATTTTTGTCACTCATTAAAGTGCCATTTTATTACTTCAAAAGCATTTGCAAATATATTGCCCAAGTGGTGACCTGAAAACAGCAATATTAGACAAATCCTGCATGGATGGAAGTGTCTTCAGTCACAAAAGTTTACTCCCTCTGGGCTTCAGCTTGGTCTCCTGAGACCTTTCCTCTTGGCTCTGTCAGTGTCATTATCACTTCAGAACAGCTTCTCTCTGACAGACCTTTTAGGCAAGGGCCAGTATTTTTAATTGCATCCTGAAATGAAGGATGCAGACCTACACTGTATCTGTCTCTTTGTTCAACAGGCAGGCAGCTATGTGCTGGATTTTCTGTGCGGTTTGCATGCCCTTGCAGACCTTTCCTGGCAAAAAAAACTTAACTGCAGACTTTGCTTGATCATGAGGGCTCATAGCCATTGTAGTTGCAGATTTTATGCTATTTGTAGTTGCCTTATTTGACTGGGAAAGCATGTATTAAATGCCTGTACTAATTACTGTAAGACAGTTCCAGCAGCTGATTTGTCAAACCTTTGCAAATATTGCAACCTGATGAAAATGAAATATGTCTGAAAGTCATTTAATTAGGAAGAAAAGGTAATTTAGAATTTTAAACTATTACATTTTAACTATTAATGTCAATCATATTTGTAATAGACACCTTCAAAACACTCTTTAGTGGAGGAGAAGAATATTTTTAATTTATTTCTCTAGCTTCCTAACAAATTGAAAGGTTTTCCACAAGATTTTGCCACACAGTATGCTGGCTGCACTACTAATTAAAACCTGGTAGTTTCTAAATTAACCTGTGAGTACCTACAGTGATGGAAATTGCCTCCTTAACATTATTATTTACTGACAAAGCAGGTGATGACCTGTTTGTATCTCCAAAACAATTTCATTAGTTTGTCCTCATGGCTACTGCAGATAAACACTCTGATTTTTCACTATCATGCTGCCTACAGAAGAATGAGATGCTAAAATTAAAGTAAGGAAAAAAAAATAAAAGAAAAGAAGAAAGAAAAGCACCATAGATTTCCAGCTAACTGGGCCTTCTAGTAGGGCCAGTGTGACTCAGTCACTAGATGCATGCCTGACAGCTGCCATTAATAACTATTAAAGTGCTGCTTGAGCTCCAGGGTGAGACATGCTTCAATGTTCTAAAAATAAAATATTATCATTCTGAAAGAGTAATAGTTTAGGCAGCAGTGGTTTCAACCCTCTTGCTCTGACTCTTCAAACTGACATAATTTAATCTAAATGTTCTGTCCTGCCAGGTCTCCTTTTGGGTACGCAGTATGATGAAAGAGCTCAGAAGTCATTAATACAAATGTTTCTATAGAAAGTATTGGTCAGGTCCATCTAGAACTGACTATCTCATACATTACCTGTTGAGAAGACAAACATAAATCCTAGCCTAGCAAACTCATCAACACCCCTCATGCTACCAAAAGACTGGATGACAACACGAGTGCACTGGAAAACAGAGCATGACCACTAAATTGGAAGGAGATGAATTTGGCCTTTCTCTGAATGCTACTGCATCCTCTGGTAATCAGGAATTACTTTAGAGAAATTTCAAAAACAATTTCTGAGAATCCTCTTCAAGCTTTTTTTGTTTTGTTTCACTGGAATTTGCAAGTATAGATTGATGACTGAGACTCTCTAAAAGACCTTCCCGCATTGTGTCCTTGCTTTGGTTTACGTAAGCTGATGCTGGGTACTGTTTCTTCATAACTAATTTAATTTTAGAGACAGCCAAACTTCCACTCTCCAATCAATTACAATGGCCATTTATATGTACAGAGAATTTGGCTTAGGACCTTTTGAGTCTAATGCATTTAGGACAAATTTGCCAAAATTCTATGATTCTGTTTAAAGCAAGGTTTTGTATTAAATGGGAAGATTGGAAGATTTCACAGTATTCTTCTCTGTCTTTTAAATAAAAATCTTTCCAAGATATTGGATTCTTCTCTATTTCTAGAGAGGGATATTTTTTTCTTGTGTCAATCCCCATGTTAAAATATTTGAACAATGAATAATGGGTAGTGCAGGAAATTAACCCAGTTCACACACCACTTCTAGTCATGGTTGAAGTATCTCTTCCTGACTTGAAAACAGGAGGGTCATTGGGAAGTATTTTGTATAAATTAGCTTCATCTAAAACCCCTCCAGTGAGGTTTTGAAGGCTCGATTAGTAAAGCTATTTTCAAAGCCATTAACCTAAGTAACATGATTTGCTACTGATTATGTAACTGGAAAAATCTTATGACTTCTTGGCATAATGCTACCTCAGATACCAAATTATCCCCCTTTATTTAGCTTGCTTCCTCCTTCTGTTATTTCCATTTTGGTGCTAAAGATTTGCCTACACAGCACTCTGCAATGCTGTGTCATCATACCTGAAGGAGGTCAGCCCTGCAAGCACAGGATTCTCCAGGGTCTTGTGAATTGCTTTTAAACCAATGGAAAGAGGACCTGTTTGCAGAATTTTAACTTTTTCCCGTTGCTTCTGCTCCGTGTCTTGTGTTTGTTGAATCATCACCATTTTTCTGATAGTCTCCAGACCACAAGTTAAGAAATTCTGGGTCTTGAAGTCTCAGGGTACATCTGAAAGAAAATACAGGCAGCTGTACTTTGAGGTGCTGCTTGGAGATTCAGCCACATAGATGCCTAAATCAGGGAACTGGTGTACCACAGCTTCTTTCTAACATGTTTGTTGGGCTCTTCTTCCCATGAATGAGAGAAAACAGAGTGCCACAGCCAAGCCACACCCAGTGTGTGCATCTGAATTTAGCCCGGAAGAACTCTTGAGACAGCTCACTTATGCCCTGAGGTGTCCTGCTTTTTATGGTGGTACCTTCACATAGCGGGATGAGGAAAAAAATTTACACACTGTGCATAAATGACCACAGTGAGAATGTCTGATTACTGATGACTGCCAGTCTGCCACTTGTTCATCCAAAGTTCAGAAATCTATGTCTTTAACAATTTTCAGCAGGTTTGGTGAGGGTTTTTTTTTTGTTGCTTTGTTTTTTGTTTTTTGTTTTTTTTCTTTGTTTGTTTCCTAGGTTTTATTGTTGTTGTTGGTGGTGGTGGTTCAGGGTTTTAATTTTTTCTTTTTTAATTTTCTTTTTTATTTTATTTTAGCCTTGCATTCTTTCTGCTGGCTGCAATATGCACGACTTCTTTCCAAGACAAGCTACTTAGAATGGCTGATCAGTGATCTTTGCTTTGCTGCTGAGGCCAGATTTTGTGCTGGGTCTGTGCCACTCTCTGCAGTAAAGCATTTACCCTCCATAGCCAGAGAGCCTTGTGGAGAAGCCATGGAGAATGAGACTCTTCAGTATATCTCTATACACACAAGGGAAGTTTCTAAGTTATGATTTTATTATTTTCTGTGGTTTAACATGACATGAGAACAAAGGTGGACTGTTCTTCTTGTCCCAAGTGTGTAGGATGATATTGCTGTCTTTATTACTTTGGAACTTAAGGGATTAAAGCTATTTGGCATATAAGAAGAAGCAACAAGTGACTCTTTAATTAATCCCTGGTTATCACAACAGCTGATAGACACAGAGGGAACATTATGTTCTCATACAGAAAACGAAAACAAAAAATCTTTATCTCCTGCATACCATGGAGACGAAAGAAGAGTTAAAACCACTGAGAAATTACTGCAATGAAAGAAAGCACTGATCGTCTCTAGAGCTGATTTACAGCCTTTGCAAGACTCTAATCAAGAATGAAATTAACAGTGCAACAATAAGACAATGTTCTTTGTATTTTTGGACAAGCCTGCTCACTAGGGTATATGTTATCTGCAAGCACAAAATGGACAGAAAACACTGCTCAGCTATTTAGGCCGCACAAGCAGCAGACAGCAGCTCAACAAGCTCTAGTAAGAGAAAAACTCATCATTTCCATGTTTGCTTTTCCAAGATCTGAACTACTAAGGAAGCACATTGGAGAAATAACTTTGATTCTGGATAAGAGTTTATAAAGCTTTGTGTTAAAATTTTGAGATGCAATTAATTACTCACATCTCTGAGGTATATGAAAAAAAGGTTGAAATATGTGTGGTCTGAATTAGATGTTGGTGTACTTTGAATTTTATTTACTTACAATTAGATTGCTCATTTTTATGCTTTTTCTTAGGAGTCCTCATAAGGCCTATGTTTAATCTGAAGAAACATCAACTTCATTGTATGGAAGGAAATTAAACAAGGACCGTAAAACTCAGCCCTCCTTGTATCTGTAACTCCCTCTACCTCACTAAATAACTCACCAATAGCAAAATGTATTATACTATACTTCCAAGCTCTGGTTGTCAGAGCAGGTGACAAGGTGACAGTGGCAGAAGTCAGAGAGCTGGGAAGGAGAAGGAAGAGAGGAATTTATTTGCAGGATAATGCTCTAAGATAAGAAGACAAAAGAATCTAAAGTTCTGAAGTTTTAACAGGCTTAGTTTTCAGTTTTGTTCAGGAGAAATACATGCAAGCATTTTTCTCCAGCTAAAAACCAAAGGCAGCATTTTGAATATATACAACGTACTGGAAAATATGAAGATAAAAAGCATTTTTTAAAAGTCTTGGTCTTGACATATTCCTCATGAAATGATGAAACTAGCTTCTCTATAAAACCCCCAAAACCCCAAAAAACCAACCAACCAAAAATACCTACTTCTGATCATACAGAGTAGAAAGTAAATTATGATGGAAAAATTAAAAAGATCAGAAATAGAGGGGATCTGTCTGAAGGCAACTATTAGAATAGATAAATACAATGTGGGATAACAGTACGTCTGTTGATGCCAAATTTATGAACTTTGTTTAATAATAAAAACCTTAGAGAAGCTTGAATAGAAATATTTAGCGTTCCAGATGTAATTGACTGTATCATGTTCCGTTGCAGGACAGTGTTGGGTAAACAGTACAAAGAAAATTAAAGCCATTTAAAATTGATTTTTTTTTTTAATTGACTGAAAACTGAGGCTTGTGAGGACACTAATTCCAACATCAGTAAAGGTAGTTTAGCAGACCATTGCTTCTAGAATAAGACAGTGTTCCCCCAGAGAACAGAGTAGTGATATGCAGTTCCTTTCTTGTATTTTTTAAAGAGTCCAATTTGATATATCTGGAAATCCATATCTTTCTAATAATTTTCCCCATGAAATCCTGTCATTTCACCACACAGGATTTAGAATAAGGATGATCAAAATTCAGGCACAAAAAAGTTTCACTCTGAGAAATCTTTAAGTAAAAGAACTTTCTTCTTTAATTGAAAATTTTCATTTACTTTACAAAGTTGAAACCCCCTTCAATTTAAAAGTCATCTCACCATAAAATGAATGAACCCTCAATTTCATGTAAAATACATTCATTATATTTTTCAATAGGCCACATCTTACCACAACCTGACATTTTTCTCTTCAAAACATGCAAAGAACTGGTTAGGTTTTCATGCTGCATTAGCCCACTTCACTTCAACTTACCTTGCTCTGTTTTTACTTCAAAAATTTTACAAATTTTCTCCTATGGACAGATGCTTGCCATAAAACAGCAATTCCTGTGTAACTCTGACAGTCTGTGTCACTCCTGATTCTGTTTTGTCTGTCTCCAGCCCTTTGGCTTCTTTCAGCCACACTTGGCAGCATGAAAATAATAAAGACAAGGACCTCAGTGAAAACAAGGTGTTCTCAAGCCTTGGTGAGGACTCTTACAGACAGCTATGAGAGTATGGCGCCTCACTTTTTTAGGCACCAACATTTCATGCAGAACCATAGTATTTGTGGGAGCCCTGAACACTGAAAAAGGGTTTGTGTAAAGCTTGGGAGCTTCTGGGTAGGGCTGTGAAGATAGACTGTCTCAAGACTGTAGGATGTGGGGGATTTGCAAGGTTCTGAGCTGTATCCTGGCTCCCTGGTGGTGGCATGCCAGTGTCTGCCGTGCCATTTGCATTTAGCTGGAGATGGTTTGAGGAAGTCAGGTGTCTTTTGAAGTCAGACAGGTCTGTATACTTCATAGAATATTGACCACTTTTCCTGGCAGATAAGGGCATGGCTTTTCAGACTCTAGTCTCCACCCAGCCAAACTGCCCAGGTCCTGTTACTGCAGTGGGAAGTCACTCTTTTTGGTGGGAACAGAGGGATGCCTGCAGAATACCCAGCAGCACAAGCTACTGGTTTGGTACTACTGTGTTTTGTGCTAACTCAGAAATAACGGAAATATCATTGAATATAAGGTACATGCAGTCTTTTCAAAAGAGCAGTCCTAATATTGAACTTTCCAAATTAGGTAGAAAAGCTTCAAGTTGGCATGAGGACTGAGTCATACTGCATACAAACAGGAAACAACAGGAGGCTGGTCCCTAAGAAACTGTCTCAAAATATCAGTTCAAATAAACAGCCTGACTAGGCAGTGGAGTCTAAAATTTCATTATGTAATCCTATTTTTCAACATTTTTAAACAAGCATATGGGCTAAACACTAGGTCATTACCTTAGTGAAAATTTAACTTCTGATATTTGCAAAATCTGCAGCCTGAAAAACGTTCACTTTTCTTTTCTGGTCCCAGAATGTTCTGGAAAAGTTCTAAAGATAACTTGACATTTACTTTTGTGTTTGCTTGTGACAGGATTTGGATTTCAAAATCAATGCAGTAAGAACCATATAGAGAGGTAAATTATCTATCAAGAAATCTTGCTGGTTTGGGTTTTTTTTCCCCAGATCCTATGTAGGTGACAATACAGTGTAAAAAAACTGGAAGACTTTATTTTTAGCTATGTTGTTGAAAAACATTTAGATTAATATATTTCCAGCAGGTGAACTCTGGCTTGAATATCACTAACTGGGTGCTATTCCAAGACAAGCAACTTATAGCACTTGCTCATAAAAACCTCCTTTCACTTCTTAACAAAGAAGAGGCATCTTCCATCAGATAGTAACTAACAATGGAGTAAAGTTGTAGATGAGACTGCACAACACCTAGAAAATAGATGCCAGCTTGCCTCGAACGTTTCACTGATACAAAAACAAAGTGCATGAAAATCTGTAAGTGAACAATTAAGGGACAGGATAGTTTCATCCATGTCACCATTTACTTCTCCTGTGGCAAGTGAATTACCATGAGATGATTGGCAAAGTGTCCTTTGAATAAGAAATTGATTTTATAGTTTTGTAATTTGTTATCTTGACCTTTACATGTATTTTTGCAAATTTTATTGGAGGCAGTGTTAAGGTTCAGCAGTTTAGGTAAATGATATTGAGGTTAATGAGGCATGAAGGATTATATGGCAGTGAAGAACTGCCTGGATCCTTTAATGGTTCGTCTCTGGGCTTTCTACTGTTTGCAGTAACAAAATGACACACCTCAGGCGAGGCTGAAAAAAAATCATCATGTGTCTGTTAGCTGTGTACTTTTCAACATATATTCCGTCTTTTTTTAAAACATCCTTTAAATTAATAGTAATTTATATTTGTAATAAGGACAAGATAATCAGCTGATGTAAATAAGTATTTGTCAGCTGAACTGAGATCAGAGAGGTTTTTTTTCTCTCTAAAATCCTTTCTTAAATATATCACAAATTTTATGTGTTTAAACTTCAGTTACAGTATTCTTACATGAAAGTAGTGGTTCAGGTCAGAACTCTATGCAAACCCAGGTTTCCTCCCCAGTATATAGCCATGTGTGCTCCTGTTTCCACTGTTTCGTAATGTTCCCTTTATTTGCACCTTTTCAATTTGTCTTTCTCCAAGCCGCGAAAAAAAAAAACAAAAACAAAAACCAAAGGCTTTCTGAGATCCAATGCAATTCAATGCTAAATCTGTGATCACCTGGATTTTAAAGAAAATTAATCTGGGACAAATATTGAACCATGTCCTTTACTGGAATCAGGGGAGCAGGCTGAGTTATCCCAGAGATTGACTCACTCTTATTTTGATTTTCCTGTACCCCTAGAAAATGTCAACACTGGCAGGAGCTGAGACAGACCTTCTGGAAAATCATTTTCCTGTGAGTGTGAAAATCAGGAGTTCAATAAAAGAAAAAATTCTTAACTGTAAATTAATTATCACAACCACATAAGAAAAACATAAAACAAGATAATTATGGCATTAAACCAGTTTTGATTATGTCAGTTTCAATGCAATGTCAAAATTACTAAAAATAATAAATACCTGTGCTGTTGCATTAAAAAAATCAAAAAGTCTTTAGTTTTGATGAAAGAGGTTATCTTTTTTGAACTAGCCATCATGACTTTGCAATAAGTTTTATTGTTGTTACATGTTTTATTTTCACTGTGAGAGTTTTATTTTCACTGACTTTTGCCAAAACCAGATCTGAACCTGTACTCAAGACCATCTCCTAATATTTCAGTCATCTGGACCCCACCACATGTGCAGGTGCAACCTGCTGCTGAGCTCTGAAACACCCTCATAGGAAAAGGACAAGCACACCTGGAAAATCAGCCCAGGGCCAAGACCTCTCTGCCACCAAGACAGCAAGAGCTGTCTAGGTAAGGGATCTCTGTGTTTCAGAGCTCAAATGATTTACAGTGGTCTCCTCAGAGATGCTGTGTGGATGATTTGTCTCTGAGCTACAAAATAGTTGGAGAAAAATTATAAGGCATGGCATTTGTCATGAGAAAACAAACACTTGGGCCCATACTTAGGTACCACAAAACGCTTACTTAGGTACCACAAGATACTTGGCCAACAGGAGGAACACTGGAGTTTTGCCGTACAAGTTCTCACTGGTGACAAATTTAATGCACTGAGTCTCTCAAAAGGAACTACTTAAACTGACCACCAAGATTCACTGTCATTGTGAATACAATACAGGTTCAATCAAACTTTTCCCTTCAAGAATGCTAGATCACTCCTTTGGAAGTAAATGTGATCCCTGTCTTTCCAAGTAAAATGGAAAGGTATGGCAAATTAAGACAGATGCAAATGAGTTGAAAATATTGCCTGGACTTTACAACAGTTTTGGTAATGTAGCTCACTAGGGGATATTGGGGAAATGTGTGACAGGCAAAGTTCTGTCCAAGGAAAAAACTGGGAAGATGATAAGCAAAGATACCTTGCTGTCCATACATTAGTGAGTAGCGCTGAGATGGTGTTTGCCAAAAGCGAGTGGCATTGGCTAGGAGAAATGACCAACTTTCTTGGTAAAGATAAGCTATTCCTAGGCAAAATCATGGATGCTGAAGAAGTATGAAGTGACAACATAAAGCCAGAGAATTTGGTAAACATGACAGCAGATCACACTGACAGGACAAAAGCATGGTGATGCACACTGGGACCAGTAACTTGCAGTACTCATATTTGTCAATGGTATGTAAATTAACGGTGACAAGACAGGACAAAGACAGACATGACAACGGACAGCTGAGTGAAACCATCTGCTTCAAATTAAAGGGTCTCAGTTTCTTTCAAGGCAAGACACAAGATCACAGGAGCTGTTTATGAAACCATTACTTAGGTCTACTTTGTGCATTGAAGCATTGCTGGTTTAATCACCTCAGAGTCTCATTTGACATATGGTGTAGGCATGTGAGGAAACGTGTGGAGGGAGAAGGTGCTCAGGGTATAGCTGTCTGCAGTAAGATTTGCAGTCAGCTGTAGCTTTTACCAGCT
Source organism: Bombycilla garrulus (assembly GCA_013400315.1). Taxonomy (NCBI): domain Eukaryota; kingdom Metazoa; phylum Chordata; class Aves; order Passeriformes; family Bombycillidae; genus Bombycilla; species Bombycilla garrulus. Next base: position 269,791 of record VXBU01010827.1, on the reverse strand, counting down.
TGTTTCTTCCCACTGGCAGTTCCAGATCCCACAGCTCAACTAAGTCTTTCGCAGTGTCATTGTGGTGCTAACGTCTGTGAGAATTTGTGACTGCGTTAAAACAATCATGCTGGCTTCCTATCACAGCAGATCTTGACATCTGGAGGAAATATTGGTAGCTAAAGGCACAGGCAAAGCTACATCAACATCTGTAACAAACGATGAGTCACAGTCTTCTTGCAATATTTCTAGTATAACATGAAATAATAAAAAAACAATAGTGTTCATGCTGTCACTCCAGTGAGGTTCTGTAACACATTCTGCGTACTTTTCCAGTACGAGGAGGTCACTGTATGAAGATTTAAGAAGCAGATGTACAAATCTGTTGTTCATTGACACCCTCTTTCTCAAATTACCTCTTCACACCACACATCTGTTAACATTTTGGATACTCACTATCATAACCTGTTGCATGGGAAAAAAAGGGATTAAAAAATAGTAAATCATAGTATGTGTGTCAGTGTGGTTGGCTTCCATTCACTTGATCAAAGTTTCACATAATGCTTAATGGTTTCCAGAAAGGAAAGGGAAAGGCAAGAATCATTCCATAGACTTTCTTTTTAATTTCAAAACTGTTTCTTCTCAAAATAAAGATGAAACATATTAATCTGAATAAAATTATGCAAACAAGGAAGATTTAACAGGTTTTTGTTCATTGGGGAATATTTAAACATTTTCAAAATATGTTATTTTAATTATCTGATATAAAATGTTGTTAAGCTGTCTTTACAATACATATTAGCTAATTGTCATGGTTTTAAGCCTAGCTGGAAATGAACCACCACAGAGCTGCTCGCTCAACCCCCTGCTCTTCCTCTCTCCATCCTGGTGGAATGGGGAGGAGAATAAAAGCAAAACTTGGATGTTGAGATGAGAACAGTTCAATAATTTAAAAAAAAAAAAAGTAAAATACAGTAATAAAAAGGGAAAAAAAATGCACAATGCACAATGCAATTGCTCACTACCCACTGACCCACTGATCCCCCTTCTGAGCCCAGACTGGCCAGGACACTTATATATAAAAACTAGACCTGTCACAGAAAAAAAAATAGAACTGCTATTTAAAAATGTAATTAAACAGGATGAATAGCAACCACAAAGGACTGGAGTAGTCATACAGGAGCCACCTGTATCTCTTACAGAAAGCTTTTATAGGGTGCCATTGGATTATGAGGTTAAAACAAGTACTTGCTAGAGTTTCCTAAATAGATCTGAGGAAGAAGATGCTGCCAACAGGCATCTTCAGGCATTCAGGTTTACAAGACCACATAAACTTGAGACCCTGTGCTCAAAAGCTGATGCTCTCACCTTCATCTTTCACTGTCCAGCCCCAGAAACATTAGCCTTTTCCCTGGCCTCTAATGCTCAGCCTTATCACTTGTGATGGCCCCAGTGCTGAGCGATGAAGACTTTGTTGGTGAAATACTTTGGGGCCCCATAATGACTTCCTTGTTGGAGGGGTTAACTGCCAAGAGTAAAAAGGCTATGGAAGAACATACTCGGGCTTGCTGGATGAGCAGAGAGTAGGGGACCAAACTTGTGAGTTTCAAAGTATTAAAGCCATAGTTCAAACATATGCAAGGCTTTTTTAGTCATCACTAGCAATAACTGTGCTAAGGGAGGGTTTGATACACCATATCTCTGTGAACCCCACAAAGCAGGGTCTCTCCCTTCTCAGCCAGGCTGCATAAGATACAGGCATCCTTATCTGGTGCTATGTATAGAATAAGTTCATTTATTTCAGCCTGAGAAAATAAAATGTTGTTAGATCTAATCAGAATTAGTTGTATGCTGCATATGAAAATACAGATTGTTCTAGATACTGCTCAGATTCATATCTCAGGCTGTTAAATAGAGATTGCTTCCCTTGAAAATGATGCTACACTGATCTGCTGTTATATGCTAAATGTCTGGGGGTAGGAGACACTTTTCAATCACTGTGCTGTTGCCAGATTTTTTTTGGTTTTAATTACTGGCACATTCAATTCACAGGAAGATCTAAAAAAAGACAAACTTGTGGAACTCTGCCAAAAGTATGTTACTGGATTTGATTCCCCCTGATTATGATTAGGAATTGCAATTAATATTCATGTTGTATTTGTTTCTCTAACTTTTCACATTTAATGCATTTTAAATCAGCTATGCTGGCATCGTCTGTGTGAAATAGCTGCACAAATGGCCAGGATTCTCCAATCATCTTAGTCATGCAAAGCATAGTCTCTTAAAAGGGACAATGGTTTTTTTTCTTGCATTGGCAGAGCAAAATTGTGCATCTCTTCAGGGATGTGAATGTGACTCGCAAAAGAAAGTGGTAGTTAATTTTAAACTTCAGATAAACCTGAGATGTTGAGACATCCTCAGATTTTTTGCATTGCATCAGATGGCTTACAAGCAGCACATTCCTAATGACATATATTTAAAAAAGAAACTGCTTGAGACAACTTGTCAACTTTCAGGGCAAGTTGAAACTAAGGCATAAATTATTGTAAAACATTTTCTAAAATCACAGAATCATTCTGATTGGAAGGAAAATCTCAAGATCGTCTGGTGCAACCTTCTGCTCAAGCGGAGTTAAAGCAGCTTTCCCAAGTCTGTGTCCAGGCAGCTGTGGAGTATCTCCAAAGATGGAAACTCCACAACTTCTCTGCGCTAACTCTTTCAGTGTTTGACCACTTCCACAATATGAAAAGTGCTTTCTTGTGTTTAGATCTTTTTTTTTTTTTTACTTCATACCTATTGCTTCTTGTCTTGTCACTGGGCACAAGTGAGGAAAGCTTGGCTCCCTCATCTTCATTTCCTGCCATCATCCATTTAAATATGTTGATGGGATACCACTGAGCCTTCTCTTTTCCAGGCTGAACAGTCCTAGCTCTATCACTCTCATATAAAAGATGCTCCAGTCCTAGAAGCCTCCTTGTGGAAAAGAGAAACACCTTCACAGGACAAGAGGAAATGTCCTCAAGTTACTCCAGGAGCAGTTTGGATTAGACATTAGGATCCAGTCCTTCACAGAAAGGGTTGTACAGCATTTGAACAGACTGCCCAGGGGAGTGGCAGAGTCACCATTCCTGGAAGCATTCAGAAAACTTGAGGACATGGTTTATTGGTGATCATGCTGGTATCACTAGGTTGACTCTCAGACTTGATGATCCTAAACATTTATTCCAACCTTATCAATTTAGTGATTCTATGTCCTTTTGGATATAGAGTCCCTTGGACTCAAACCAGCATGTCCATGTCTCTCTTCTGCTGGGGAGCTCAGAACTGGACCCAGCACCTCAGGTGTATGTCACCAGTGCTGAGTAGAGGGAAAGGATCACAGCCCTCCATGGTGTGATGACCCTTTTCCTCAGGGGATACTACATGGCTGCCTTTGCCATGAAGTCACAGTGCTGGCTCATAGTCCCCATTACATTATATTAATATAGTTATGGATTGGCATTCAATTCACTACTTCCATAGAGTAATAAATGGCCAGACTTAATTAAAAAGGATATAGAGATATTTAAAACTTTTTTTTTTTAAGGTATGGAAAAGTGAGGTTTAAGCAAAAGAAAGCAATCTATCACTCCTAAATTTTTTTATCTCTCTTTTGGACAAAACCCACTCTGGTTTCATTCATATAAGGAGTGTTTTGAAAGTATAACATTCAATGCTTTGAAATGACAAACAAGAATTCATGCCAGAGCTGATAATATTGCTGAATTTTTTTTTTCATTTTACTATTATACATAATTATTATGTATTATTATAACTCTTATATGTGTAATATATATTTAGTTTAGTTTACTTAGTTTAATTAATTTTAATAGTTTGCAGACACAAAATTTTCTCTAGGAAATAAGAGAACTGTCAGAAGGATCACAACCTTTAAAATCTTACGTTGAAATTCATTATTTGTGAGATTAAATACTTGGGGCTTGTCTTGGAAAACAGTAATTGAGGCCTGCCATTAAACTCCTTCATAATTTTTCCTTGGTTTTGTTTCATAGGCAAAGTTAGGGAACCTCACATGAGCACCTACAATAATCTGGTAAGGGTTATAAAGCATGCAAGCAGCTTAAGTCCTCTGAATATATAGCTTGAAGAAGTGCCATATAGTAGAATAGTCTTTACAATCCAGCACGCCTTAAAATGTAGATCTTCTCAGTAACCACAGTGCTTCCCTTATTTCTCTCTCAGGGCCCTGATTGAGAAGAACTTGTGATAGACCCCCATTTCTTAATTTTCAGTCAAATTAATGTACTATACTAAAGAAAAATGTCAAATTCATATGAATTTGTTTAACTTTGGAGGACACTGGAGCAACAGTGTCATTAACTAGGACAAATAATTCCAGAGTTATGGAGTTGGCATCTCTGACATTTCTGACAAAAAATTTGAGAAATTTCTTCATTAATGTGAAAACATAAAATCAGAGAGATGACAACATTCATACTCTGACCATGCCGTCAGTCTCTTCACAGAGACATTTAAAATATAAAAGTTTTCAAGTGTGAGAATTATATAAATTAGGTGTAGGTAAGAATCCCTAGTAAAATGTGAAGCTAAGTCATAAACCCAAGTCATTAGAACTTTTCTGTACAGATATACTTTTTGCCTTGAGGGTCAGTCTGGTATCAGCTTAAGACTTGAATATATGCTTGAATAGCATAGTCACAAATCCAGAACAAACATTTCCAGTCAGTCATATTTTCCCCTGCTTCTCAGTTTTGATAGTAAATGTCTAAGAAACAGCATGAATTCATTTGTTTTCATTAACCATCATTAAAATAAGACAATTATTTTTTCTCTTTTCTTTGCTCACCTCCCCATCCTTGTCTGCATTTAGCTGAATGAAAGAATCTAGGATTTTAATTTATACACAGAATGTATTTCTTCAAGAGAAAGAAAAAGAAGTGGAAAGAAAAAATAAGAGAGAAAGAAATGATAAATATGGACCATTTGGGGCACAGCCTACACTTTAGTGAATGAGCAAGCACATTATCTGAAGCATTCCCTGGAACACTCTAAGGTAACAGATCCTACAGGTGCTCCAGCTATGGAGTAAACCTATCAGTCATGTCTACTAATCAACTTTAGAAAAATTCTCTATCATCTGGGAAGCATTAGAAAAAGTTCATTACTTTCAGAAGTTGTGTTATTGAAGCTCACTGGTCAGTCTCTTTTTAACTCAGCAATGAGATTTCTCGAAGAGGGACTATGAAAGCATACATAATATTGCCCAAAGTAGCTTTGCTCTGCAATCAAGTGTTGTCTCCACAGTCATAAGAAGTAAATCTGGAGACACTAAAATACTTTGTATTGTCATATCTGACTTCAGCATCAACAAATTAATTGTTCCCTGAATACTCTCTGATTCCCTGGTTATTAAGGTAATCGAGAACATTCAACAGACAGTATTTATTGTTATGATGTCTCCCACTAAATATTCTAGTATGACAGTACACTTTTTCAGAAAACAAATCAATGCAACAAAGAAATTGCATGACACTGAAAATGAAAAATGTAATTTTTTACCTGCTTTCTTTGACTTCCTAATGCTAATTGTATAAAATTATGCATAAAGTACTACCTATCATAAGCATAGGACTACCCTTACACAACTACAGATTCACAGTGAACAGCTTTATTCAGTACATATTTTTGTCTGTTTTCTTTCTTCTTGTGTTCCTTCCATTCCTTGTTCTGATTTCTGCAGGAGTGTGTCCTATCTTGTGAAATCCTAGATCCTCCCATTTGGATTGACTCTCATTTGAATTTGTTAAAACCTGGGGTCTTGACTTCCCTCCTCTCTGCCTCTGTGGAGACAGAAAGATAGATAAATAAACTCAGAAGACACCTTTCCATGACTCAGTTAATGGGATTAGATTAATTGCTTAGTTTTCGTCATCACTCAGAGATCATGACAAAGGGTGATTGTCCCTGGCTCCTTTCCTTCTGCTAGAGGAAAGGCAGGCTCCAGCATTTATTTCTTCCAGACTGGACTGGCATAGTACAGGGGACCAGCACATATAACTTGTGATGGCTAACCACCCCCTTCATCATTCAAACATGTGAATAACCCATATTCACAGATTTAAAGATTAGGTGAAATGAAAACTTTTCTGCTGTAGGCTTCAGTATCTTTCTTGCTGGAATAGATGATGATGATGCTACTCTGAGTGGTGAGTCCATGGAGCAGGCTATAATGCAGTGTGGAGGAGTAGGATGTGAAGTTTGTCCTAATATATGGTGACGTTTTAGCTGAGGCAAAGAATTTTTTTAATTTGCTGAAAGGAAACACACATCAAGAGCCAGGAGATTATTTTTTAGGTAAACCAGTTCACAGCATATGATCCCACACCCATCATGGTGTGACATGGATCCCTAAACTATCACCAAATGAACTGATGCAACTCTAAGGAGAAAGAGCTGAACAGATATATTGGTTTGGAGTTCAAATGGAAGGGTTGTGGTTATGTGGCATGGAGTCCAAGTGCTTATTAACTCTTGTCTCCACACCTCTCTCACTCAATGTTAAAGCTTAGGTGCTTTATTACACAGGAGTGTATGTTTATCCTTCAGGGAATTTCTGCTCTTCTGGAGGCACGCTTATGAGTAATTCTTTTCTACTCAGTATAAATGGGCTGGCTGCAGAAAATTGCATGAGTTTAATTAGCTGGTTCAATGATATTATTTTCAAAATATTTTCCCCAATGCACATAGTTCTGTATAGCCTGCTGAAGCCTTATCCTTGGCCCCCGAGTATTCTGCTAAAGTGCCATGGATTCAGTTTGATGCTGTCTTGCAAGACAAGCATTAATGAGACTTTGATAGTCACTTGGACACACACTTAGATGAAAGCCCCACTAAAGAAAAAGGGAGATTTTCCTTTCATTTGACTGGCTTTGTATAAAGCCTTTAGCATTGTCAAAAGCTGTGAGCTATCTCACTTTAAAAAAAAGCTTTGAAGATATGCTAGACACAGTCAGTAAACATACAGATAATGTAATAAATAAAAATTGGTTGTTATAAGCCATACTGGGACTCAAACAGCTAAACTTTATGAAAACAGTAAAATGGTGAATAAATCCACAAACCAGAAGTCTAAAAGAATGGTGGTGGAGAGTGGATGAGAAGACTGGGGTGGTGTTGAGCTTTGTCCTCGACAAATGCACTGTCCAAGAGAGCTGAGCTAGTCCAAGGGATTTCTAATTTACTTTTGGGATAAACTAATCAAACNGGTTGTGCTTTATCTTTATTTGCTGAATGGTTAATTTGCTTTCTATCATGGGAAGAATAAATTATATAGATAGATAGATAGATAGATAGATAGATAGATAGATAGATAGATAGATAGATAGATTAGATAGATAGATAGATAGATAGATAGATAGATAGATAGATAGATAGATAGATATAAAGGAAAGGAAATACAGCCTCAGAAACATTTGTGACACAGAACCAGCCAAAAAATTGCTGTGTATTTCTAGCTGCTGTTACATTGAGTATATATTATTTGTGGACTGTGACTTGGACAGAGTATGTATTCACAATGCTAAAAAGGGAGGCAGGAATTCCCACATCTCCTTTGTGGCCATCTGGATATGAACAGGGTGCTAAAGGGGAAGTAGATTTTTATGGATCTTTGAAATACTTCTCCTACACCCCAAAATCCACAAACCAGAAGGCTAAAAGAATGGTGGTGGAGAGTGGATGAGAAGACTGGGGTGGTGTTGAGCTTTGTCCTCCACAAATGCACTGTCCAAGAGAGCTGAGCTAGTCCAGGGGATTTCTAATTTACTTTCGGGATAAACTAATCAAACAGCTACATATTTTTCACCTACAATGAGAGACATCTGCTGCAAAGGTTTCTGGCTTGTGCATATTGTACTCCAACTCATGATCAGGGCTAAGCCTGTACAAACACCTACATAAATATTATTAGAGTTACTATCAACCAATTTGTATCACAGTAATGCCATTGATTTTCACTGGAAATATACTGGCTATACATCAGCTGAAGAACTGGCTTGCAAATTGAATCTCTTTGCTGAGGCATAAGTATTTAGGGACAGGCTTCAGGAGAACAAATGTGCAGAAGTAACATATAAGATGAATTTGATAAAGGCTTTATCAGCTTCTGAGACTGAAAGACACCACTGTAGGGAACAATTTTATGAAGGACAATGCTGTCTGAAAGGCATGCTGTTCTTGTGAACATCAGATAATAAAATCTTTTTCTTTCTTTTTTAAATGTAGAAATTGGCAACTCCCCCTCCAATTATATGCTAGAAATTATGTAACTCAAATGGAGCACAAACAAAATATTTAGCCCCTGAAAGAGCAGAGAACTTTGGGAAAAAAAATACATATATTAGGCTACCCCAAATGAATCTGAGCATAGCCATTAATTGCTGCATACCTTTTCTTAAAGTAGGTGCAGGCACCTTACAGGGACATCTAGGAACTACTTTTGCTGTACAACAGGACAACAGACACCAAACCATCCCTCTATTAAAAACACATTCCTATGTTTTTTGTTCTTGTTGCTTGCATTGAAATAGAGTCCAATTTTATTAAGACAAATGGGAAGGATCCTACTGATCTTGGTGCCGTTTGAATCAGATCTATCAGGGCTGTGTCAATTCCAATTGACAATTTTTTTTTTTCCATTATGCTTGTGATGTTTTGCTCCAGCAAACCTTGTGTCTCCATGAACACTTCCTTCCTTGCCTCCAAGTATTCTGTTCACTTTCTCCAACAGTGTGTCTTTTTAACATGAGCTGTTTTCAGGTTCATTTTTCTCTTGAGCCCTGCAGATGGAACAGGGTACCACAGCCAGATGACGTATAGAGTCTCTGTTGATTCCAGATTTCTTACAGATTTCTGCTAGGTCCTGTGGTTTGCTTCATGAATCATGCCAGCCTAATCTTGGATGCTATGAAAGAGCTCCTTGCCCTGGTGATGGCTTATGAATAAAACCAAAAGCAAGACCTAGTGAACGGGCCCGATATGACAGAAAAGTATAACCTGCAAAAAATGCACATATAATCCAGAATAAATTCTCTTTAAGAAAGGATTTCTATTAGTTGTACTGAATCATATTCCTATATAATATAAAGAGTCTCTAACATAGTTTCTCTCAAGCATGCTGAAACCTGTTTACAAAGTGAACTTTAGCTGAACTTCAGCTTGAACTGACAAGGAAGCAGGTAGGTCAATCATAGTATGCTTGGGCTTTCTCTTCACAGCATGTATTGTGGGGTGACATCATTCTGATTTGTACAGTGGATTTTTCTGAAGAAAAGACAAAATAGAAATGGGTAGGGAGGCAAGAGAAAAGTATTCCTGAGCATAAGAGTAGCTATCTTAGGCCAGCGTTAGACTAATCTAGACTAGAGGTTAGTAGGAAAGGAATTAAAAATAATAAGCATTTAATTTTACTTTTCTTTGTATCATCCTTTCAGCTTCAGGTATTTGCTGACTGAGATGCAAGGATACAGTAGGAAACTTAATCCACAGCTTCCTATTGTATCTTTGAATTCAGTATAAAAGAAAGAAGGAAGGCAGCAAAGAGAGTGAAATATTAGCAAAGGTGTTGCACGAATAATAGCTTGAAAATTCACATGGCGCTCAGGAAACAAGGCTATGATGACCTTATTTTCTGTTCTCACCTGACCTAATCAGAGCACTTCTAGGGTTAAATAATTAGTCAGAGCAGTGTGCTGGAAAATCCTTGCAGACTTCTCTATCTGAAGACGTATGATGTTTTGAATATGCAAAAATCTCTTCTTAGGTTATAAATTGTGTCCCTCTGTACGTCTTTAATGCTCAACCTCCACCCCCTTCTTCTGGTTTTGGCTGGAGTAGAGTTAATTTTCTTCACAGTGGCAAGTCTGGCAGGGGGAAGATGTGGGTTTGTGCTGAACACAAGATAAAGTATAGATGTTTTTGTTAATCCTGGGCAAAGCTTGCACCGAATCCAAGCTTTTTCTGCTTTTCATACCACCCCACCAGTGAGGAGGTTGGGAGTGCACAAGAAATTTGAGGGAACTCAGCTATATCTAACAGTAATGCTCTTTTGAAAAGGAGATGAAGGCTAATAGCACAGCTGAGGTCTTCAAAATTCCAGCTTCCCCTAAACTTACACCTCAAGCCCAGAGGGATGCAGGGGGACCTCAGCCATGGGACACTGCCCATTTCACATTACTTCTGCAGCAGCTGGCTTGTCTGGAATGTGCTCTGGCTGCATGATACACCTCCAGGAAGTCAAACACAGAGAGACAACCCTACAGCTGCATATGGGGGGAAAGACAACTGTATAGTCTGCACTGTGGAACAGCTCAGGCCAGGATTTTCTCCCCTTTGGGGTTCTTGAAGCTCATCCAAATAATAACTTAACCTCAACATATAGCGTGGACATGTGGCAGCTTCCAGCACAAGCAGGAATGATGGCTTGCTTGTGCCCAGGTGAAGCACAGAGATGGTGCACATAGAGAATGGGTGCACACAGAGAATGAATCCACAAGCGTGGTTACAAGATTTTGCAAAGGGGTGAGTTTTGCCTCATGCGTCTATGACAGCATTAAGCCTTTCCTCTTATGTTCTAAGTAAAAACTAAATTTTAACTTGACTGTGCTAAAATTACACTTTAAATATGAAGCTACATGCTGTAAAGTTTCATTAAAATGCATGCCAATATGCATTTTCTAAAGGACAGCACATTTCTCCAAAACATGAAGCTGGATTTCCCTTTAGTTAGATTTACATAAAGAAGGTGATTATTTTCCTGCAATTTTTTTCCTCCTTAGAAATCTTTCTTTTGCTAAGGGAAGCCCTTGTGAAGTCGTGATTCCTATCAGAAAAACAGTCAATTCTTTTATTTCCAGGAAGGCAACACTGAAACATCAGATAATCAGCAGCTTACAGCTTACTTTGGAATTTGGCACAAATGAGAAAATCACTACATTATAAAAAAAGACATAATGAAGGCTCTTTATAACTGCTTATTATTCTGAGCAGAGAATTTTCTTCTATGGCATTTGTACATTTAAAAAAAAAAAACCCACCAAAACAGAAAAAAAACAGTGAATTTTTATGTATTTATATGATACATTTGCAGGAAGCAGAGCAAACTATGAAAGCCGTGATATGACTGTGGATTGAAAGGAAGTAGCACAGAAGGGTGACATTTATTAATTTACAGATGGTATTACTCTAGCTGCCTGAAACCATAGTGATCTGGTAGCAGGCATGGAACTCCAAATGCCTGAAGCAACCCCAGATGTCACAGCATACACTCCAGGGAATATAATTTAATAATAATTTATATGGCAAGTATAACACTTGTGAAATATGTCATTCAGCACCATCACTGTGCACATTCCCTGGTGAGTAATTTAAGAACATATAATATTTCAGGGCTTTGAATCAGGAAATTATGATAATTAGATTCCTACTTTAAATCAGGTATAGGAAGAGGAAAGTTAATCAACTCAAAAAAATAATTTAGCAGATTTGGATTCTCTAATGACATTTCTAATTGGAATTAGGGCATAATTTGGGACACATATAAAGTTGCTAATTATTATGAAAATATTTTCAAACATGCTGAAGGCTCGAAGGTGAAACAAGCTTATGCAAATCTTGACAATAAAACCTGTCAGATACTCCATAGCTTGATATAAGTATCTGTTCTGAGCACGTCTGGGCTTCGTGTTAAAAACTGTAATTGGAAAATTTTCATTTGGGCCACCTGGCTCCTGAATGAATCCTATGGCTACTGAAGAGGTCTGTGGGATTTTTTGGAAAGGAGTCCATTGTCTCTTTAATTGTGTTTTTCTGGTTGTGGTCCCTATATTTTGTTAATCGTCAGGAATCGCAGCCCTTTCCCTAGCAATAAGATTGATGCAGAAATGTCTTCTCTTCCTAAAGCTGTTTGGTGTGCTCCAAGTCAGTGGAAAGAACTATATGACTGCAGCAGGGCTTAGAAAGCACTTTGTAAATCATCCAGAAGAAAAGCAAATACATTTAAGACAAGTCTTAAAAGCAGAACAATATTTTTCAAAGTGAATATTCTAACCAATAGATTAAAACGTGTACCCTACAGTGCTTGTCTCAGCTTCTTCAGAGGAAGTAGGTTTGTTTGGTGAGCAATAATAAATTGAGGAAAATGCCTCAACACTCTAAAAAACAAAAGGACTTGATCTAAACTTGTGAAAGAGAAGTCTGAGTTATGCCCATGTTAATCCCAAATGCTGCTGCTCACTGTAGTAAAAGAAGTGGCTTTGCACTGTCTAGAGACAGTGCTTCTGTCTCTAGAGGACTTTCAGACTCCCAGATCCTCATTTAGACAACATAGCATTAAAGCTTGTGTACCTGTTCAAGCACATGAAGGATCTACTGCTGCTGATTTTAAAATGCTTTGGATATCCTTCATCTCAGATCTATGTCACTTTACTTTAGGCACCTAGAAGTTACATCCACTAGTCCATCTCCTAGGCTTTCTCTGAAGTCAGTGGAGAGAGCTGAGGGTTTTCAGGGGACAATTTATTCTCCTTTTCTAGACACTAAGGACAACATGAGTCACACATCTAAAGGTGCTTGCCTTTCACCGTTGACTACAGAGAAAGTCAAGATGTTTAACTTTTCGTCACTTAGCGACATAAATTCCACCCACAGTGTCTCCATTAGACATTGTGATTTAAAGAAAACTTAAACAATTTGTGACCTTTGCATAGTCTAGTTTAAGGTACAGAAGAGGGAAGGTTTTTACTGTGCATCATTAAATCTCATCTCTATATTCTTCTTTTGTATCTAAGAAAAAATGAAGGTATTTAACAAAACAGTGCAAAGTCAGAATGTGCACTTTTGCCAAATACACAGCAGTATTTTCTCAAGGGTGTTGTTATAAAATGGAAAGTTTGCACCATCATTCAGTGAGGTACCAATGGAAAACCCAATGCCACCCTTTTTCCTGTGAGTTTTATACTCATGAATCACTGCTCAAGCTCAGGGTCAAGGTGGTCTCCTTGTTCTTTGAAAAGTTATACTACTGACAAATGTCAGAAGAGTGTCTCATTGGATAGCAAGTGAGTTGTAGAGACCACCAAGGATTGCATTCATTCCAGTGAAGTTTCATAAGCAGGCTTCCATGAAATAATCTTGAACACACTTCAAATGCTACTGAACAGAGTAACCAGGAGAAGAAAAACTTCCAGAAAAACAGAAAACCCAACTAGACAAAGGACCAAGTCCAAACCTTAAAGCACATGAAACCATCTCTTGAATAAAAAAAATCTGTTGTCTTCACCTTGATCATGTAGAAATGCAAATGTACCCTTTTCATGCTAATGCAAAGTATCAAAATTATTTACTGCAGAATGAGAGTTTCATGCTTTGCTTCACATACAACAGGCCTTTAACCTATGTACATCCTTTGATACATTCCTTCTCCAAGCTTTTATTGCCTCCTCTGCTTTAGCTTAGCTTTATTCTTTTACCCAGCATGTAGATCAAGAGAAAATATGTTCCATACCTAAAGTTGTATTTTGAGAAACAGGAGAACCTCTGCTGATAGAGTATTTCAAAGGATCTACACTAATGTGCAAGATTGTTGTTATAAAATAAGGCATAACATGGCCATGGCTGTTGCTGTCCCCTTCTGCAGACAAAATAAATAAACAAGTAACACAAGAGTATTCTGTATACCAGGAAAATCTCTGATGGACTGTGGTAGCCCGTAATTTTGTTTGCACCTTTAGTTATGGTTGTGCCCTACCCCCCTGTTAATTTTCAAATTTGGTTTATCCCTACAGTTCCTCCTCCCTTAGTGCCGTCCCCCTTACTGTCTGTCAGCCCAACTCCTCCCCTTGTTCCAGACCCTTTCCTGTCACTCCCAACATAGACCAATCCCTGAAGTGTCCACCCCTTTGGAAATCCCCTAGACTTCCATGCCCCATTGGCCTATGTGACCCTGGTTCCTCCGTCCCCAGGTGCCACTGGTCCCCCACAGCTTCTGTCATCCCCAGCCTCTGCCCTTTCTCCTCCCCATCTGCTCTCCGACTGGTTGCTGTGTTTTCCTGCTCTCTGTTCCGGGCCAGTATTTAAGGTGCCAGTATTTAAGGTGCAGAGTTGTTCTGTCTCTTTGTTCCCTGGAATCCCTTGAATGGAGTTCTTTCTGTTGGACTGCGTCCTGGAGCAAAGAGCCCTTATTTTCCCTTCTACCTTCGCCTCGTCTTTGGCTCTGCACCTTCGCAGCAAGCAGGGGCTCGCTAGCTCTGGTAGCCAGCACTGCCAATTTGCCATCCGAGACCCACTTGTCATGTGAAACCTCTGGGGCACCTGGGTCATTGGCACAGGCCACCGCACCACCTGGGAGAGCTAGCCACAGCTCCGGAGGGGCCGCGACACTGGACATGCAGACCAATTTTGTATCTGCTAAGTCAAATAAGGTTCTTCTGAGCAGTGAATGGAAATCTAAAGCTAAAGTTTTGTCACACCATTTTTAAAGGATTGGGCTAGATCGGTTATATGCAAGCGTTAAAACATGGCTTGCATCAGTGTAATTAGGGAAATAGGATGACACATGGGCAAAGAGAAATACCTCTCTGGGGTTCTGGAGATTGATTGCTTATGGAAGGGAAGAGCAGTCTAGACTGAGCTTTTTTTTGTCTTTTAATTTGGATATTGTAGATACATTTTATGTTTGTTACTGTGGTTTGCCTTATAATGATTAACTACTTTGCCATTAGCGCTATACTCTTTGTGAGGAAAACTCTTTGATATGTTCAAAACTACTAAAGATGAGAGCCCATTTGTGGTTGTCAGAATTTAGTTTTGTTCTTTCTTTGCAACTGAGTGCTGAAGATAATGATATTTTTTTTTTCTGAGGCAGAGAAACCACAAGGTTAATTACATAAAAGTGGAAAATATTAAAAATAAAACTTGTTAGAGTTTAGTTTGACAGTCTCAGACCTTAAATATTATTTACTTCCAATCTCAAAGTAACAATTTAATTAAATAATATATATTGTTAGAATATTTTGCTTCTTTCATATCTTTTTTAATCCAAATAATATATGTAGATTTCATCATAGCAAATCAAGTACCAAGCAATAGAAAGTTTTACAGAAAATTTCTTTATCATCTACAGGATCATTATAAAAAAGAACATAAAGTTGGTTTCAAGCATCAAATTCGCAAGTCAAACCATGAAGCAGATATATCTTGAGACAAAAAAAATACCTTATATCCCCTTTCATTAAATCTGATGGCTATTAGGCTCCTCACAACGACTTACTAATGTTTCTTTATGGTATCAAGTCTCTGTAATAAGAAATAATTTGTTTCTCAAATGTCTGATGCTTTTAGCTGAAATGCAGGTTTGTTTTGTTTTCATACATAAGAATGTATTTAAAAAAATCAGAATCACAGTAAAATAATAACTCAAAATGTGTATCTAGTATGTATTTACATATACAGTGAAATGCCTGCCATTATGTAAAGCGTTAATTTTATCATGGATTTAAATCAAATCTAGTCCAAACAACAACTTTAACCATGAACCAGATCGAAACCTAAGCTATTATTTTGGAGCCTTCAACCAAAATCCCTAGCACTGGTGATTTCCTGTACAAGATGATGGTTGAGCTACAGCATTTCTGGGAAGTACTTCAAATCAACTCCATTTGATCATAATTAATGTACTCCCAGTGCACATTCACTTTACCCTCATCCAAAAGGCATCCCATGTGTATGCTACAAGACTGCTCATCAACCTGACCAAAAAGCCATCAATGAGAGGGAGATTCATTTCCAGAACTGCACTTCTGACTCAATGCAGGATGCAGTAGTGGATGGGCATCCACACCTAATACAAACTCATTCAGCTTCAACCTATGTTTGATTTTAAGCTGGAACTTAGAGGTCTGATGAAACCAAAGGTACTCTTAAGTTCCATTTTAAATTCAGCCCTTCCCTCCTCCTCAAACAGAGCACTGTCACCTCTAATATTTAAGGACCAGAGTAAACCTACAGGTTTCCTCCAGTTTTTCTGCTACATGTTATGAGCATTTGAGAGTGGTACTGGTGTGGGAAAACCACTGGAGTTTCAGCACTGGACTAGAAAATGGTTTAACTGTCATTTTTTCAGAAGGCCTCCACTCCACAATCACTTCTGATTTAATACTTTATTTAGTCACAAGATTTATCTGAACTAGAAATAAAGCTAAAACTAGTTCATTATTTAACTCTTACTGTAAAATGCATGTCTTAGTCTACATACCTTATTCTTTATTTTATTTTATTTTATTTTATTTTATTTTATTTTATTTTATTTTATTTTATTTTATTTTATTTTATTTTATTTTATTTTAATTTTATTTTATTTTTTGGATGCTATTTAATTAACATACATTTCATTACTGCCTTTTGATTATATGTTGCTTTCCTTAATGCAACAAACAGATTTGCCTCAGCACTGATCTCCCAGCTTTGTTCTACTGAAGAATATTTTATTGTCAAAAAGGTGGAATGGAACCACAAATCCCTGAGGTATGAGTGGAATAAGTCTTGTAAACTGCTGCTTTAGCCAGTGATCTTTATTGGACACATACCTCCTTCTGAATACGCACTGAACTCAAGACTCTGGTACCTGAACACTGATCTGCTGCTGCTTCCATCACAAGGGTTTTGTGCTCAGCTTCTCGATCCTGTTTTGTTTGGTTTGTGACTAAAAGGTTACCCTCAGGGAAAGCAAAAAATCCACCGGACACTCAAGAATAAGCCTTCAAAATACTCCCTTGCATGCACACACTGGGTTTACAAACTCTGAAGCTTTCCTGCAACTAACAATATTTAGTTCCAGAAAATGTTGAATTCAGGTGGGTTTTCTTACATACTGGACACTCACAGTCTGCAGTATGAGTTACACTCTTCTGCTCTTTCCCAAATATAAATCTAATTTAAAATTATTTACTCCTGCATTCAAGGAAAAAATCTCCATTGTAGAACTATAATGAAAAATACAATAGTGAAAAGAGCTAAATACATTCACTTCTAATATTTATAAGAATTGTACCTCTGGCACAATGTCATTCCAGGGACATGAGGTCACAAAGAACCCAACAACAAGTACTAGATGAGAAGACACTGGTTTTTTATGCTGTTAAATTAGCTTGATTCCAGCCTTTTTTTTTTTTCTTTCACATGTGAGAAAAGATTACACTGTTTGTACTTTTGCTTTGCAGAACTCTTACACAAAAAAACAAAACAAAAACCACACAAAACCAACAAAAATCCTAAATCACAAACAAACAAAAGTACATTTGGAGTTGCATCTTAATTGCTTTTCCCTAAGGACATCTGTCTTGCTCCGACTTCACAAAGCTAAGATCAATGGTGAAATTTAGAGAATGAAAGACATACACAGTTTTTCTGTGTGTTCTTTGCTTAGGCTTTGAATCACATCTATTAATGAAAACTGAAACTGAACTTCCACCAAAACGAGGTGACTAATAAATGAGGAAATTGTGAGTTCTTTGGTAACCAGTTGTTACCAAAGTTGTAAATTTGACTGGTGAGAAACATTAACTACAAGCAGTCCACCTTCTAACAGGCAAGAGGGTCCAAAGCAGCTGAGTAAACAGCCTTAGGAAGAAGTCCTTACGCATGTGCAGGCCATTCTTTAATGCTGAAGGGAATCCAGTGCATGCTGTGGCACACTTATTTGTCAAGTTGGAGGGGTAAAACTGGAAGTTCCCAAGTTCAAAGCTAACCTTACGAAACTTGACTCATTTAAATGTGTGGAAAAATAGAATCCTATTATTGTGATATTAAATATTTATGGGCACTTTCAAAGATTCAGAATTTTTAGTTGAGGCAGACACATGACTCATCCTTTTGCCTGAGCTTTCTTAATAGTTTTCTGTCGCTTTAGCGTTACCACATGTACAACATTTTACAGACAACCTCTGTGCACTCCTGAGGATAAATATGCATAATAATGACAAAAAACATTCATAATAGGGAAATATTTGTTTCTTGATCTGGTTTGCTTCCATTCTTTGCAAGATGTTGCTGATGTTGATGGAAATTTTTAGCAGCATTTCCTCCTTTGTACTTCTTTCTGACAACAGCTGAGTCAATGGTCATAGGCTTTGTTGAGACATGAACTAACTGCTATGATTTCTCTGTGACCTTTATTTTCACTTTAAAAGAGTATTTCTTCAGAAAGTTAAAATCATTACCTCCTGACTTGACAGCATAGTCCAGAAGGATTCTACATGCAGCTAAGAAATCTGAGTATTTCTTAAATACTGAGGGAGTCTTGCCAATGCTTACCCCCTGACTCTGTCACATACATATTTAACTTTCATTTAAACATAAACTTCTTGCTTGTACCACTGCAACACATATTAATGCAGAAGGTTTTCCTTTCTCATTTGAATAATTTATTCATTTGTCTAGTTTAACAATTCACTAAAGAAGAAAAAAAGTTTGGCAAAACAAAGTAACATACATGTATAATTCTGACTGGTTGTACATGACTTTAAAATATACATTAAACATTTTTCATAAGGATATATAATCGACAAGAAGCATCCTTCTAAGGTAGTGAAGACCGAATTGCAGTGCTTCAGATGTTATAAAATTAAACCATAGGGATTATCTATTATCTAAAAAATGGCTGGTACTGAAAACCTGTCCTGTATGAAACACTTGCCTAAATATGTTTCAGGGCTTAACTGTCCTTTAAATTAGAAATATATCTTATTTTAAATAAGCCTGTTGCTTCTTACTCTGTTCCCCATGGATAACAAAAAATGGGTTGTTTCCCCTTCTTGCAGCATCCGTTTATAGGTTTAAAGACTACAGTATGTTCTACGTTAATCTTGTTATGAAGTGTGAGTCTTTTCCATTGGAAATTTGTAACACTTTAGATCATTCTCATTTGAAGTATCTGTATGATATTCTGATTATCTTGAATGACAGAACTGAAAATCAGATGAGGATGCAGCTGAGACCTGACCCTTATGCAAGGATTCAAATGTCCAATACATGGCACTTCCATTTACACATCAAAATATACTACCTATGCTTTTATTTCAGTCATGCTATGGACTCCATTTCTTCTAATCTGCCACCCTTCCTTCCCTGAGGTTCTGGCTGAGGTTCCTGGAGTTGTCTCAGGCTGTTGCAGTAGACCCACAATGGGAGTTATGGAAAAGTAGAAACTGCCCAAACATAACGGGCAGATTTTTTTTAGGCTTCTCACCCAGTGATTAGTATTTGGGGAAGAGGCCTTGAAGGTCATTGCTACACACTAACAATAAAGTTTCTTCTTCCAAGGATATAATAACAATGTATTTGAGATTTTTTTTTTAAGCTTGGTTTGTGTTACCAAAACTTATGTGAAAAATAAAATTATATTGAAAAATTATATTAGCCTGCTCAATCTAGTAACACATCCTTAACCCAGAAACATGAATGGAATTTAATCTTGAATAATTTCTCTCACATCATAAAGAAAATAATTCTATTAATTGTTTGATTTTTTTTTTTTTTTTCAGAAAATAGTTAAAGCCAATATCATTATGGGTATCCAGTTTTTGGAATGCGGCCTAACTTTTCTTCTGTTGAGTCTCTGAGTCACTTTCTTCACAAAGCACCTGCGGACATTTAATCTTGTGTTAAATTGCAAACTATTTTCTGCCGTCCAACGTGGAACTTTTTTAGCTTCTTCATGTGCTTCTATAATTAGGTTAAATTTGGATGATTCATGATGTTAAATGATCCTCAAGGCCATGCTTCCAAATTTTTCAATAGTACCTCATTAAATGCAAACCAATAAAATGCAAAAGCTATTGTGCATAAATTGTCTCAAGGTCTTCTGATACTTCCTGCACATCCTAGCACAACACTGGCCTGGCTAGACAGCTCTATTTCCTCAGTTTGTGTGTAACATACTAAAACAATTTTTTTACCTACAAATAAAAGATAAGAGCACGAAGGAGACAGGAGAGGGGTGAAAACACACATACAAGCAGTAAGCATCAAAAAGACGCGAGTTGCAGGAAGCTAGGTTTGCATCCTCCACTTTTGGATAAGCTGCTGGGCTGGAATCCTGTTTATGTTACTTGTGTGTGTGCAATATTCTTAAAAAACAGAAGTAAGGATTTGTCTATGGAGCCATGTGACATAGCCATGAACATTCAAGCTGTGTTTTCTGACAGTTGCAAAGATATATTATAGAGGTCAGTAGTCAGTAGGAAGTCCACGAAGGCATCATCCACTGCTGCAGGGAAAATTAAATACTTTCACACTACTGCATCCTCCAGCATAGTGCAAATCCACGATAAAACACAGCGTATCAGAAGGGACAACACCTGCCTGTGCTGTAGCAGAGGAGCCCAAACTGCCTTTAAAAGGGTCTGCGACCAAAGGGTTCTCTGTTCCAGAAAGTCCCTGTAGTATTGCTACCTCCTCTGTTTTCACTGATGTGGTTTGGGGTTCAGATTAACACAGGTGAAAATCTCTAAAAAAGAGCCTGCAGCACCCCTTCCCCAAGATGTTTCATCTGGCAGTCACATGACAAAGCAGAAAGGGGAGCAGGGACTGTGTGACAATGTCTCTGTGAACAAACATTCCTCTGCTGCATCTATCTATATCACTCTTGTTCTTTTCGCAGCATGGAAGACAAAACACTGTCAATCCTTATGGCCACGCCCCATGTTCCTGTAAATTCAGCTTTACCTGCTTTCACAACATGGTCTGTATACCTTCCAGGGCCTGTATTGTGCTTGTAATCTGATGGCAGCAATTGTAAATATACATATTTTACTTACCATCTCACAGCTGGAGCAATGTTGGTTTCTCCTGTGGGATGGATTTATTTTAGAACAGCCCATGAACACATACTTTAATATCTCTACAGCCACCTTTCTGTGCCCTATCCCGTGAATGAAGAAGAATCATGAAGCCATCAGCCTGTAAATTTATTTTTCCCTTCCTGATGAGTTGTTTCCAAGGCTGTGGAACAGCCCTGGAAATCCCTGGAGTTGTGAAGGCTTTCAGAACACTGTTACAGAGGCTCACCAAAAGCATACCATACTCTCCTTATCTTCCTAATCACAACCCACAACCATTGGAACAAGAAACACCCAACTCTGTTTATTTATTGCAATGTGTGTTGCAGTACTTGAAAGGCAAAAAAAGCTTTTTTTTCAAGATACACAGCAGCTCTTCCACTTACCCTTTAATACATGACGCAGGTGGCCTGAAATACAGATGCAGTAGAATCCCCACTCTCGGCATTGTGAAAGAAAAGGAAAGAGATTCAGAAAATACCAGCTGCAGGATATCATTCTGTTTCTTTTTTTTTCCCTCAGCTCAATATGGAGACCCAAATTTCCCCCCCAGGATAGCTGGGTACAATTGCAATGTGTCATGTACAGCAAACACTTGGTTAGGGCACCCACACTGATCACTGTGCTGATGTGGGAGGTTGCCATTTGCACTTCAAGCTGGCTAAGGTGTAATGTACCTTTCCAATAAACTAAATTACACTGCTCTACTAGAGATTCTAATGAAACTTCAGCCTCAAATGCACTCTTTTCTAACCATCCACAAAACTGAAATTTGTGTGCACTCTGCCAGCTCACTTTTCAATCTTGGAAATGTACCTACCTTGCCTTGAAAAATGTAAGCTGATCTTGCTGTTATCCATTTAGAACATGGCTGGAAATGGGATCTTTACAATCCACTCCACTGGCTATGCTTTCTCCTATTTTTTACTTTCTCCTGCTTGTCAGGGGTATTTCCTTTTGGCTCCTGCTGTCAGGAGCCTGTCACCTAAATCCACCTGAAAAGGAAACAGAATCCATTTTGTCAGTTAGCAATAGATGCTCTCAGCCATATCTATGCATTCTTCTTGCTTTTTAGCATCTCATAAGCAATTCCTTTCCCAGGTAGGACCAGTGCCTTGGGTTGAATTCTGGGACGCTCCCCATGTGACAGCTGTCACTACCAGCTAATAGTAACACATGAGGAAGCAAAGGCCACCCCAGAGAGTTGTAGCACCACTCACTTTATGTTTTGTGTGCTTGATTTGCTGGGGGTGTGTGCCAGCATTTCCATGATTACTTTTGAAAGGCTATAAAATCAGCTCAGAAACTTCTCAATGGTGATGTGTGGTTATAGCCAGGAAACAATTTCTTCTCCCTGGTGAAGTTTTTCTTTTGGTATGCATTTTAAGTGACATAAAAGTAAGATCAGTTACTATGCTATGTTGGCCTTGGACATATTTTCAGATTTTTAATGGCTTTAAACAAAAAACCACTTGTCTTTGGCAAGTGATTAATTAATTATATTTGAAAATTAAATCTGTCAAGATAATGAAGTTCAAAATTAACTGCTGAACATAAAGAATATTACTCTATGCAATTTTCATAATATTTAAAATTCTGGATGATAGCATAATTCTAGAACACAAGCTAAGTTTCAGGGGAGATATTTTCCTTACATTAAAAAAAAAAAAGTAATTTTCTACATTGTTAACCCACATCCAAGATGGTCTGATTAGAACACTGCTGAATGTTAACCCTGGGAAGGTGGCTAAGCCACACAAAACAACTTACCCATTCCTCTACACCAGGGTGAGGGAGAGAATCTGAAGTGTAAAAGTGAGAAAACTTGTGGGTTGAGATAAGGACAGTTTGATAGGTAAGGGAAGCCATGCACAAGCAAAGTAAACAAGGAATTCCTTCAGGACTCCCCCTACGCAGCCAGACATTCAGTCATTTTCAGGAAAGCCAGGCTCCATCATGCATTAGCAGTGCCTTGGGAAGACAAACATCATCAGTCTGAGCTTTCCCTCTTCCTCCTCTTTCTCCCAGCTCTTATTGCTAAGCACAGCATCATATTGGCACAGGATACCCCTCTGATCCATCAATGTCTCTTGTCTCATCAGTGTCCTCTCCCAAATTCTTGTGCATTCCCAACTTGCTGGCTTGGTGGGTTGGAGTGAGAAACAGAGAAACCCTTGGTGCAGTGTAAGCACTGCTCAGCAACAACTAAAACATCAATACTGTTTTGGTCACCTGTCCAAAATATAATAGCATACATAAACTGCTGCAAATCCCAAAGCCATACAAACATTAAAAGTTTCTGTAAATCTGAATAAACATAAAAGGAGAACAAGGGAAAGGGAAGCCTGATGACTAAGAAGTTTCCTTTCTTCTTCTTCCTCGTTAGCCATATTTCCTAGTGTCTTCCATTGCTATTTGGCATCTTTCACCTAAAAGTACGTGGATGCATACAAGTCGTTTTCATGTCTAGCAACAGAATACAAGTCAGTCATGGTTTGTATGTGCATATCTCTCCCCCAATATTACAGCAGAGTGAAGAAAGTAATTAATAAAAAACTTCTAAACGACTTGCTAAGGCTATCTGCTCCAGCTACTCTGGTGGATGATAAGTCTAACTGAATATTCCTTGGTAATATTTTTCATGAAAATGCTTTGATTCTTGGATTAATTTCAACTTGTTATTTTTTTATATAACTTAAAAAATAGAAATACATATTTCCTAGTGGATTTTCCTCTGTCTTCATTTAATGTACCACCATTTTATTTATTTGTTTCTGAATCATTGCTGTTATCAGTCTTCCCTGATCTTACCCAAAATGACAGAAACCAGGGAATAAGGAGTAGTACTGTTGGATATCTATGTGTCTTAGAAAAGATAGATTTAGCGCTAACAGCCATGCTTTTCCTATTAGCTACTAAGCTGAGATGATCACTTTAAATGCAGACATCTGAAATTCAGAAATTAGGACTGGGCACGAGAGTTAGAATATTTTAATAAATCCTGATGTGTATCTGATTTTAATCTGTATCTGATTTGAATCTTTCCTATCCTATTACAGAAAGAGAAATCAAGAGACAATTATCTCAGTATGCCTTTATTGTTTTGGTGTGGGACAAGACAATTTGGTGGTCTTTTTCTTTACATTCAGCCTTAAGAAACCACAAACAGAGGAACATATTTACTTAGCTTGTTTTGAGTGAAAAGGAGGAGCCATTTATTTCTAAGCAGTCTCTACAGAGATCAAGGATAGACTAATTAAGTTTGGCTTAATCTACTAATCACACTGCAAGTCAGTATCCCACAAAAAAACCACTTCCCCATTACAGTGGCAAATTGGTAAATAATCACCTCTCCATACTCTTTTCATTTGCCACTTTCTTCTCTATTTTTGGGTAAGGATGAAGATAAACTGTTTCCCAGCAGAAAAGGGTCATGTCAGTCAGAACTGATTTGGAGTACTGTTGTTTTGGAAACATAAGGAAGAAATTTGAAGAGAGCCTTTTGTCTGTCTGGATAGTTACTGAGATTCTGGATGTAATAAAGGGTGCCAGCGTGAGGGTGACTAACTGATGATGCTTTTCAATATAAGTTACAGAAACAATGCAGTATTGCTTTTGTACTTTTAAAATGAAAATCCTTCTCTTGTTGAAATCAACGGAAGTCACACATTTAACATTCTGCTCAGATATCCTGTTCCTCTGAGTCATCTAGTAAGACTGCTAAGCATTTCACATTATGAATTCTTTATTCAAACACAAAATATATACTTGACAAGTATATGTTGCAATATATTTAATTAATAAATATTTATAGACATTTATAAAAAGTGTATATTATCTGCCATATTTTTCAACATATTTAAAAGAATATGTATTTTGCTGTCTTACAAATACATTGCCGTATGGTTTATTTCTGCCAATATCCAGGTGCTCTTCCTACAGAATAGATTCTTTTTGCAAGTGGATTCATAAGAAAATTCTTCTTTTTAATAATTTGGATTCTTTTTCCTTCTGTTTTCTATTTCTTCATACCTGTCATCCTCCTCTATTACCTATTAACTTGATATGTCAACTAAAGCTTTGAAAAAATGCTCAAAGCTTGGAACTGCATCCAAATTTTGAATACAAAACCATATTTCTCTTTGCGGAACTTACATGTTTGTGTAATTGTCTAGCACCGTATACAACTCAGCATATATAGTGAAGTATGAAACAGGGCCGTTATTATAAATGCAGACAATTCTGCAGTAATTGATACAGAAAACATTACAAATCAGCTTGCATTTTAAATTCCAGACGTTTACTCACCCAGAACTCTCTGAAAAATGTTATTTTGGTGGAGACAAAAGGTGGTACCTGTTCATAAAACTTTGCTTTAATAAGATTTTATTGTTGGGATTCAAGAGTACTCTAGACAAGAACTTGGTACTTGAGATAAATCCTAATGAAGCATTCTTCTCTCACTGAAGCAGAAGTTATGAAGATTATGTCAAACATCCTTTGGCAACTATCAGAAAAATCCAAGAAGACTTTCAGTTTTGTACTCCGACTACTGCTTTTAATACTTTGTATGTGTGAAGGTAGGATAATCTCTTAGCAAAGGTACAACAGGTACTCAGAATAGTCTGTATACAATACAATTCTTGTTTCATCTGTGCACCCCCATGTTTCAGTAGACTCCATCATGTTTGTCATAAATCAAATCATCTTTTGGTCCACAGTATTTCAGAGAAGACTTTCATTATATTCTGCAATATTTTTATTTTTCTTCCAGTTACAGTTTTCCATGTTCAGTCATTTCAGAACAGAATATTATTAACATAACCTATACTCTGAAGGCATGTATGTAGTACAGAATCAACAATGGTAACGTGCAGGAAAAGAAGAAAAAAACAGTTTACGGAAATTCATCCCAAGTGGTGGGTCAACAGTTTTGTTAGTATTGATGTTATGAAGAGAAATCTCCCTGAAATATTTAATTTTCCCATTCAGGCATCTAAGTGCCCTTTTGCCATGCAATGAACCCCCTGACAGTCAGTGTATGAATCATCCTGATAATGAGTCTCACACTCCTGGCTATGAGGAGGAATGAGAAGACAAATGAAAATGCACAGTGGAGGTTCAAATCCTTGAAATAATTCTGGGCGTTTCTCTAATGAGTCGTGCAAGGGTTTATCTGTCACCTACCTCTGAAGAACTTGTGGAGCCCATGGGTTCTCTCTTATCTCACCCTCACCTCTAATGGCCAGAGCAAATGGAGACTATTTACCCCCTCAGGCTCACACATGTCCTTATGAAATGAGTGAGAAGGATGTGGGATCAAGAGACATACTCCTCGCCTCTTCAGATCTAAACCCTGTTGTGTGCTTGTTCCTTTATTGATTCAATCAGTGCCTTTACACTGCTTTGATTAAGGATCTAATCTAATCTCTTGTAAAGTGAGTTTCTTAGTCATGCCCAGCCAGTGAGCTATTGAGGTAGACTACTCCAAGAAGGTGTTTGTTCATTTAAAGTAGAAGAAACATTTTCTTCTGGTTGTAAGAAGGGTCTGTGAAGAAGGTGGATGGTGACACTTTTTTTATTAGCTTTCAGTTAATCGTGGCCCAAATAATAAGCATTAAAGAAGTAATATGTTAAGTGTCTGAATAAAACACATCCCAGTTATCAGGAGTGAGAAATACCTATCAGTTCTGATTAGATCAAGGGAAACATATATGGTACGGTAGGTCTGATGTGTTGAATTCTTCAGGGATGTGCAAATAGTTGAATGTTCAGTTTAAAAAGAAGTGGCAGCAAACAGATTGTTGTCTTTTGTATTAGGCACAGGCATTTCAGGCTGAAATACCTCTTACCTGTGTCTCATCCTGATAGTTATTAAATGGGGAACAATATGAACTGAACTTTAACTGAACTTTTAATTCAGAGGCACAGAAAACAATAAAAGCATTCCCAGTTCTTATCCTAGGTGTCCGTTGACTAATTCCAAGCCTGCAAGCATGCAGCAGATCAGTCCTTTCAGTCAGTAATCAGTAAGCAGTTTACCAATACTCAGAAGAAGTCAGCAAGAGAAAGATGTCTCTCGTCCAAACGCTTTCCACTTCCTCATTGCTTGGGTTAAAAAAAAGGAGGTCTTGGGGAAAAAAATAAGTCATGTCTACAACTTTCAGTGGGGATATTTAGAGTATAACATGAGGTGCCTCTTTTTCTGCATCTGATGGGATATAGGTCAGATAGTCTACTTCTAATTTGATGTAGGTCTAGGATATGTTTATAGATATTGTTCCAGTGGGATAACTTAGCAATTACCAGTACTCAGCTGTCTGTAAAATATCCTACAGCAGTGCTGCACACCTTTTGCACATTTCCTTCATATTCTTTTGAGTCATTGCATCAGCTCTTTTCAAGCTGCTTGTATCACTCTGAGGATACATGCAAAGAATTACAGTCATGAGGACTGCTTTCTTGTGATCTGTATTACAATATTCTATGGACACATGCATTGTTGCATATATTACTGCATATGTTAATACATAACAATAATATCTAATAATATAATATGTTATACAGTGCATTGCTAGTTTGGAAGCTATACAATAATCTTCTGTGTTCACATTATGAGGATCAACAGCTGGGCACGGTATATGGTTCCATGCTTTTCAGTTGTGGGACAAGAACCTCTGCAAAGAAAGAGCATTTTTTTCTGTCAATACTTTTATTAGGGTTGATACAAGATTCAAAAAAATTTAAAAGAGTTTCTCTGCTGTATAGGTTTATGGAGAAGACATGGTTACAGAAAATGGTGTTTGGTCCTCCTGAGTACTATACAGCAAACAAGTAGAGGTATAAATTGAATGTGTTAGTACAAAATAAGTGAAATGAGTGTTAACATATCCCCTTTCTACTGAACTCTTTTGATATCATCGCCTCATTCTCTTCTTTTATTCCCATTCTATTTGTCTCTTTACCCCTCATGCCATCTGACAGAATGGATCGTAAATCCATTAAAGAAGGGACAGGAGTTCTTTAAAATGTTGCACTTGCACTTCAGTTCTGAGTTGATATTCTTAGGCACTATCATAAACACTTAATAATGACAACATTTATGAAAGAATTGATGCTAAGATGGCCTATTTAAAATAAATATTTCTCTAGCACATAGTCACCCTGGGGGTTTGTCCCCTTGTATCTCTTTGGTGTCCCCTTAGCCTGATTTCCATATTCTATGTATTCTCTTTTTACTACTGAAGCATTTAAGATTAAGAAAAAAAAGTTCCACTACATTAGTTGGGTTTTAATACCACAAAATTTGTGATTATAGAAATACACAGAAGAGATTGCAATGTTTATTAGCTAGGAGTAGAGATGAGCACATAAGTATTTTCCTGTCCTGTGGAATCAGCATTCAAAAATCCTGTTATGCATATTCTAATAATTATTTTATTTTATTTTATTTTATTTTATTTTATTTTATTTTATTTTATTTTATTTTATTTTATTTTATTTTATTTTAAATTTTCATTAGTTTATCAATTATGCATTACATGTTTACAAGATTTTTTGGAATCTTTCTTGCAGTGGATTTGGCACTGTTAGGTTTGCTGTTAGACTCAGTGATTGTGAAGGGTTTTTTCAACCAAAATGATTCTATGATTCTATCATTTCTTTAAGTTATTAAAATTTCTCTGATTTTTGATTCTAATGACATGCATATAGTCTAGGTTAGCACATTACGCTCACTTTCATAGACTTCTAGAAAGTCACTGAATCATATCCTTGTTTAAAAATAACTCACTGGTGTGAACAGAAATGATCGGGCTTGGAATCAAAACCAATTTGGTCTTGATTCAAGTCCATCCAATAATCCATTTGATTAGTTCTTAGAAATTTTCCAAGTCAATAGGCTGTTAAGATCTTGATTTCTCACTGGGAATAAAACTTTCCTTAAAAGTATGAACCTGAAAAAAATGTGCTCATGTCATTTTGTTGTGCAGACCCAGACTGAGAAGAAATATCTTCTGATCAGTTTGCAGTCCCTCTAACTGAAACTGACCAAAGGATGGAAGCAGGATTCCTTAAATGTCCCTGCATATGATGCTTAGACAAATTAATAGCTGAACTAATTGGAAAATACTAAGAGAAAGTTTAAAAATCTATTATCTTCTGATTTGTTGTATAAACTAAAGATTTAGGTTTGTGGTTTTGATAAAAACTTTCCTATGAAACACTACACATGAGAATAAGCTTCCTTTGCAAAACCTTGACCGCCAGTGTCAAAAGTCTGAGAAGAATGGACAGTGCAGCAGTTTTTTCTCAGATTTGGTGTTCAGAAATATTTTAATTTTAGAGAAATACAGAATTTTAAAATGTTGCATGCAGTGGGACGCAGACGGAATTAATCCTTTTCCTTGGGGATTTTGGAGTAGGGAAGCCAGAAATCAGCCTCCACATCCTTCCTGTATATCTTTCACTTCCACTCCACTCTCCTCTCTCCCCATCTGCTCCATCTGAAGTTGCCTCCATGCCTCAAGGACAATTTCCTGATATTCACTAGAAAGGAGAATGTTTTTAAATTAACATCCTTCCACATATATCATGTGTACCTCACATGATCCATCCTATTTCAAAATTACTCTTCCTTGACAATGAATTACACTGGACCTGCACAGAACCAACACAACTGGGAGCAGAAATAGGGAACATTAGAGGCAGGGGTCTAATACAGGAGAAGGATACGTGAGCAGGGAATTTATTATAACAGTGGTGTTGGTACAGTAAAAAGCCTGTGCTTGCTTATCCTGGGCTAGAATTTCCTGCTCAGGTGTCTAATCCACTGTAAAATTAAATTCCTTTTTTTTAATTATAAAGATAAGAAGAAATTATAATAGTGACTAGTCTGTATTTTACTGCTTTTGTTCAAATGATTTCATAGAAACAGAATATGGAATAAGAAACAATCAAGGAGAACAATCAACAGGCTGGTGAATAAAACAGGCTAATTCTTTCATAGCACTGAATGTTTTCATGAAAAACATGGAAAGTTAGGGTGACATATCTCTGAGGCCATCAGCTGAGGTGCTAACCTAAAAACTAGGTCACTGTGATAGAGACTAACCTGAGAAACATACAGTCTCAGTTATGATACTTTTCTATCTGTTGCAATCCCTTGTTTGAATTGTCCTTTAAGGAGGAAGGCAGGAAACATAGAAGGTTTATTTGTGCCAGGTTGCTATTGCATGCTAAAATTTATCAGGTGCTCATCTTTTCTTCAGTGTCAGCACAAGGAATAGCTATAGCAAATTAATTCAAATGAAAAAAAAAGAGGGAATAAAACCGTAAGAAAAAAATCAAAATCTGTGGTCAGTATTAATGATCTACTTTCCTTTTCTTAATTAATTTTAATTTGCATATTTGTAGTGGAATTTTGATGTTTTTAGCCAGTCTACTTGATCATAACATTCCCTTAATATTTTTATTTATTTTTCTATTCTTAATCTTGAGGCTCTTAATAACTGTGTAACGTCCAAAATGCTAAATTGGCAGAGATATGAGAGTCCCTGTAGCCTCAGATTCTGAAGCTGAGAACTAGGTCAAGTATTTCAATAAATGCTGTGTCTAGATGAAATAATAGACATAAAAAAATTAATGTACATCCAAACTATGTTAATCTAAGGTTTCTGATATTTCCTAATAAAGTAGACCACTCCTACACATATTCTTGAAATAGTCTTCTCAAGGTGCTAATTAATAAGCACAAATCTCCTCTGACATATGTAGAAGCATTTTAAAAAATATGTTTCTAGCCTCCCATGAGACTTGAGCACTATACAGATATGTGGTCAACTGGTTTCACCCAAAAAAGATGATTTAATGTAGATCTGAAAGAAACGTTTTTCTATTTCATTATCAACAGATTGTTAGCAAAACCTGGGTTAGATTCTGGTATGCTTACTCGTGTAAGAGGAACAATGTATATAGTTTATGCTGGTTTTGATAAAAAAATATTCAGAATTTAAAAAAACCCCACTGGTGGATAAAGGTATCTCTTAGCAGAGTTAGAACATCAGATTCTGATATTTATTGAGGCTGAGATGATGACAGCTTGCTATTCTGAGCATGTTTGTAAACATAGGCTGACAATTCACTGAGGTACTGAATGAACAAACTCCACATTCAAGCACTGGGCTTCATTCTGATCCATGTTTCACCCGCTGATGGCCAGAAGGAAGGGGAGTGCATTATTCACACGGAGCCTTCAGGTGGGAGTCATACCTGCGATGCCTGGGCTGAGAAGGATGCAAACCTTGCCTCATGTGTCATCTGAGTAGGTTCAGGTGAAGCCCACAAGAACAGCATCAAATAATTTCCAGCATCAACAAGATACAAGATGGGTGCCAATAGCAACTCACTGGTACTCCAAAGGGTGAGGATGCCACAAGCACAAGTCTGTGATGCGTGTGTGAAGCTATTCTGTACTCGCTAAACCCAGTCCCAGTGCTTCCATGATACCTCATCCCCTGGCAGAAGCTGATCTGTGGGTCATAATGTGTGCCTAGGCTTTGTCTAGCTTGACTTTTGCTTTAATAATAACAATGAAAATAATAACAGCAATAACTCACCATTAATAATAATATAACAATAGTGAGAAATAGTAATATTCCCTATTCACATAAAAATGGCTGCACTGAATCAGACCAAAGGTCCTTTTTCCCTCATGCTGTCTCCTGACACTGGTTGGGGCAAATGCTTGGAGCTGTGTAATCACTAGGACACACACAGTAGATGAAAGGTTCACTAGAATCTACTCCATCTTATTCCAGCTGGGAATTGGCCCACTATTGCTAAGCAGCCCACTGCAAACCTCCATGCACACTGCATGATATCTTACCACTTACTGAGCGTGCTACTTACATCTGGATGTAAAAATGCAATTTAATATTGAAAATTTAAATGAAAAGCAACTAATTAATAAGTTTCTGACAACTAGGCAGCCTTTTAAAATTTTTTCCCATGCAACTTCTAACTTTGTTCCATTTAGTTTGAGGATATGGTGCCTGTATCATAGAGCACTTTTAAACCAACAAAGAGCTTTGTCTTGTACTAAGTTTACAAGCAGGTGTAAGATGTGAGTATCGTGCAAGTCTTTTTACAGGGCTCAAATGTCAAATCCCTGCTCACCAGCAAGCATTATCATTGTTTTACAAAAGCCAGTGATGAGAATAATAATCATAACCTCAACCAAGAGGATTGATTAGTGTGGGATAGCACCACACACAAAGCTGTTTAGCATGTTATTGCAGGCAGAAATGTTACTTAAGCCTATTGAAGGAAATACTTGCTCAAGCAATTCACTGTAATGTCCTAGATATCAAAAGATGTTGCAGTACTGACATTTATTCTTCTGTATGACCATGAATATTTCATGATCAAGCAGATTAAAACACGTCTTAAGTAATTATTCTGAGCTATTTACTACTAAATTCTCTGCTTAGTCAAGGATTCATTTTCCATTTGTTTTGGTACAGAATCTAGTAAATATATTTAAATCAACTGAATCAGGGCATATATAGCATATGTTCAACTAAACTATTTAACACTGATGAGAAAAAGTAGTAGTTGTGTAGAATTAATATAATGAATTGTTGTTGCTAACTATTAAAATAGCTGTAAACAATTTTTCCAGCAATTTTTCATGCTCAGAAAAACAAGATGAGTTTGAAAACAAGAAAAAAATTCATTATTTGCATAAACCTCCTATAAGTTAACTCAAGCACTCTCCGCTCCCCACCCCCCAATTCAAACATACATTTGTCCTCATCTCACCTCTGAATCATCTGTTCAATCTGCCCTTTCTCCATCATGCTGTGCTGAACTCATTGCTTCAGTCATATGAAATAGGAAGCTGAGAGACAGAAATGTTTTTGTGCAATAACCTGTCCAGCTCCCATTCAGAAATAGTAAAGTAAAAATTATATGAAAGGACATCAGCTGCCCGATTATACAAAGAGAGACCTATCCCTATCCCTTCAATGAGATAGGCTTACAAGTAAGAATCATAGACTTGGTATTTGGAAGAAAAAAGTGGTTTTTAATCTAATGGTGTGAGTTTTGATTCAACAGCCTAGTACTCAATACGTTCTTCATGTTATGCTTGCGTTTGAGTAACAGGTGAACTGGAGTCTCTGCACACACAGTACCTATTCAGGGGGTGCTTTTGTGCACCTGCAGGATTTCCATGCTCATTTATAAAGAGTTGCTTTACCTTGTTGCAAATTCCCAAGAACCAGTAGAACATAGTGGGAGGTAGGCAGTGCTTGGGATAAAGGCATGAGAGGGTCTCCAAGCAGGATGTCTCCCAGGCCATTTAGCAGCTCTCCTGTAAGTAACACAGATTAAAAACACCGCCACCATACCAGCTGTGGCTATCCCCCAAATCCAAACAATTCAGGGAGTACATAGTTTGCATTTGTCCTTCATAGATCTTGACATGACAAAGGTCTTGTTATTACTCTCAGGCAACTGGAAGACTTGCACTTTGTGGCAGCTTTGAATTCTTTTCCAGGAACTGGAAGAGAGTCATTCTTCCTCCCAGCTGGGGATTTAATGATTTTGACATTAACTTAGGTTCATTGCTTTCCTTCAAGTGTTTTGCATTCTTTAGTTCTAGATAATTGTTCATCAGGGCAATTATATAAAACAGCACAGCCTGGACCCCCAAAGTAGTGAAAACTCAATATTTTAAATTAAATCCACACCAACTGTGAGGCCTCAGCTCCTTGAAAATTAAAATCACAGTTCCTTCCTTCATGTTGTTTTTATCAAATCAGCATTTAGAGACTGAAAGAATTTTTTATACTAGTGCATTTGACTTTGAGGGTGGAATTGACAACTGTTGAAGCAAGTGCTTCCTAACTCAGAGCAATTTCTCTTCAAATGAGGATTTTTAAAAGATATTTTTGTTGATAGATTCTTAGTCATGCCATGTGAGCATTTCATGAAGCTGAGGAAACTCCTAGAGCACAAAAAATAAAAAGAGAGAGATGGGCTTATGAAATCTGTTTGCCATTCAGGTTAAATAAAAAAACACAAATGGATCTGATATCTGTTAAAACATTACAACATTTTTATTTTTTCTCATAATACTAAGCAATAGCTTCTGTACCACAGAGGCAAACATAGGTACAGAGTAAAGTGTTGAGAACCCATGCAGGATAAGAGCTAGGCACTGGATCTCTAATGAAATATTATGGCTATTGAAGAATGTTAGTGGAAAAAAAAGAATTTTTTTTTCTTTTTACTATCACATTATAAGAAAAACAAGTCCTATTATACAGGAAATTTCCTTCTGGATGAAGAATTTAATGTTAATAATAATTCATGCAGCAGAAAGATCTAAAATTCACTATGAAGTATAAATGATAGTACTTTGCAGCAATTGCTTATATTAGTTTGCTTTTATGACTTCACACTGACTCAAATACAGATAATTTCAATGTACTATACCTGAAAAATGAAAAAAATTATGATCCTTTATATACTCTACGTCACATGGTGTGATTCTTGTGCTGTCCTGTCAGGGACAGGAGCTCGACTTCAATGATTGTTGTGGGTCCCTTCCTACTCAGGATATTCAATGATTCTCCATTTTCCAAACATGGTATCATGGTATTAGAATTTCTATGTTATCAAAAAGTTATTAGCCTGTAAAAAAATTCTGGTTTTCTCTTCATCACTGCAAATAGAAATAACGTATCTATGGCAAATGTCTGGTGTAGTGCAGGCTTTTTTTCTGACTTTGACAGCTGGCTGANATATATATATATCCACACAGAGAGAAACACATTATTACTTTCACTCCACTAACCAATACCTCTAAATGCAGATTGCTGGGGAAATAGTTTCTACTCATACTTTTGTAATTTGGAGACTTGTTTGTTAAGAAAAATAGTGGTTTCTGATATATAGTATTCCAAGCCAATAAGGAGAAAGACCAGCACCACAACCAAAAATCGCAGAAAAATATGGAGTTCAGATATAAAGTCAAATTTAAATTAATCCCATTTGTTTTAGAAAAATGTACATTTCCATGCAAAGTACTTTTAGTCATTTAGTTTGACTCAGAGGCAGGCATCACTTATGGAGTCTGTGGACAAAAAATGAAAAGAAACTGAATTTTTGTTACCTTTGTTCCAGAATGTTTGTCCCAAAGCCTTCCAGAATGCTTTAGTACAGTGATCAAAAATAGATGTGCATGAACATCTCAGTGCATCATTTGACCTTTGATTATCACATTGTTTATTGCTCTTCTAGATGACACTCCTTTGTTAAATCAGAATTATCCTCCTGTCCCGTGTGGATTGGCTGGACCACTTTGTAAAACTTCAATGTTACTACTTAAAACAGAGTAAATAATAAGAAAAATGGAATGCTGCATGCCAGTCCACTTGACAAGAGTGAGGAATGCAGACTTGCAGGGCTTAACCAGCCCTGTTCCAGATTTTCCCTGTGAAGGAAGGAGGTCAGAGGACGTGTCTGTAGGGCACAGCAGGGAAAGCAGCCAATATTGCTTGAATGAGAAAAGTGCTGGAAGTTAGTCTGCAATATTTGTTGGCAGCAATGCTGTAAATGTGGCCTTCCAGTTGCCATGGTTACAAGCAGACTTTCATACAGACTGGTAACAAAATAAGTGCCCTCCAGTTATTTGTTGCCTGTTTCACACGTTCCCCACTTTTCATAATGATTTATTCCAATTGCCTAGCACTTCTCGTAGAAATATTCATCACCGTCTGGGGCTCAGTTTTTCATTCTTCTTCAGCTTCCACTATTAATTCAGGACATTGAAGAACTGGAACAAATAGTAATGTTTTAACTTCTTTTTTTTGGTACAGCAATTGCCTGGATGTTAACAGGTTAATTTTGTATAAAATTTAGGGTTTAAGACAGGATTTCTGCCATATGTGACTTGTCTTTTTCCTTTTCCCCCCCATACATAAATATGATAATTAATCATTAGCAAATTAATCTCCTCGTCTAGCTTTTCAGAACTGTTTTCAGAACTGTCAGCCTCTGTGCCTACTGCAGAGCACACAGACAAGACTGTAAACTAAAGTGAGAGCTGACTTAACTATTTGCAGTTCAGAAAACTTAAAAACTACAAAAACATAAACCAGAAGCAGTAATTGAAACTTAGGTTTTTCCTAGAGCCGTTGTAATGATCTACTGTATATACTATTACTAGGGAAAGTACCATAAAGTCTGTATCATAATTTTAAGCCTATAGGAAGGTGATAAGCTTTTTCACTGCAACAGATAAGTGGATTTTGTTCTCTAGATTGGTCACTGGACTGAACATTTATCCTGGACAGAAGAAATTCTGGGACTCTGAGACTCTAGGATCATTCTCTGTTTATTGGTATATCTTGAAAAAGAAAAGGTACAGCCTGACAGTCAAGATTCAAATTAATTGTGAGCATTTCATTGCACTGAGTGACCAAAGCTACAGAAACCATTCAGGTAACATCAAGACCACCTCATGAGCAAATGAGCAAACTCTGTGCCTTCCCATGACTGTAACACGTCCCAGGAGAGACTGACTGGGTAAGGTGCTTCCTCTCTGTTCCTTCAAATGCAATGCAGATTTGTCAAGAAGAGGCTTCTGGCACTGAGAGAGCCAGGGAGAGCTATTTGAAGTCCTCAACGTGTATCTTCACTGACAACCCTTCAGTACCACTCAACATGCAATCTACTATCCGTAATTGTCTCTCGACTTCAGTAGTTGAACATCTGGCTGCTGGGGATAATAGCATTTTTAAAGTTAATCTGTGTTTGCACAAGCTCTACAGAAGCTGTTTATCAAAGCTTATTAGATCCTTGAATTCCTGAGTCTGTCATATGGTTTTTATTTTTCTTTAATTATTAGCAATATAGCAAGTAATTTCCTTAGCAGAAAGAAATCCCCTCTGTATTAATTATAATTTTATAATAGATGCAATAGCAAGTCTTGGTAATTTGACTGTGTCCTTTTACATGTTTTAAATACTTCCTTCACAGCAGCTTTTTGTTTTCATGAAACACAGTCTTTCCCACTCCATTCTTTCATCTCACTCTTTCCACTGCAGATTATACTTGGTGTGCAAAAGCACAGTATATTAAAGTTATCACACTCATCCCCTGGATGGAGTTGAAGGTGAATCAGCAAATCAATCCAATTTTTGAGGGGAAAGATTAGGAGCTCTATTCAATGCAGCACCCATTGCATATGCCAGTGCCTGTGGGTAAACAGTGGCACAAGGCCAGAATGGGAAGGGGATTTTGACCCAGTCCTTCGAGGACTAAATGACCACTACAGGGGGAAACATGAAGCCAGGTCCTTCCAGTCACGCATGAAAGCAAATCATCAAAGCGAAAGCATTCAGTTTGTGCTTGCTCTTTATAAGTTCACACCTGTAATTTGTCAGTGGTGCATTTTGCACAAGTCTGGGTTGTCATGCAGTGTTTTGAATTCCTTTCTCATTTTCTTACCATCCTTCTTCTCAACGTAGTCTCAACTTCCATGCCAAATAAAATTCCTTGAAGTCATCACTTCTGCAAGGTTTGTGACTATTCTGGAAAGTTTTATGTCATTATTTAAATTGAAATTAAAATTATGATTATGATGGTTACTTTTTTATTATTATTACCCCTGAAAAGAGAATTGGCTTTAGTATTGCCAAGGATGACTGGGATTGTAAATTTCAGGAAGCTGACAGGAATCCTATGAAATTT
This sequence comes from Bombycilla garrulus, assembly GCA_013400315.1. NCBI lineage: Eukaryota > Metazoa > Chordata > Aves > Passeriformes > Bombycillidae > Bombycilla > Bombycilla garrulus. The sequence goes on along the minus strand of VXBU01010827.1, from coordinate 232,139 downwards.
CAGCTAGATTTTAAAGATGCTATTTTTGTAGGGAGCAATGTAAGTATTGCTGCCTGTCTGATCCAAGGAATGAGTTTCACTACTGGAACAGATAACAGCAGGCAGGCAAATTACAATTTTGTGATGCCCTGTATTGCAAAAATCAAATCTCCTGTTTGCCACACAGATTTTGAGTAGCTCCAGAAAACTAGCTTTATTTTTCAGGATTTCCGTTTTAAATTTTGTGCATCTATGGCTTCAAATATCTTTCTGGATCTGTTTTTCAAACAGTATTTAGCACCTTCTGAAAAGAGGGTCACTTAGCTGATTTTTAAAATATTGACCAAAGAAACCTTTGACAAAGTCAAACAGGCAGTGTACTATTAATGCATAAAGATGTTTATTCACAGTCTTCTAGACCAGGTCCTGAAGTAGCAAGAACATGAAAAGAAATAATCCGTAGTTCTTTTTCCAAGAATTGTGCGATTTAAGAAGTCTACTCACTTTTGTCCAAACATTGTCAAAATGGCAGTGTCTACTCAATCTTGTCTTACCAGAAGGGAGGAGTTATCAAGACATTCTTTGAACACAGGTAGAATAACAAATTATCAGGAGGAAAACTGAGTTGTGAAGTTGCCGTCAGTTCCTCAGTACATTCTGGTAAACAAAAGGCTGCTGTCCCTTAATAAAGGATGAGCTGAGTGCCTTTCACTTACCTCAAGTGTGTGAAATTATCACAGGATACACATGAATTTATCAGGCAGTATCTTATATGATTGCAAGTTCACATTTGATTCAACTTCTTGATTGTGGTAGCTGGACCCACATGAAAATTTAATATTGCTTTCCCAAGGAAAACGATTGTCAAGATGATGCTGTCCCTGTATTTCATGTGAGTTAATGCTTTTATCTTCTGATAGCTAAATGATTAACTCCTGTCAGTGGTATGCTGCCTGTATGTGCTGGCTGACCTTTAAAATAACAAAGAGAATTTTAAACCCCTTCTTTATTAATACAACTCACACTTCAACTAGGAAATGAGCTGAAGAAATTTATACTTATTGGAGAATGTGGTATAGTTATTCCTGCTACAGAATTTCCAAAATATTTCTGAGACATCTGAGTGGCTTTTTTGTATCATTTCCCTGAACATTTTTCCTGTCTTGGTTCTAATCAACACACCTTTCAATGTGCAAGGAACAGCAGAAAGCAAAGGTAGATAGGAACGGGGTAAAAAAAAAAGAACAATGTTTAATAACATCAATAATGGAGAAATTGCAGCTGTAGCTGGGCAGAGGACATCAGATTTTAGAAGAGTTTGAAGTTTTTCTTGGTTTGGGAAATTAGGTGATTGCATATCTGAAGAGCTGGGAAGAAGAAAGCTAAAATGAGGGAAGGCTGAAAGACAATCTCAGGAATTGCAAGCAAAAGAAAGTAATACATGCCAAGTTTTGTACAATTTTCAGTCAATCTTAAATAAAAATAAGGTAATGTTAATACAATGGTTTTCAATTCATCGGGAATAATAACCAGAATCATTTAAGATTCAGACATCTCAGGTTTGCAAATTAGTTCTCATGGTGAGTCAGAAGGCAGTGACCAAAGCAAAATTATCATGTGAACCAATGCACAAATGTGGTAAATCCTTCACGATGCTCATAAATCACAGGGATTATTGCTGTGCCTATTTCCCTGAACTTTTGTTCTCTCAAGTAATTCAGTTCAACTGCAGCTATTTTTTACCTGCAGCTATTTGAGCAGTAAAAAGTACCTGAAATTTCAGGTTTTTTTTTATTCTGTGTCTGTGCATGGGAGCTACACACATATACATAGATATGTACATGGAGATTGCTTACAGCAATCCCCACTGCTCATCACTCAGTCACTTGGTATTTCCAAGTTTAGACAACCACAGGCCAAAGAAAAGACAACTCCATGATCAAAAAATCAAAAAGTGGAAATCGTTGCTCAATGTGAGCAAGGAACAATACAGGCAATGTCAACAAGTCATTCACATAGAGAAAAAGAGCGTTTGTGTCCCCCCATACATCAACAGTCACTACTGATAAAATCTAATCTCATTCCATCTTCTTTCCCTGTGATTGGTAATCTGTGAGCAAGAAATTCAATGCTCCAGTCAAACAGAATATAGCAGGGGTAGGGATGCAGAGTGGCATGTCAGGGTTTAAAGAGAGGAAAATGAATTAATCCTGGGGTAAATTTGACAAATCTGAAAGTATGCAATCTAAAAACTGTATTTTATGGAAAAGTACTATTTGAGACCAAGCTTTCCAATGCAGGAGGACATTTTGGATATATTAAAAAGAAACAGAACTCAAAGTGTGGCAATTCAAAACCAAGCATATTTACTGTTCTTTGAGTCTGGATTGCAATATTTTGTAAAGATTTAGCTTCTAATAAGTGACTAGGGAGGAAAATTTTTCTTCAAATACCACTGCTTCCACTGCTATTAATAATGAGGATTTTTTATGTAGATAATAGTTAAGAAACCTTTGTTACAAATATTTCCATGGAAGAAAAAAATCTATTGAGCTTTCTCTTTGATTTTGAAGTCTGATCCCAAAATGTAACAAGAGACAACTTTCCTTTTCTTTCTCCTTGATTTTTCCCTTCTAACCTCATACGAGAACAAGATAGAGAAAAGAAAACAAGATCTGGTAAAGAAATATAGACTGGTAAAAGAAACCACCAGCCATCCAACCGGAAAAATGAAGTTATTTGAAATTGAAGGTTATTTACCTGGTATCTCTGTTTAAAAAGAAGAAAATTAACAAATCTTCCCTTCTTCCAATTCCCACACTAGAAAAACCTTGTTTTATATAACAAATATATTTTCCTGGTTTTCTTAACCCTTCTTTCCTGTGCACATTATAAATCTTCCCAAATTTTTCCCAAATTAATCACAAACTTTTTCATTAAAACAAGTAATCACAGTAGGATATCATGTAGTGTTTGATATTCATCCATGATCAGTGGAACCAGCGTGAGCCTTTTCAACAATTTCAATGAGCCCTCCATCAAAGCCCCATGTCTGAATTGCAACTGCTTTCATTTATACACTTTGTGATAAAAATTAAGCTATACTTAAATCTTAATAATGGTATGAATAAAACAGATTACAAAATCCTGCAGAGGCAGTCGGTCAGTTTCAGAGATCCTTTGATGGCTCCATTAGTTACACCTTTGCTTCTGATCTGACAGCATGCTTAAACAGTCATGGCTTATCCACACTCAGTGCAAGTAACCCAAGGTAAGACCTTAAGTCCTTGGAAAAATCCATATGGGAGCAGCACTCCCCAGTGTTAAAACGAATAAATCAAACACTTTTTAAAATACTGTTGAGATACACCTGAGAATTGAATTTGTTAGTTCTCAAAAAATCAATTCCAAAGTCATTATTAAAAATGCATCTGCTTTAATTAGTTATGTAACTTCTTCGTTATATCCCAGTGTATCAGAACAACATGAAAGGAACGGGAGCAAGGAGCGCATAGAATAATAAGAGGTGCTGGGACTGCAATACACTTTTGAATAATTTGGCAGGTCTCTTTGCTTGGTAATGACAAACACAGGAACAGACATTATCCAGCCAGCTGCAGCAATATGGCAAGCTACTTTATGAAGCTAAGTTTCATATGAGCAAAATCAGAGCAACAACCAGTATTATTTTAACCCGTTAATCCAGGAATAAGGAAATGCTTTAAACAACTTCATATTTTTGCATTTTTTCAAATAATCACAGCTTTCAGGAAGAAATTTCAAAATCCTTGCACTTAATTGGAAATTACCTACCCATCATGACCTCCTTTGATAGGGTTTTTTATACCCTCCACTATTTTAGTGTTTATTCTCTCTTTTTTTTTTTTTTTTTTTTTTTTTTTTTGTTGTTGTTGTTTTTGTTTATTTGTTTGGGTGTTTTGGTTGGTTGGTTGGTTGGGGTTTAGGCTTGCTTTTTGCTTTTTCTCGAAAAAGAAATTAACAATCTTGCCCCAGGTACTGCAGATGAAAGACAAACACATGGCCTTGGGGCGTGAGGGGGATTCATTTTCACTGCTCTTCTTCACAGAAAGGCTGCTGTGTGCCCTTATGCCCAATATTTCATGTTGATGGGAGGTGTACCAGGGTACAGACAACTTTACAGCAGGGATGAAACAGGGATTGTGCTGGCAGTGTTGGAAAGGGGAAGGGGCAGCCTACACTGAAGGATCAGGCATGGTGGTCACAGAAGCAGAGGAAATAGCGCCAATTCCCATCACCTCTAAATATCATTAGGTCAAACTGTGAGTGCCACAGGGAATTGCCGCCTGCCTATACTCTTAGTGCCTACCAGATGGGTAATGAACACACTGCTCATGGCTCTACCTACTCAGCTCTGCTCAGTCTTTGGAAATACCAGTGGGCAGAGGCTCATCCTTTCTGTGCAGATGTTTGAGTTATGTGCTTTAAGTATTAACCAATGCTCATGACCCTGAAAATAACCAGACTCTGCCCAGCAGGGAGCTTCTGTGTGACTAACTGATTTTCTACTCAGCTTCTCAAACATTATGTGAAGGGTATAATGTAGAGAAATTTTCTGTGTTTTGTTTCTACGCCAGTGATGTGTTCAGCTATAAAAAAAAAAATGTTAATAATCATAAAGAAATTAGTGAATTTGAAATTGAAACAAAAATCTGTGAAAATTCACAATATTGTATGGTGCATTTCATTTTGAAATGAAACACTCCTATAAAGTATTTCCTTCATTTCTACTTCTGAAACAAAACTTCATGACAGTTTTGGCCAGCCTCAGTAAGTCGCAAAAATTATCCTAGTTCTTCCCTCTGTTATTTTCTCTTGTAAACCTGCAATTCATTAAAATGTTTGGCTCAGCAGAAACTCCAGTTTAATTTCACAGAACCAGGAGAAGAAACATAAATACACATAGGTTGTAGTTTAATCAGTTTTAGAAAAGGATATTTCCATATGATGTCCTTGTTCTCACTGCTGGAAGCTGGAAACTGGGTTACACAGAAGTGACAACAAGTCAATAACAAAGAGATATGACTGTCTGTACCTGGGATTTTATATACAGTGAAAAAACTGAAAGAAATAGCTCTTTTTCAGATATTATAATTATTATACAAGGGTTTTTTTTAAAATATATAGGTATATAAAGCAAATTTTGAGGCAGACCTTTTACTGTTTGGTTTGTAAATGAAAGTACTGTTTAAGAACAATACTGCTTGTTAGCACCCTCACCCAGTAAAAGCTTGGTATTGAAAACAGCTCCCCAAAACAAGCACATGGGATAGATTGGAATAGATTGCAGGGCCCTCAGCTTATTCTAAATAAGGCAATGGAATTTAGGCAACATTTTTCATCCAAGTCAGGCAATTGTCATGTTTCTTGAATGCAGAAATTACTTAAAATTCTTCCTAGAAATCTGAAGGGGTTCTTGCACTCAGAAATTTCAGATGACAGTATCATTTTTCTTAAGTCTCCCAGGCCCTTTGTAATAGCTTACTTTCACTTTAAAAAGAAAAATAGCTTTCTCTGGCTAGAGTTACTCTTCAGATTGCTGATAAATTGCAAACTGATTTGACAATTACTCTGAATTAAAGATAGACATGTCAAACAGATCACTTAGAAGCTGATCAAGAGCAAGTTAAAGTGTCAAGATGTAAAATAGAATTAATTAAAACTAGGAAATGACTGTTGGTTTTTTTTCTATGAACAAAGAGATATCCGACTAAAGAAAGACTCAAAAGAATTAAAAAAGCTTCAATACATCAAACATTTTATATCTCCATTTTATAAAACAATACTCTACTATTTAGACGGCTAGGAATACTTTTCAAACAAATTATTTTGTGCACCATTGATCATCTCTCTACCAGAACCCTTGCTTAACTTGAGAATTCTGAAGTCCTCCAATAGTACCAGCAATATGTCAAACTCAGGAGCTAACCCACTAGGAAAGCTTACAGTTACCCTCCTGACTTAACAGCTTTTTTCAGGCTCTGGAACTTGCTTTTTGATTGGCTTAAGGAGTTCTGTTGTCCTGGGCTGGGGTTTGAAAGTTGCCACCTTAGTACAGTGTTTTTATTAGCACACTTGGAAGCTGAGTATCAACAGGGTACAGAAACTTAATTATTCTTTCTAAGCCAAAGCTGGTCCCCATGGAGATACTTTTGCTGCAACAGCTTTAGCAACACATATTAGCTGGATAAATACAGCTAATGGAGCAGTCAGTCTACAGCTTTGAGAAGGATCTGTACTCAGATAAAGTAATTGTTTTAAATAGTTGCATATATAAAGGTATAGTTGCACACACATTTATGTATATGTTAATTATATTATTAGAATATGATTAAATATTCAGACATTTCGTTGCACTGTTTGTGGGCTCAGGTGTAAGGATTCAGTTTGGGGAATTAACTTGATCAAAGCCATATTCATAATAGTTTTGTTTATAATTTAGGAGATTCTACATTGCGTTAGAAAAGGATTAAAAATTGGAAGGAAAAAAGAGCTACCAAAATTGAGGCATCATGGTTAACCTCTGTTGATATCTGTTCCCATGCTGTTGGTTACTGAAGGAAAAGGTCGACCCTTATTTCAACAGCAGTACTATACTGTAATTAAGCCCAAAGACAGTTTTGGCAGGCTTTGTTCTAACAAAAGCTCCACCAGAACTTCTTCTATTAAAGATAAGCATTTCAGCCACAGCAAATGCAAAAGGTTTTCTCAGGATGGCATTCTGGCATGAGAGCCACGCCTTTCCCATCAAGCGCAAGGAGATGGCATAGAAGAAGTGTAGCTAAGTAAATGTAGCTCAGAACATAACACATGATTAGAAGCAGCCAAATTGTGCAGCATACTACCTTTGTGCTACTCACAACGATTCTTTCACAGTTCAATTTACAGCAATATAACCTAGAATGAAAACAGGGTTTGCCGTTTGTTTGAATAGAAGGGATGTTTCCAATCCATCAGACAACATGTTACCATTTGACAGGAAGCACTAAGAAAAAGATTACAAACCTTGGCTTGGATAAAACTTACATTGAACTTAAAAGTTATGGACAATCTTTCATTTATTTCTGCAAACAGCCATTGAACTGTTGTTTCTGTGTGCAGTATTTTGAAAAATAAAATCAGCATTTACTTGTACAAGCATTGGTGCCTGTTTGTCTGGTTCTCCTGATGATCCTTTTAGGACAGAGTCAGGGAGCATAAATGCCATGATTTAGGTGACAAAGTTCCCTAATTAAAATTGAACTGACTCATTCCACCAGCTGCAATAGAGACCTATTGATCAAAGCATGAAATAAGTTCTTGGAGGATCGACTTGATAATTTCTAGTATGAATTAATATGACGTAATAACACCAAAATTGGAGAAGAATAACAATATCTTGAAACTTGGTGTCTTCACACACCTACACTGCAGAAAAAGCTGCTTATGCTCCAGAAGTTACCTTCATGAAATCAGTCATTTTTTCTCCCGTCACTGCATTTTTGATGAGTGTAATGCATTTCGTCACCGTGGCAGACAACTGCTTTGCAAGTCAGTTCATCATACTTCTAATAGTGTTGTATTTGATTTGTAATATTTGTCTAGCATAAGTAAATCTGGCAGAAGGCAATTAAAATAAAGTTCTCTGAGTTTACAAGGGTTTCAAGCCTAGAGAAAGCTTAATTAAAGTCAATCATGGAAAAAAGCACTTAGCCCTGCAGCCCTACACATTTGTCAGACATCTGAATCATGGGAAAGGTTAATTAGAATCAAATGAAGAAAAAGTAAACACTAAAAGTGCTTTCTGGGGTTCATTAAGTTTAAATAAATCAAAATATGAAATATTCAACTTCGTAACAATGATCCACACAAATCTTTCTCTGCTTTTCTACAATCACACATTTTCCAAACTTACTGAATTAGCATACTTGGAAAGCCTGACTCTTACTACGCCATGGCTGCATTTTGACAGTGAAAAGGAAGTAGATGAAACCTTTATGCCCCATTACATTGAGCGTAAAGCAACTTGTGTATGCATATTCATTTCAAAAGCAGAATATTGTTGACAGGTTTTTTATTATTTCTTAGCTCCTTTTCTCTGTAACTCTTTACTCTGTAGGATGAAGAAGAGGAAGTAAACTTTAGGAATCCTACTATAACTCTCTAAAGTAAACCTTCTAAGAGAGAGCAAGTTGAGGCCTTGAATCAACAAAAATCTCAACAATTACTCCCTATTGATTCAGCCAAACAAATGAAAATAAGTGGAACTTTCTGAATGAAAAACATGAGTGCTTGTGGTCTCCCGCTTGCATGAGTTTTCGGGAGCAGAAGATCCTGAGAATAAAACCCATGTGAGGTAGGGAATATCATGTACTCTGTTCTTGAGGAGGAAAGAAGTATATCAAATTGAGAGCACAATTCAAAAAAAAATAATAAGAAAAAGACTTGTTTTGGAAGACAGTTGATAGAGAAATATACCCACCATATGTCTTGAAGGAGGCAGAAAACGAGTCTCCAAATTTACTGATTTCTGAAGCATGTGTCTTCTCAAGGATTTTAAGTTCCTGTTGTCCACTGGAAATCAGTATCTTAACACAGCATTTCTTAACATGTCAGCTCTTTGCCTCCCTTGCACAAACTAGAGTCTTATTGGAGTAAAATATTTCAAAATTATCCTACCTACCATTTAGCTTGGCTGACAGCTCCAGCACCAGTGACAGGCAAGCAAAGTACAGAGGTTGCACTTGGAGCATGATTTACTGTAAAGCAAATAGTTTTCATCAGTATTCATTACATCAACATTCTGTGAAATACTACGTAGCCTTCTTTTTCCTCCTCATTTCTTGAAAACCTTTTATTTTGTTCTTCCTTTGCAGTGCTCATAGTGATTACAAATCAGTTAGGACACCTTCATAAAAAAAGCACCAAAAATAAGTTCCTGTTTTACTTACACAGGCCCAAGTATCACCCATTTTTAGAGAATTTGGAAGACCCACAAATACAAATGCTACAAGTGTGTCTACAATAAAGCAGAAGAGGAGGGAGGCTGCCCTTCATCTACTAGAGGACCTCAGCCTCCTTTGCCTATCACAGAGAGAGAGATTCGTTGTGCTTCTATGCAATCAGCACAGGGCTGTCATCTGCAGAGAGCAGTACAAGGTCCTGAAGTTTTTGTCTCACAAATTATAAAGCTGGAAAACTCCACTGCCATCCCTTCCTCCACACTGCAATGGGAACTAGAAGGCTCTGTTGAGACACTCAATGAACCTTGATCACACTATCACAGCTTAAATTAAACTATTGAAATGCTCAAATACCATCATTCTCGGCAAACTAGTTCAACTTTTCCTGCATTAATAACTGTATGATCCACATTTAACCCTTATGAGGTAGACTGACAGTAGCTGATAAAATATTCCATATGCCAGCATGAACAAATACAGCATATAGCCTTCCATTAATTCATAGTTGGTTGCTACATCCAGATATGGTAATCACAACTAGAAAGGTGAATAGGAGATTAAAATGAAGAGCCAAAAATGTGATAAGAGAACTTGAAAATCTGCCTTATTGGGATCATGATGTTGTTGAACTAGTTGGTTATACTCTGTGCATTAAACAAGTTGAGATACTTCATCAATCTGGTTGTGATGCAGGATGCAAATGTTGGACAAAAGATGTTTAGCAATATTGTCATTATTGTTGTTGCAAGTGTCCAGCAGTAGAAATCAAAAAAGAAATCAACTCTGTGACAAGCGGAAAGGCTTATCAAAAAAACAGATTTGGGCTTTACTGGCTATATTTTAAAAAATGCATTTCTTATGCAATCTCACAGAGACATTTTTGGCTTCAGGACAGCCTGTCTGCATAGTTGTTCTTTCTAACATCAATAAATCCAAATTTGATCCTCATCTTTATGAACTATAAAATCTCATCTCATTTCTGTCTCTTCATTCAATTTCTTTTTTGTGATCTAACTTCAGAATCCTTTCTATTATCTCAATACGCTTCTCATAATGCTTAAGTTTTAATGTAGTTATGTTAATCAGAGCTTACAGTTTTCAATTAACTACTTACAGAGGGTCAGAAAAAACTTCCTGCTGGTTTTGTTTATTTATTTTCTCTTCCTCTGAAGCATCAGCAGCTGGCAACAAAAAAATAGAATATTTAGTCCACCATTCTGAAGAAAATTTGTGTCATTGGTGTGTCTGCTGACATACTCAACTCTGACCAGTTGGACAGCATTTCCTCTTCTTGTCATGGTGATAGAGCATAAGGTTAATTTATTCCATTTCTTGGCTTTCTAGTGCACTAGAAGATACATTTCATCCGTTGGAATCATCTTGGTTTATTTTATCTGATAATTTCATAGAATCATATAACCATAAAATCACAGGGTGGTTTAGGTTGGAAGGGACTCAATGATCATATATTTCCAGCTCCCCTGCCAGGGATACAGATACCACTCACTAGATCTGGTTTCTTAGACCCTGATCCAACCCAGCCTTGAACACTTACTGGGATGGGGCATCCTGCCCACTTCTCTGGGCAACCTGTTCCAAGTGCCTCATCACCCCTGAGTAAAGGATTTCTTCCTAACATCTAACCTAAACCTGTCCTCTTTTCATTTAAAACTATTTCCCCTTGCCCTGTCACTATCTGCTCATATAATAAATCCTTCTCCCTCCTTTTTATAAGCCCCCTTAAGGTACTGAAATGAGTTCTCTCCCAGAACCTTCTCTTTTCCAGGTTGAACAAGTTCAGCTTTCTCAGCCTGTTTTGTAGGAGAGGTGCTCCAGCCCTCTGATCTTTTTTTGTGCCTCTCATTTAGACTCACTCCAACAGGTCCATGTTATTCTTGTGCTGAGGAGCCCAGAGCTGGATGCAGCACTCCAGGAGGTGCCTAACCACAGCAAATCAGAGGGGCAGAATCACCTCCCTCAACCTGCTGGCCATGCTGCTTCTGATGCAGCCCAGGACAGGTTTGGTTTTCTGAGCTGCAAACATTCACTGTCAGCTCATGTCCAGGTTTTTATCCTCAAGAACCCCTAAAGCCCTTCTCCACAGGGCTGCTCTCAGTGAGTTCTTCTCTCAGTCTGGACTCATGTCTAGGATTGTCCCAACCCAGGTATAACACCTTGCACTTGGGCATGTTGACCTTCATGAGGTTCTCCTGGCCCCCTCCAAGTCTTTCCAGTTGCCTCTGGATGGCATCCCCTCCTTAGACATGTCAGCTGCACCACTCACCTTCCTTCCCATTACAGAAACATTGCTCAGAACTTGGACTCATCTACTCTACAGGTGTCTGGAACACACACCTTTTGAAGACTGAATTATCTCACTTAGCTAGAAAAAAGGCTTTGGGCTACATTTAAGGAAATTTGGCAACTTGAATATCTTCTGATTCATAGATCAAATAATCTGAGTTAATTGCACTTGGTGGGCCTAAGTTCAGTGTATACCTCCAACTTTCTTCCTTGTGTATGCAAATTGAACACCTCACATCATTCTTTATAAAGTATGGTTTTCAACCGTTTGTTTATTCTTAGAGCTTTTATCTACATCTCCTGCAACTGTTTAAGAACCCTGTGGAATCACTGACACCCATTTTGGCACAGTATCTTTATAATGTTTTAATTTCTTTCTGTATCTAGAAGCTAATGTCTTTGCTGGTAGTTTACAGTCTAAGTGCTACTGAGAAAAAAAAAAACAACAAAACCAAACAAACCATTAAGCATTTTCTAACTGGCAGATGCTATGGAAGGGAAGGTTTATACAACCTTCACCAGGGAGAAAATCACAGTTCATTATCCACTAGAAGTCAGTGGATACCTGAAAATACCTAGTGTAGAGAGAAAATAAACCTGAAGAGAAAAAAAGAGGAAGAGATTGAGAAAAGAAATTCCACTCCCTGAGTGGAACACTCTTACCGAAAGAAACTAGGAACCATGAGTTTTTTTAATATAGAGAGGAAAAGTAGCTGTTTACATTTTAATGAAAGCACTATGTAAAGTCTGGTAAATAGCATGTATATAATGAAAGACCTCATAAAAAGGGACCAGAACCCAGTGATTTTTGGGAACTGTCAATGCTTGGAATCAAAGCGGAATGCCAAGTCTGAAATGCAGGAAGTTGAGAGTTATGGACACGTGATAAGTGACAAATGATAACGCGCTGGTAAGACTTGCCATGGTTACAGATTGGTTCAAGCAGTCCAAAGGAAAGGATCTTTCTGTGCATAATGACAGGTTTTAGTCTGTAAATCAAACCTAACAGAAAATTAATATTGTTGCAATTCTGAGTAATCCTGAAGGTAAACTAAATGAAAGAAAGATGTTGATATAATATGGTAATTCAGTGGGTTGATAGCTAATTTCCTCTTTTCCCAAAGGTCTAAAAAAATGTGATAAGTCAATTCCTTCTGAGCAGCCTGATTCCTGCAGCATCTCTGAAATTCTACAACCAAATTACTTCCAGTCTTTCTCAATAAATGTACTTCTGTGTTTTGGGACAGTTTTATTCCTGTGAGCAACACTTCCAGAAAGTGCTGGTATCAGAAAGAATACAGCACAGCTTTATGGCGCTTTGGTTCTCCAGCCGTGCGTGTTTACTGAGACCTAACTGCGGTGGCTAATTTAACTTTCTGTAAAAACCCTGCACAACAATATTATAATATCTTTGCAGAATAATAAAACCCAGCTGTACCTGCCAGCATACAGAAGAGCACGACACCACTATGCAGAAGAAACAGGGACTCCAGGATCTCCCAAGCTGATGCCATATTTTTAACATTCACTTTTTTGTATAGCTTTGGGAAGACAAACTGCTCTTTCTGTCTTTCAACTGCATTCACTTGAAGAAATTCACACCAGGAAAAAATGACACAATCCAGCACTACTCAGTGTATTATGATAAGTAAGAAAGTTCAAGATAATAATTTTTATTTGCTCCTCCTCGGTCCCTGCTTGGTCCTCACTGTGGTCACACAGTAGAACTGTAGCATGCTGGGAGAAGGGATTACTTGTGCTGCTGCTACAGATAGTAATAAGGAGGGACAGATGGAACAAATTATATTGAGCTTGCATATCTGTGTAATGTCAGATATTGAAATCAACAGGGAACTTGTTCCATGGTTGTAAACATGGCTCTTTGAACCTTCTTTGGCAGTACTTGTTCCTGAGAGTGAGGCATGACCATGCCCTGCAGCACTTCAGATCTTGATCTCATTCCACTGCTAAATAAACTCATCAGAACTACCTTTGTGTGCCTGTGCTCCAGCCCAGCACCGTGTCTGTGGAATGTCTCCATGCATCTGTTCACATATGGAATCAAAGTGCTGGTCCTGAGCTACAGAGAAATAGAATTTAAACAAGAAGGTCTTGCTGACCTAATGATTCAACTCACTCTAGGGCAACCCCTACAATAGTGAACATAGATAAAAACTCTTTTCAGACTAACTGCATTTAGCAGGTGCAGTCCTTCTTCAGGAAGCGTGTCAACTGCATAGTCCCCCATAGCAATGGCAAAAGACCAACAGAAAGGACTTAGTTTATTCTACAAACCAATAAATTCATAGCTGAAAAATTAATAATATCTACTCTTGAAAGTCCTTTGTATATAAACAAAGGTAATAAGTAACTATTTTTTTAATAGCAGACTAGGGATTCTGGTGTAATATAAATAATAAAAGAAAAGACAAAGTTTGTTTCCAACAAGATATTAAAGTATTAACTCAGTGCACAATTAGAAAAATACATCAGGATTAGAAAATTCAGTAATCTGCTTTCTTGGATATGTCACTTTCTTTTAGATACCTAGGCATATATTTGCTCAGGGAAAGAAAATGTATGTATGTAATAGATAAATATTGAAAGAGATTGTAGTGTTGCACCAGTTCTTGAAAGGAAAATTACTAAAAATTTAGTGGAGGCCTGTGATGAATCAGCTGGTTGTGTCACTCTTCTTTTATCTTGTTTTCACCCAATATTACATTAAATTTTAACAGTATCAATCAAGGCAGCTGAATTGGGCTGGTATGCACCAGCTTAAATTCAGACTGTTTTGTAGTCTTCCATTCTTTCATGAGCAATTGCTGCATTTGCTGCAGGAATACCTTAATGCCCAAGAAAATTTTAAGAGGTTTTATTTTAAAAAGTGCTACAAACAGTGAGGAATTTCTGTGAGGCAAAAAATTATGTGGCCTGTTATCAAGGGAATCAAAAATCATGACTAGATTTTGCAAGGGTTCGCAGAAAAAAAAAGATTGAGCTGTTGTCTACTGAGTACACAGGATTTCATGAAAATTCAAAATATATATCAGCAGCCTCATGGATGTCATTGGCATTGGAAAATTACACCTGAGAATGTGCCTTCCTTTCAACATGTCTATACAGTGTTCTAAACACTAATNCAGCTTCAAATTGACCTGCCTATCTAAAGACAAATACTATCTTAACAAGACTGTCTGGTTTATGAAATTCCAATCTTCCTTCACGTGTCAGCCCTACGAATATCCATGCCTTTGCTGGAAGCTGGATTCCTTAGGGTGGTGCCATCCCCAGACACCCCATCCTCCTCTTTTGTGCAGAAAGATTCTTCTGAGGCTGATGCCAGAAAGTACTTTGATGTGATACTATAAATAGTACCCGCACATAAGAAAAATCCCTGCTATAAAAATAATTTGTGCCCAACCTTTAAATTAAGAAGTCATAGGTTTTTAAGAGGCCGTACACCCAACTGAAGGAGAACCAAGCTCCCTATTACCTCCAAGCTGGACTCTCTCTTCATTTGCCACAATGCCTAGGCTGTGAAACACACAGTAGAAAGGATTTGCATGTCACCTCTCCAATGAGGTTTCACTGCAAGTTTTCTAAACTCTGGAAAGAAAACAGAGTTGCCTTACAAGGGCAAAGTGAAGAATAAAACTGTGCCTGTGCAGACTGTTGGATTCCTGTGGAAACCCCGCAGTCCTGGGCCCAGTCCCAGATACAAGTCTCGAGAAAAGCTTTGTTGGAAGGAATCCTCTAGAACAGCTGCTGTCCGTGACAGATGTGCCAACACAGCAACCAGAGAGTCAGTTTCCATAGTGATTGCAAACTTTGCTCATGTTCTTACTTCGTCCATGCCAATAAGCAGGCACTGACTTGCTCCCTATCAATGCTACATGCATATAAGTCTTTCACAAGCAGCAGTCTATGGATATAAGCACAGGAGCTAAACTGACACCAGTGGCACACCTCATCTCTGTCTGGACTCCTCAGGGAAGAAAAAAAGCCGTTTTCTCTTATCTCTTTATCAATATACTCTTATTTAAAGAACCATACTATTACAGGATTTTTTATTCTTTCAGACTTCTAAGGATACTCAACACCTTCAAAAGTTGCAAAATAAGGCAAAATTTGTGTTAAGTGGCATAAACAGTAGCAACAGAAAAATGTGCTGAAAATTGAAATACCATTGTGCATTTAGGTAAATATATTGCAGTTGATCATAAACTGTTACTACAATATCTTGCAAGCTGTTGCAAGACCTTACAGTAATCATTGCCTGTGGTTAGTCCAGTGCACATTTATTTTTTTATAATGCTCACTAAATGTTATCAGATGTGTCTTATCTTTAGACCTTCTCTCTGTTTCCTCTTTATCCTTAACCTCCCTTCCCCTTTTATTTCTTCCTCTTTAATTTGTACACACATGTTTATGTGTGTGCTATTTCAAAGAACTCTACCAAATTATTTGAGTCAGGGTCATGGATATCAACAGGATTATTTGGAGTTGAAAGAATGATCCACAGTGAATGCTCTTCTCACTGTAATCTGTAGCATAGATGTTAGAGTGCAGAAATATAAAATGTGACAAGTGATGTTAGGAGATGGCAAAATGCTAATGCTATAAATAATAATGGAGATTGTTTGCAAAATAACCTGAAACTGAAAATACCTGTGATATTGCTTAATTCTATTTGAAGTGATAAGAAACATGGATGGTTTCCTAGTGCTTGAGTACCTGAAGACAATTTGTAAATTTAACAATTGACTTTGTTTTGAAGAAAATCACAGTGTCTGTTATTTTGATCCTGTTGAACTGTTCCATTTCAGAGAAAGGCTTTCAGATTTCAGGAAGGTTTAAGGAGATAGATTATCTGATTTTGGTGTTTGAGCTGTGAAAATCAAGATGGAAAATCAAGAAATTCAGATGTTCCCAGGTTATGTGCAACTAAGGTGTTGTGCAGGCAATTACTGCACATCAGCGGTACCGAGAGCTTTTCTGTTGGTGTTTGAAAGGAAAATAGCTGCTCACAGTGCCAACATCTCCTCCAAACCCCACCCTCCATTTCAAACACAAAAAGCCTTTCCTAGTTACCTCTTGATCACTTCTGAAGGATGGTGATAGCAACAGTGTGCCCTCAAATTTGCCCACTTCCTGGTGTTACCAGGTATGTACAATCTATGTACCAAAATATCCTCAGACACCCCAGAAAGAAATCTGGGAACTCCAGTGGGATAATTGGATGACCCTGGAGAGTTTCTACATGTTGTCCTTGAGAGGTCACCCTCCAGTTCCCTACATGGGCAGGTAGTGAATCTGATTTTGACAGCTACTAAACTGCATTGAGGAAGAAGATACTGAAAAGGACTGGAGATCAACAAAGTTAGAAAGAAGCTGAGAAAAGTGTTCACAGCCATGAACCACAGAAACATCCATTTCCTTTAATCATTCTTCCAATGGCTAGCTGAGGTATAGGCATCTGCACTTCCGAACTGGAAAGTTTTACTACAATTTGGGAAGTCACCCACTGGAAATAAAAGTGGAAGGAAAAAAAAACCTGTACAGATTTTTGGGTGATAGAATAACTCTGAGCTCTGCTCTGGGTTACTGAAAAAACCCCAAAAATTGCAATCTTGAGGTGGGAATTAATGTGTTTTCCAGAGGAAAAGAGAAAAATAATGGTTTAGGGTGCATGTTTTGTAAAACCTCATTTATGACAGGCCTTATTCACCTCCTAAAAAAATTTTCTTCATCTGCAACAGGTGCATGGAGTCTGTGAAGATACAAAGGGGCATTAAAAGCCTATCTTATGCAAGAGAATAGAAGTGCTTAACTTTTTTCTCCTAAAAAATGAAGGCTGAGGGCAGATATTATTGCAGTCAATAAATATCTCAGGAGGTAAATACTAAGGGGAGAGAGGAGGTCAGTGTTAACATAAAATTATATGACTTTTAATTGGCTATGAATTATTATCTTGCTAATAGCAAGAGATAGTACAAAGCAAAAATAAACCAGAGAATATGTCTTTGTTGATCTGGGCAATGTTTTTTTTTCATTGAATGAAAAGATCATAATAAGCTCTGTGACAGCTTTGTGTGTTATGTGAGAGAGCCCTGCTGCTATATAAGACTTTATCTTGCAACCCTTCAAAAAGAAGATTTGACCCTTTATCTCTACATCTAGTGTCAACCTGGTGAATGAAATATGTTCAACTGAAAATAAATTCTGGTTAGAAATTAGTAACCTTATTCAGGGTTCAATTTGACTAAGGATTTATACATAGGAATTACCATCTATTTAATTTTCATTACCAATGGTCTATACTTGAAATTCTTTGTAAAACAAAGTGTCTTCTAACCTGTAATCAAATAGAGTAAGAGTCCTCTTGATTTCATTCTTTAATTGAATATCATATTTTGGTTCGCAGACTAGTACTATTTTGTTCAAATGCCATCCCTTCCAGTACATAATTTATTCAGAATATCTCTTACTTCTTCTCACTGTAATAAAAAAACCCCATGTATTATACCAATGTATCACCAGTGTCAAATGAAGACATTTACTTTTTCATAGCATCCAATTCTACTTTGTATAAAAATATTTTATATATATGTATTGCAGTTGGCTACTTCCTTTTGCACAATAGACTAGTATTGTTCTAATATTTAACTCAGTTGGTATTTAATCTGTTGGCTGATGTTAATGACAAAGCCAAGAATAAATTAATCAATGGAGAAATTTTACCAATTCATTGCACAACAACTTATCCAATTTCATTAATGATTTACTTACTCACTTGGAAACTTTCATTCTACAATAGTAATATAAAAGGTGAAACCTAAAACATTAATTCATAAAGGCATTTACCATTTCTTCAGCCAGTATCCATTAAAAAAAGAAAAGAAAAAGAAAAAGAAAAAGAAAAAGAAAAAGAAAAAGAAAAAGAAAAAGAAAAAGAAAAAGAAAAAGAAAAAGAAAAAGAAAAAGAAAAAGAAAAAGAAAAAGAAAAAAAAAAGAAAAAGAAAAAGAAAAAGAAAAAGAAAAAGAAAAAGAAAAAGAAAAAGAAAAAGAAAAAGAAAAAAGGAAAAGAGAAGAGAAGAGAAGAGAAGAGAAGAGAAGAGAAGAGAAGAGAGAAGAAAAGAGAAGAAAAGAGAAGAAAAGAGAAGAAAAGAGAAGAAAAGAAAAGAAAAGAAAAGAAAAGAAAAGAAAAGAAAAGAAAAGAAAAGAAAAGAAAAGAAAAGAAAAGAAAAGAAAAGAAAAGAAAAGAAAAGAAAAGAAAAAGTGTAAGAAGACCCACCAATAAACAATTTAAAAAACCCACTCAAATCCAAAAACTGCACCCTACTTCCTCCTTCCAAATCTTGCAATTCAGCTGGGAAATGATAATTTTGGCTTCTCCATGCCTAGGACTTGGGATGCACCTGTGAGCAGTGATGGAAAGCACCCTCAGGATAGTAATCTCATTCCAGTAACCAGAAAAGTCCTTCCTCATCCTCAGGCTGTTCACTAGCTTGCACACAGAACAGCTTTTAACTACATAAGTCAGATATATTTTCTTACTTTAAAACTGGGTTGATATTCTGGCATTGCAAGACTTCAGGAGTGAGCTGTAGCATATACACATATATATATATACACACGCATATAAATGGTCCCCTGTTCAAAGCACATGGAGATATTGCCAGGTGTTACTGTGAGGCGGATGTAATAATGAGAGCTGTTGTAGTGTTATTTTGCAGCAAACTTGTACTTGACAGTCTGGAAATTCTTCCAAATTCCAGGCATAGGTTAAGTGGCATACTAACACTGAAGAATTCCTTTTACCTGTAAAACTGCCTGTCTAGTTCAGCTGCCTCAGGCTTGCAAAAGTTGCTACATAAACCAGTGCACTGAACTACCATAGTCTTCATTTAGTCCAACACAGTGACAATTCCTCAGTCTCACTGAAAGAAGATTTTGCAAAAATTTTTACAAATAAGGAAATAGGAGCATTGAGAAGTAGATGCCGTTTTCCCTGCAGTCTTGGACTTCTGTGCGCTGAAGAATCTCTGAATTGTAAATGAAACATTAGTGGATTCAGGTTCCTCAAATTTACCATATTCTACCCAGAAAGATTTCAGTGTGCAAATTCTCCCAGTTCAAATGAAGAAGAATAATATCATGGTACTATTGCTAGGTGTAATAACACATGTACAAAGATGAAATTATGTACATCAATACTTAGTCATTAAAAAATACTCAGTATATAAAAATAGTAAGACATTGTAAACTCAGAAGCATGAATAGCAAATGAATTAATGGAAATTAATGATAAACATAGGATTAAATTACATTATTATTATTTGATACAAATTGAAGCCAGGAAGACTAGTAACATTATCTAGGCTTGAGAAAAAAAGCTTTCATTTTCAACACTGTAAAATATACAACAAGACTAAGCATAAATTTGCTTCTGAAAGTAGTGCCAAAGGAATAGTTCATTATTCTTTTAAAGGCAATAATAATTTACATTTGAGTACCATTCAGGAATAATGATAGAAAGAAAATCAACATTGAAATGGTCCTATGAAAGTATCCTCAGTCATCACAGAGGAATATGCAAGAAGGTCCACTGTCCAGAGCTATATTGTTATTAGACGCGGCTTTTCAAACAGAGCAGTCAACTGCTCTGACAATGCCAGCTCTTTTTCTCCCTTTTTTCTTTTTTTTTCTGATATAAAGCCCCACCCAAAATCAAGAGACAATTTTCATCCTTATTTGTACCTTTACCACAGCCAATGTCCGACTCCTTAGAATCACACTAGAGAGCTCTTATTTCATCCCCTAATGCAGATTTAGCAACCTCTTTGCCAGGGCTGCCAAGCTTGCAACAATGATGCCCTCAGCTCCTTGAGCCTGATGATGTTGGAAGAGATCACTGTACATCACAATTTAGGAAAACAAACCTGGAGTACACTCCTAGCATGCTAAGGCTCCATGTGCAATCAACCACTATTCACTTTTGCAAGTATTATTGCAAGAGTAATAATGGCGGCAAGCATTGGCATCCCACTTCAGTTTTGGAGGCAGGAGGGAGCCAGAGAGGTGGGATGTATACTGCTGTGGGCAGAGGGAAATTGTCCTGATTTTTGTGCCTTGAGGCAGCTCAGAAACACGGCTTGATCAGTCCCATCCTGCAATAAATGAACGTTGTGACAATAGCCTGTTGCCCTCCCAAATAGTAGTTCTAAACGGGCAACTTTGCCTACTTGGTATAAGATGTCGTGGATGAATGGAGCTCTGAGATGGCAAAAATGTAAACAGCTTGCTGAAGGAAAAACAGAAGATGGATACTCTCCAAAAGAAACAGATCATACCAATGAGTTCCAACATTTTCTGGATAAAAATCCAAATTTTGGCAGATTTCCCTACTATAAATGCCTCTAAAAGCATTGCAAAAATTCCTATGTGGAAGTTCTAGTAAAACAAAATTGACACTCTCTATTGGTGTTGGCTTTTCCTCTACATTTTCTTATTTCCTCCCATATGCAGCCTCACACTTTCAAAAGTTACTTTAAATATTTATTACCACAATTATTGTTGTTTATTTAAACTTTCAAAAAGACAAACAGTCATCATGAATTTTTGTCATATATATGGCAAAACTGCAAATTTTCCCACTGCTGAATATCATACCAGTAACATCTGCCATGACTACCATGCTGTTGTTTTCTGGAAAGATAAGTTATCATGCAGAAAGACAGAACATCTCGTAGTCTGAATAAAGATAGGACATGCTT
Organism: Bombycilla garrulus; assembly: GCA_013400315.1. Taxonomy (NCBI): domain Eukaryota; kingdom Metazoa; phylum Chordata; class Aves; order Passeriformes; family Bombycillidae; genus Bombycilla; species Bombycilla garrulus. The sequence continues at coordinate 211,096 of VXBU01010827.1, read as the reverse complement.
ATGCTAGTGTAATACTCAACTCTTTTTCTTCGAAAATCCTTAGGGAAGTGAAGATGTAAATAGTAGCAAGAAGCTCTATTATCTGCTCTTGGAACAAGACCTTTTAACTGGTAGATTTGCCACCAACCTAAAGAACAATGGTTAAACAAAAGTATTTGTAAAGTCAACAGCTAAAGAATGTCAGGCTTTTACAAGATAATTTTGAAAGGTTGGGAGGTATTTGTGAAATGCTGTTTAAAATTTATATGTTGCTCAGCAGGCTGCAGAGTAAGAAGAGGACGTCAATAGTTTAAAAGAAGACTTCTGTTCCTCTAAGAGGTGAGACAGAAGTATTTTATTTATTCTTTAGAAAAAAAGCTTTGTAACCATGACAAATGCCAGATGAGACAGCACGATTCAAGGAGTAAAGAGTCTGACAGAACAGGACAAGAAAAATTAATCTAGGCTTTTTACAGCACTAGAGCCCTCTTTCTGCACTGACTGGAAAGATACTCAGGGCTGTAAACCAAATTGCGCTTTTTTGTATGGCATTCACGTTCACCAAAGCAGTAGAGAACTAGGTCCTTTTTAATAACCCTAAAGTTTACTGAAACTTTTTCAAAGAATAAAAGTTTTTGCAGTAAGCTAGCAAAGGTGTTTTAGTTCACTAGGCTGTTGCTGAGCGGTCTTTCTCATTCCCTCTGCACTGTCTCTTCCAGTTTTTACCTGGCAGGCCACTGTCTTCCCAAGGAAGAGCCCTGAAAAATCCACATATTTGTCTTGTCCCTAAGAAATGTACATCAGAATGTAAGATCAGCTTCAGTGATGAGATTAATGACCCCATTACTCTCCATCCTCCCTTCAAAGTCTATCACATTTTATCTTACCTATAACTGTGCTTGTGTCACTCAAACTTTGCATTGTTAATAGACTGAAAGCACTGAGTTATTTCACATAAATCTCTTCATCTTATCACCATATGTCATACTAAAATTTATGAGTGGAGCCAAGCAGAATGAACAAACTCTTCATACAAATTATTAATTTATGTGAGGCAAAGAAACTGCATCATATTTTCATTATGTATTGATAGTGTCTGAAACATGAACAAACTGAGTTCCATTATAAAAAACACTGTATAAACTCACAGTATCTGAGATCCACAATCAGTTTTCAGTAGCCAGATCTCTCACTGTTATAAATAAGGGGAAAATAAATTTGCAAAAAACACCTGAAATTGGTAGCAAATGAATCCAAGGATAACATAAGAAACATAAGTTTAGTATTGTGCTTATTCAACCTGACCTCAGTACAAGAGTGTTTTGAGATACTGATAAACTATTCACACTGTACTATTGCAGTGTTTCATTTCCCAGAGGAGTAAAGCTGTATGATGCTCTGTTGCGTGTTCCTTGCTCCATATAGAGACAGTTTCTACAGGAGATCATTAGTTCTGCATAAACTTTGTTATAGTTGCACCTGAAGCTCTTTAAAATCCTCATGCTTGAAAGATTAATTAAGTTGGATGACCCTGGAAATGTAATTCTTTTTAAATGCCTCCCTAAGGCCTCTAACTCTTAAACCAAGACTTTCTTTCCATTATTTTCAAGCCAGACAAACTTCATTTTCCCACTTATCACTTCAATCTAAAGAAATATCATATATTTTTCTTTTTTTCTTCTTCATTCAGAGATAGGTAGAGAGCCCTTGGGACTTACAGAATCATTATGTTTTCTTTGGCTTGGAGAGAAATTTCATGAAAACCTTTAATTTCTGCCTTGTAAGGTAGGAAACAATGTTCTTCACCACCAAGATTTAATTTGCAATATTGTGGTCATCCTTAACAGCACAAACTTTTTCACCACAATTGACAACTAGTGGTACTTCCAGACTGCTGTTTAAAGGTCTCCAGCACTCTTTTTCTCACAGACACAGCTCCATCTCAGAAAAGAGACCCGCTAAATCAAATATAGTTTCCCTGGTTTTGAGTTCCACTTGTATCTATATTTTCTTCACAGAAGTGTGTGCAAGGCACTGGTTGCTGCTAAATTGTTTTCATAGCACTTAATTTGTGTCACAAATCTTAAAAAAAAATAAAATAAAACAGCAGCAAACAAAGCATCTGGAGTATACCTATAAATTAGGCAAATTCAATTTTCACAATGTCATAGGAAAGAGGTAGTTAATGAGTGAGGTACTGCACTTACGAGTTAATCCTCTGAACTCTGTTATAAATAGCAAAAGCTTCCCCTTTTCCACTCCACACCTCTCTTTCAGAAGCGCTTGTCTTCATGATTTTTCTTAAGAATTGTTCATATATGTGTATATATATATATATATATATATGTATATTTTAAAAAATCTTCTTGTCTGCATTTTCAAGCACACAATTTTGCTTTGTCTCAATTACTCCAGGCTTTAATTGTGTGCATAATGAAACAAGGTATCTGGTATTAGGCCTCTGCCACCAGAAAATGTCAGGCTGCAATAGGCAGGGTGGTAATCTTAATAGCTAGAGATGCTGGAGCAATAAAGTCTCTGGACCAGTTCACACCAATGTAAATTACTGGCTGCACGTATTAAAATGTTCATTTGTTGCTTAATGACATCTTTAAGTGATATTTTATCTACTTTAACATCTTATTAAAAATTAGGAGATACATGCATTTATGCATTACCAGAATTAAATGTAAGGAGATAAATTCAGGTAAAAGTATGCAAAAGACCTTAATCATTCTAATGTCCCTCTATCTGTCTACCAAAAGATGGGGGTCTGAAATAGGAATTAATCCAAGGACTGTAGGGTACTATTTCTCCTTAAATGTCTTCATCAAACTACTTCTGATGCCTTTAAACTGAACAAAATCAAATCAGTCTTCTGGAGGACTTGAAAGTACTTATTCAAAGAGAAGTAGAGATGTAACACTGCTGCAAAGAGGAGGAATCCCCTCTGGGAAGTGTTTGGCAGACAGACCTATCTGAAGTGGTGAGTCCCCATCTGTTAGGCTGGTAGTGATTAAGAGGTAGTCAGGAAACTGTGGTGAATCCATTGGCAAGTTACCCAGGAGAGTCCAAAGTCCTGCAATTAATGGTGCTGAATGCCTTTTTGCAAAAGTTGGGAGATAGGAAGAGAATTGCAAGACGGCATGATTTGCCATTGACTTGACATTCATAAAAGAGGAACAGAACAAGAATAAAGACAGAAAAACTGGCAGCTTCAGTCTAGGTGGGTGGGGAAATGCAGTTTAGGTTCAACAATGGAAGTTAATATATGCAAGCATAACTAATGTCCCCTGCTCCAGCACCTGCTTGTGAACTCAAGAATATTGCTAGAAGAGTCCAGAGTCAGCGGGAAGCAGGTGATGGCAAGATAATGTTCTTGCCCAGAACAATTGGGTTCACATCACCAGAATAAATAATCCCAGAGCAGCGATCATCTTGACCCTGCTCCCTAACATAAAAGACACCAAACTGTGAAAGACAGCATTGCAGCAACCAGTTTGAGAACTTTGCTACCGGTTTTCCTAGGATATCCCTAATTTTCACACAGTTGCACCAAGGCTCCAGCTGCCCATCCCAGCCCCTCAGGCAGAGTGGTGGCTGCCTGGTCCCTGACTGTGCACCCTGCCAGAGGGCTGGGTGGCTGCTGGCTGAATCACTTCGGGAAGCTCATCAGACAGGAATGGTAATGGGAAGAAATGCATTCTCCTCCGACACACAGGAATCACACATTTCACTCATCGCAATGCCACAGACAATGCCCCCTCTGAAAGCTGATAAACTACACGTCTAACTGAACTTATCTCCATCTAACTTCTTACCTCCATCCTGCTGTATGGAACTCCTCCCCTTTGTTGCTTGGATCTGTTTCTTATGCATACACTCGCATCTTGCTTACAGAAACACTTTTTGCAGAAAGTTCCTGATGTAAAGGGGAATTGATGTGGATGGCAATAACAGGGCCTTATTAAATTTTATAATCTGGAAAGGTATGAAGCAGCTGTAAATGTTTTCCCTGACTGTGATTTGGGGCAGCTATATTTTATATACGTTTTCAGTTAATCTTGACCTGACAAACACCCAAATATGGATCTCAAGGGATAAATCCTTCAAAAAAAAAAAAAAAAAAAGAAAGAATGTTGGCTTTAAACTGTAATATGCAATTCATGAAACAGCATGAACTCTGTAATAAACTCTATCATGCAACTCAGGAAATTCATGATACTGTGAAACCCAGATCAACATTCTCAACAAGAGAAGAGAGTATCTGCAGTGACATAGTAATTTATTACATTTTAATATATAAATAACAGTTGAGTAAAAAACATTAAATTTAATTTGACGAAGTAAAAAATTGTATGCACCAGAATCAATTTAATTTAATTTTTCTGTATTACCGTTTTGTAACTAGTATTTCAAGAAGCTAGGCTGCATAGTTCATATATTTATTGTGACTGAAGCTCCACAAAATTGTTTCAATTGATGTGAACACTTAATCTGCTGCTTTGGTTACATCTGTGATAGAATTGCTTTTGCCTAGTCACTTTTGATGATGGAAAAAAAAAATAGTGTTTAAGAGAAATCTAACGCTAGGCTGTATTTTTGAAGTCTTTGTAATAAGTAGGAAAAAAAGAACTGTGTTCATTGTTTGGAGGTCCTTTTTTCTGGTAGAAGCAAATTCTCCCCTTGAAGTTTCATTGCTTATATTTAAAAAGAAGGAATAAAGTAGATACTCTGTAAGCCACAAACAAATGTGAGTTAGATATTCTGAACTTCCTGAACTTCTGCCTATTTCCTGAAGGGAAAGGGTTTTATCTATCTTTGTAAATGTTTATCTTTGGATGTTTGTGGGTGAGAAATGCTTGACCTCTCCAAGATACAAGAGAATACATGGAGGATTTTTTTCCTCTTGGCATCCTCTATGTAATCAACTTTGTTAGGGAAAGTAATCCAGTGACAGCAATAGTCCATGACAGTTTGATTAATCCTCAGTTCTTGATATTTCCACAATATTTCTGGTTCTCTATATTTTACTCACCAGTCTGTATTGTTTGGGGACCATCAGAAATCTTTCTGATGTTGCTTAGCATCTACTTTTGCATTTGTACTTCAGTCTTAGTGCTGCATGAGAGAATAAATAAACAAATAAATAAGTAATGCTGCCATTTGTCTAGTCATCTCAACGATGTGTTCTAAGATGAATGATTAAAATGAAATGAAGCTGTCTCATCTAATGTGTTTTTATACATCTTTCAGGTAATTAAAAAAGCTAAATACAAGCCCCAGTGATCAAGGACTCTGTGATTTGTGACTCTGAGTCCATAAGACAACAAATGATTTAATGCAAAATATAAATACTGAGAACCACAGGACTCACTTTAGCCATTTGAAAATTAACATTATTTCATACTATTCACAGTGCAAAAGGCTTAACTTCTCATCCTGCTACTGCCAATATTTCTGGTGCCTTCTGAGGAACATCTTCATAAGCAGAGTGATATACCTGGAGAAATGTGAGGTGTTTTCTCAGACTGCAATGTTCTTTAATTTTTTTCCTCTCCTGTTTGTGTCTTACTTATATTTATCAAGATATTCCCAACTCAGCTGTCTCTGATGACTATTACTGTGATAGTGTTATTATAAAATAGAGACACTGCTAACCATTTAGATCTTTGCTATCAAATCCAAAATAATAAACCTCTCCTCCCCCCCTGCCAATACCCCCCTAACTCCCAAACCAAAAAAAGCCCACAAAGAAACAGGCAGAAGTAATTTGTTATATGCTTGAGTTAGGTATCCTAGTAAAATTGTTTGCTCTGTAAGGGAATTGTGCTTTCTTGAGGTAATTAGGTCCCAAGATGATTTGCTCTTTTCTCTTTTGCAGAATGTATTGTATTATTACCACTTGGAAGACAGAAAAGCCCTATGCAAAAGGCACCTTTGTCTAGCAAATGAATAAGTTTGTATTTTTTTTTGATAGAGATGAGGAAGAGAGTTTGCATTGACAGCACCAGAAATTGCATTATAGCTTAAGAATTGATAGAATTTAACACCTCACCCTTGTTAGGAGGAAATCCTGATTTTGCACCCTAATTTTTTATTACAGAATAATGTGTTTCCATCAGAACAAGGAAGAATTAACTGATGCGAAAACAAAATGAGACACCTATTTAAGAAGGAGTCTCCACATCCTCTTTAGCTGGGGATAGTTCTTCACAACTAACTTCAGCACACCAGTGTGATTGTTTCGATCTCATTGGGGCAGAGGCCTTGTCCCCAGGGCAGTGATGCCTCAGAGGAAGGAGAAAGATCTGACACCCTTCTTCCCAAGATGCTCATTGCCTAGCTGAAGGCAGCCCCTAATCAGGATGTACATTGCACTTCAGGAGCACCAAACTCCTGAGGAGAGGAGGAAGCAGAGGAGCTCCCACAGGTGGTGAGTCACACTGCTTTTCCCGCCTGGAGGTGCCTAAGCACGTGCTCTGGTGATGAACAGACAGGGGAACAAATGCGTCAATGAAAATGAGGCACCTTTTTTCTCTTTTGATCAAAGAGGATTTTAAGACCAGAAAACAATTTACAGCTCTAATGTGGATTCACATCAAACCTCCTTGTGAAGTTTACTATAGATTAATATCTGTAGTGAGAAAAATCTGATGAATCCCATTTTGTGAAAGAAGAGGAAGGGAAATCATCCTGGAGGAACCTGGATCACTTAACCATCCTGATCACAGGAGATACATAGAAAGGTGGCTCTCCTTAGAAAGGTGGGCCTCCCAAGACACATGGATACATAAGAAGAACAGAACAGAATTAGAATAAAAATCATAGAACCATTTAGGTTGGAAAAGACCTCTAAGATGACCATATCTTACGCGTCTTTTAAATACCTCCAAGGCTGGTTACTCAACTCAACCACTTCCCTGGGCAAGCCTTACTGTGAAGAAATTTTTCCTGATACCAATCTAAACCTCCCCTTGTGTAATCTGAGGCCATTTTCTGATTTTACCACTCGCTACTGGGGAGAAGAGGCCAACCTCCACCTTACCACAACCTTCTTTCGGTGGTTGTAGAGAGTAATAAAGACCCTCCTCAGCCTCCTTTTCTCCAGGCTAAACACCTCTCAGCTCCCTCAGCTGCTCCTCATAAGACCTGTGCTTCAGACTTTACCAGCTTTGTTGCCTTCTCTGTACATGCTCCATTGTCTCAATGTCTTTTTCCAAAACTGGACACAGAACTTGATGTCTGGCCTCACCAGTGCTGAGTACAGGGGGACAATCACTGCCCTAGTCCTGCTGGCCAGGATGCCACTGGTCTTCTTGGCCATCTGGCCCCACACTGGCTCATGTTCAGCTGCTGTGAGCCAGCACCCCCAGGTCCTTTCACCTCAGGCAGATTTCCAGCCGCTCTGTCCCCAGGCTGTAACACTGCAGGCGGTGCAAGCTCCAGCACTTTGCTCTGTTGTTTGCTCTCTCACCTAACTGGCCTCACTTCATCAATCCAGCCTGTCCAGATCCTTCTGCAGAGCCTTCCTACCCTCCAGCAGATCAGCAGTGCTGCCCAACTTTGTGTCACCTGCAACATGATTGGGGTTGCACATAATCACCTTGTGCAGGTCATTGATAAAGGTACTAAACAGAACTGGCCCCAATACTGTCAGTCCTGGGGACACTATTTGTAACCGGCCAACAGGGGGATGTAACTCCTTTTACCACCACTTTCTGGGCACAGCCATCCAGCCAGATTTTTTCCCAATGAAGAGTGCACCTGTTCCAAGCCATGTGCTACAGGTTCTCCAGGAGCTGCTGTGGGAAAGAGTATCAACAGCTTCACTGAAGTCCAGGTAGACAGTACCCACATGAGCCCACCTCTCATCCCCTAAGGGGGTCATTTTACCATAGAAAGCCATTGAGATGGCCAAGCAGGACTTGTCTTTCACAAACTCACACTGGCTGGGCTGTGTGATGGTACTCAAGATGATCTGCTCCATGCCCTCTCCCAGCACTGACAGGCCTGTAGTTCCCTGCATCCTCGTTCCAGTCCTTGTAGACGGGCATCGCATTTTCAATGCTCTAGTCAAGTGAGACCTCTCCAGTTAGTCAGGACTGCTCATAAATGAAAGAGGTTTACTCTCTGAGAACTTCCAGCAGCTCCCTCAGTACAGTTGTGTGTATCCTATCCAGCCACATGGATTTGTGTGTGTCTATGTGGTGTAGCAAGTCACTGACCATTCTCCCTTGGATTCGGGGGCTTAATTCTGGTGCCCATCCAGGTCTTCCAGCTTGGGGACTGGTCATCCAGTGAACAACTGGTCTTACTAATAAAGACTAGGGCAAAGTTATTAGAAACCTTGGCTTTTTCATCATCTTTTGTCACTGTGTTTCCTCCCCTACTCAATAAATGATGGAGATTCCCTTCAGTCCTCCTTCTGTTAATGCATTTACAGGAAAAGCAATGTCTTTTACTGTAGTTCTTTAACTGGGTGAGGAAAAAAATCAATAAATATATGAAGGGTGTATATGCCATACATAATTTTTCTATCTTAAAGATCATAAAGAACAGTGATAGGCTAACATTCTTTTGCTAGCAGCTTTGTACACTATGGCTTGTTGCTCAGTAAAACCCGTTATGTTATTTTTGACTAATGTGGGAGACTCAATATGCTGGAACTGAAACAGGATATCTCTTGTGCTTTGTAACCAGCTCAGAGAACAATGTATTTTAGTCTATCTGTGTTATCTTAATGGAGAGGTTGAGTTTCACTTCATTATTTTGGACCACAAATAAGTCAGCTTTCAGATTCCATTCATACACATTTCTACCTCCTTCCTCTACCTTGCTGTCCCTTAAACAATTGTTTATTGGCACAAATGGGTGTAGACTTAAATTGGTTAGGCAACAGTTGAATTTTCCTCATAAGAAATTTTAAGTACAAACAAAGAACAGAAAATCATCAGAGAGCAAACTGACTTTCACTAAGGTGAATTGGATGTGTTATGACCACAGATTCACCAAGCAGTCTGATACAAATTTTATCAAGTTTTCTGTTCCCTTTGGAACGAACAAACAAGACCAGACAAAATCTTCAGGTAAAAAGCTTGTTCATCACAAGAATTTCGCAAATTAAATATAACCTTCCTTAAACTTGTGTGGAAAGCTTTTTTATCTTCTTTGTGTACCTGTTTGGGCATTTCAGAAGTGAGAACTCTGCCTTGGTGCCTGAAAGATTTCCTATGCTGTTTTTCCCTTTCTTCAAGTCTTTTGAGACTGTTTCACAGGACCTTTTGCATGACAAGATGTTGCAGATAAATATTCTCCAAGGTGTCTGTACTAGGGCAAGTTTCTGGTGCTAATTAGACCCTTGTGCCTTATTGCTGCTGTTATGGAGCAGACACATACTGCAGCCCTTGTGAAGTCAAGCTGCAGTGCTCACAGGATTAATCATATCTAACATTCATCAGTCCAGGACAGAAATTATTGCAACAAATGCCTGTTAATATGCAAATGAGGCCTCTCTTGCTTCAAGCATCATCCTGTAATTACTCAGCTGTTTCTCAAGTGTAATTTATTGAATCAGCAATTTATGAGGATGGAATGGCATAACTTAATTTACTTGTGTAGATTCATTAATGGTTAAGGGGTAGAAATATGCATTGTGTCACTACTCACAAATAGTATTTGTTAGCACTAGATCTTGATATGGGTCATTTAATCTGTCTATGCAAATTCACTTACACTGTGTTCTGAAATCAACAGCTCCTCAACAAGCTTGTCTCAAATATTTCCTGCAGCATTCCTGCTCATGGCTTGAGCATCTAAGCTTAAAGACAAGCTCTGAGAAAACAGCAACAGCTGGTGCTAAACAAAAATTAAATAGTTAGATTAACTGAGTAATACCAATATTTGGTAATTAGGGAGGAACTGACTGCATTCCCTGTTATTGTGTCACTGCTGAATGCAAAGTTAAATTAAAACTGTATGCATTTTAGATGTTGAAACAACATATGTAACCATCAAAATAACTGTGTGCTGTAATTTCATTCATGACTAATAATATACTGGGAATCTGCTGAAGACAATAATTGATAATGTTAATCACTAAAAGAGACATAATATATACAGCTTTTATTCTTTTATTTCAGTTGCTTTGCACTGCTGAATGTGTCAGCTATAGGAATGTTGGGGAATGCAAATTAAACTGAAAAGTCACGTTCGAGAAACATTTATTATTTATATCACAGATACTGTATTTTCATAAGATTATTTTGTATTTGAATTATTTTTCATCACTTCAGTGTTCTCATTTCTGCTCCAGATGTCAGCAAAAATTATTTTTTCCATAGTTTCTCTGTTTACCGCTTTCTTCAATTTCTTTGCAAGATAATTTTGGCAACATTGTCTTGGTTTTTTTGTGGTGAGGGTCTGGCAAGTATGCATGTAAATTAAACTCTTCAGGCAAAGTGAAGGATGGCCTGAGAATATTCCCTTGTGGTATTGATAATCCCTTTGCATAGGAAAGTCATAACTTCTAGAGGAAATATATGGGCGTGTTGTGTTTTTCTGCGCAAAATTTTTGGAACAAAAGCTTCATGTTTGTCTGAAAGTGACAGGGCACAGCAAGCAAAAGCAACTTCCTTGAAATTAAAGGAATTTGTCATTGTAAAACCTACATATACAGGATTAAGCTCTGAAAAACAAATTTCTTCATGATTTTCCCCCATCAATTTCTTCTTCATTCCAAGAACGGGGCCTTTGATTTATATAATATCAAATACAGCTTTGAAGGTAATTCAATAGAAAAAAAGAGAAGATGGAACCTGACCTTAATTTAATTATAAACATTTAAAAAATTTTTAAGAAAGTATAAAGAAAACTGAGCATGGTAATTAATCCCTTGCTAAAGACACTATGGAGTTTTAAAAAGATACTTGAAATCCAGAGAACTAAATAGCAACCAACATATCAGACCTCAGATCAGGGAATTATTATTCTTTCCTTTCTGGTAAAGTCTTTTAAACCTCTGACTTTGTACTGGCAGTAGAAACACTCATTATTATATATGACAAAGAACTCTTTCTTTCAAAACATCTTATTAAGTCACCAGCTGAGTTTGGTACCAAGTCTTAGTGTGTGGGAATAATGACAGCCAACTGCTCAGCCATGTGCAGTGGGTGCTATCCCCATGAGAAAGGTCAGGGGAAGATGACAAGATGCCAGTTAATAATACACATCTGAAGGAATGGTCCTCACAGGACCATCAAAACCGCAATGGTCTGTGGACAATTGTGTTTTGTCTTTTAAACCGAGCACTGGCACTCAGGTTTGTATCATCACAAAAGAATAATACGAGATGGCATCGGAAGAGACATCTTCTGTTTTGCTTCTTTTAATTACTGTCCAAGGAGAAAATGGTCTTTACTGGTGTCTTAAACAATAATTGTTCTGGTTATCATAAAGGGTGACAGTGAAAAATGAGGTACAAGGAATTTGCTCAGAATTTTTTCCCTTAGAAAGACTTTTTCCTTGATTGGACTGAATGTGGAGCTCTGGCAACCACAAGTATGCGTTTCTCTTCACTACATGATGCTTTGTAGTAGCACTACAATGTTTTTTATTGTCCACACTGAGGAAGGTGGGAAGTAGAAAAGAAATAGAGATGTGCTGGGGAAGCTGGGTAATTGCAGAATGAGCTACACAGTCTCAAGGATATATGAAGAGTTGAATTGCAGCTGAAACTGAGATACAAAATCCCCCAATATGTTCTTAAAAACTTACACTCCCCTCTTTTCTTTATTTCTCTTTTCCATCAGGTCTGTGAGCATTTTTTTTCTGTCCCTTCCTGATGACTAGGACAGTATTAGATCAGACCTTAAGACATCAAGGAACACAGATCCCTAGCAGGCTCCTTGGTCTCATACATCTCACCACCTTCTCTACTTGTTGCACATGTGACACTTTATGAAATACAGTGCCAGCAAGAGTGAAATGTTTGGCCTACCTGAGCTTGATTCAATTAAGAAACAATTCTACTTGAAAATTTACCAGACCAGATCCTAAAAGCAGAGAGGGGCCAGCTGAGTCATTGTAATTCCCTTCGCAAGGGTCAGTGGGCAGGAGAGGGTTGGCAGTAGGCAGTGGGCAATGGGCAGTGAGGTTGTATTTTGTTCAGTCTTTTCTCATTCTAGTTACCACAAAAATTTGATCTTGTTGGGTATCTGTACTGACCCCTGAGGGGCTTGCTTTTGTGCGGAAACAGTCAGAGAACAAAATGGTGCTGAAATCTCTTCCAGTTCCAATATCCTCTGCTTATTTGCCTCCTTCCCCCATCTACCTGTAAAGTGGGATCCACCAGCACTCACATTTGCAAGCACCTGGACCCTGGTCCAGCACTGGCAGGGGGAGTGAAACAGCACCAATTGTAGGGACAGGGTTCAAGACACTGCTTCAGCCTTCCTCCTGCACCACTGCTTGGGCAGCTATAGGAGCTGTAGGAAAACAGCCATAAAGCTAACATGCTATATGTTGCTATGCAAAGTGTCACCTTCTAAGAATTTTGTCATCCTGAAGTACAGTGGACAATTCAAATTGCAATATTCCTAGAATTCTTACAATACCATTGTCTATTATTATGCTGTTTCTAACTTTGGCACTGGCTTGCCTGGGGAAAATTACACAATCTTTATGCTTCATTTTCCTCCATCAGGAAGCTAATATAAGTGTAGAATTACATTACATTACAGTGCTATTGGGACATAATATGTCAAATCTTGAAGCAGAACACCTGCCTCCAAGCAGAATGATGCTGCGTATCATAATCTCTTTCTCTTAGTGTTAATTGCTTAAGACATATTGCCCCTCCCACATAGCTTCTCTGCTACAGGACATTCAAAGCTGGTTTGGATGTCTCTTTACCTACAGTTATCAGACTTCCAACAGTTTTCACAGAATTGCAGAATATTCTGAGTTGGGAGGGACCCACAAGGATCATGGAGTCCAACTCTTAAGTGAATAGCTCATACGGGGATCTAGCCTGTGACCATGGATGACAATGGTAAAGCCATCCTCTAACTGGCTGAACTAATTTCAATTTCCAAGTAGATCAAATTGAGTGTTTGTTGGTGCAGAGGCAATGGCTGGGCACTAAGAATCAGGAGGCTATGCTCATGAAAGGCAGAAAGCATCCAGTTCTGCAATTCTCTCTTTCCAGGTCAGTGTGGTCACACAAAACCACACAAAATCCACAGCAGTGTTACATTACAAACAAAAGAGGGCTTTATTGAAGACAAACAGATAACAACTAACCTATGACCATAGTATATTGATATCCATTGCTGAGATTATAACATCCAGGTCAACACAGTTTCTGCTTGCATTTTAGTCTCACCTCCCTCTCCTTTAAACCTCCATCTCAGCTTTTTCACAAACTGAATTACTGCTAGACCAAATGTGCTACCTTTACCTACCCAGAAAGATAGTAGGTTCTTCTCATTACCTTCACAATATGGCTGGGATGTTAAATTTCTTTAAGGTGCCTCATCAGAATGCCAACAGCACAATGCTGGACAATACCAATTTTACCACAATGGCTCTAAACGTCCTATAGGTAAAACTGAGAAGTCCTTGCCTTCCAGTCTTCTATAAAATATAGCGGATGTACCACAGGTATGAGGGCAGCTATCTCTTTAGGAAACCAGTGGTAAAAGAATTTGTCTTCCACCATATTACCTGTGGGCTGCTCACCCTTATGAAATCATCTGAATGGGTCCCCAGCTATCCTAAAGAATTTGCCTGTAGCTTTGCACTACTTCAAATACACAAAAATCTGTTATTTGATAGCTGAAAACTTTACTTAGAAGACTCCTTTTGCATTGTATTGTGTTTGCATAGTCAAGTTTTGGTAGCAGGGGGGCTACAGAAGTGACTTCTGTAAGAAGCTATTCAAAGTTTATTCCATATCCAGCAGAGCCAATGTCCAAGGCAGCTCCAAGACAAACATGCCACTGGCCAAGGCTGGGCCAATCGGAAGTGGTGGCAACACCTCTGTGATAACATATTTAAGAAGGAAATAAAAAGATTATTGTGCACATTAAATTCTGGCCAGAGCTGGGTGAGAATATGTGAGAGGAACAACTCTGCTGACATCAAGGTCAGCGGAGACAGAGGGGGAGGAGGTGTTCCAGGCAACACAGCTGAGATTCCTCTGCAGCCTGTGGTGCAGACCATGGAGAGGCAGCTGTGCCCCTGCCGCCCATGGAGGAGCACAGGGATGCAGAGGTCCACCTGCATGTGGAGGATATCCACCCCAGAGCAGGTGGATGCCCGAGAGGAGGCTCTGAACACATGGGAAATGCATGCTGGAGAGCCTCCTATCAAGGACTTGCAGACCTGTGGAGAGAGAAGCCCACGCTGGAGCAGCCTTCCTGGTACGACTTGTGACCCATGGGGGACCCGCATTGGAACAGGCTGTGCTTGAAGGACTGCACTCCATACAAGAGTGACCCACTTCCCAGCAGTCTGTGGAGAACTGCTGCCTGTGGAATGGATTCACATTGGAGAAATTCATGGAGGACTGTCTCCTTTGGGAGGGATCTCACGCTGGAGTAGGGGAAGGACGCCACTTCCTGAGCAGTGAGAGAAACAACAGGTGATGAACTGATCATAAACCCCACTCCCTGTCTCCCTTTGATGCTGGCAGGGGGGAGGTAGAGCTAGGAGTGAGGGAGGGAAGGAGAGAGAAGTGGGGAGAGGTGTTTTTAAGGTTTGTTTTTACTTCTCATTTTCCTGCACTGATTTTGTCAGTAATAAATTCAACAATGTCCCCAGTGTGATGGTATTTGGTGAGTGATATCTCCCAGTCCTTATCTCAAGCCATGAACCCTTCATTATATTTTCTCCCCACTGTGGGGAGAAGTGGACAGAAGTGATAAAGAGGCTTTGGTGGGTGTCTGGTGACCAGCCTGTGCATATTCATGACATACATGGACCCAGCTCTAAATTTGGTCAGAGACAGTAAAAAATAAAGACACATCAGTGGTGTTACTCTAGGGATACTGCCTCATACTTCCTTGCAACTAAGAGTGTTGGGTTTGTGTTCTGCTCACTCACATATCTCATATCCTATTATTCTGCTATCAGTAGGCAGGAAGAATTAGTGAAGAAAAAGGATACCTGTGATTTCATAATTCCTGACAGAAATATTTTTATTTTAGCTATTATTTAGGTCTGTCACAGGATCAATGTGCTATATAGATGGACTGTGCAAGTATGATACTGCACAGATCTTGAAAAATCTCTGGTAAAGAGAGCTCTTGAATGCTCCAAATTAGACTCAAATATACAGCCTGCCACAAATGGCAAATTAAGAAAAAACATGTAATACAACATCCAGCTAATGAGAACCCCAGAGTAGTGAATACAACCAATTTAAACCAAGGGGTCAATGGCAGTCACTGCTTTAATAATTCTAGAGACATTTAATATTGCACAGGGATGGAAAACATCTTCAGGGACTTGTCTTTTATCATAAAGAAAACCAAAAACCCAACAAAACTCCCAGAAACAGTGAAAGCCAAAGAAAAAGCCTACTTTTTCCAGTAACAAGGAGAAGTAATGAGAACCTATTCCACTTCTAAAACTAATATAATGGGGAAATTTGACAACTTCATTTCGGAAACAGGGAATTACAGATAACTGCTACATTACAACATCACACATAAACCAGGGCCAAAATGATAACCTAGAATAAAAAAAAATAGAGAAGAATGTTCCTCTTAAACACTCTCAGAAATGATTCCTTGTTTTTCCAAGGTCAGCTTTGAGGAATGAAAGCAGAGCACAGAAAAGAAAAAGCAGAACCTGGAAATGTTCCACATTCCCCACACCTTGTACATCTCTTGCAGGTAAGTGGAGAACCTGAAAGATGCTACCACTTTGAATCAGCATCTTGCAAGTTTAGTGGGCTGAATACTAAGTTGTGCAAGAGAGGATTGAGTTTTCAGAGGATTCTCCTCTCAAGAGGATCTCTTGCCAGATCCAAATTATTAGTATGTTATTAGTTACTACAGAAGTAGTAATCACAAGATACCAAATACATAAGTAAAGGAAACTGAAATTGAAACCGTTGATGGATGCTTTCCCATTATATGCATTCTCTTTTTCTCATTATCATATTTCAAACTGTATCAATTTTTGATTGCTGTGGTATAAATAAAACATAGTTT
The DNA here is from genome assembly GCA_013400315.1 of Bombycilla garrulus. Lineage (NCBI taxonomy): Eukaryota > Metazoa > Chordata > Aves > Passeriformes > Bombycillidae > Bombycilla > Bombycilla garrulus. The sequence goes on along the minus strand of VXBU01010827.1, from coordinate 194,897 downwards.
TATGCCAGACATAATTCTAGTGCTGATTTCAAGTTCTCCTCTTCAGAGATCTAGTACTATCCCTGAAAGATAACAGAGGATTGTAGAAGTTGAAATCTTTAGTTTCACTCAAGCATGAGATTCAAAACAAACAGCAAAATTAAAGGAAAAAATGCCATGCATCTCTATAAACATCCAAGTACTCCCCTTTGCAAATTTCAAATCTTGGTCGTTTGGAATCAAGCAGCAAAAGTGAAGTGCCTTCAGATTTTTTATTAAGTTTTGACAGCCTGCTATCTCCAGGTAAACATATTTCACGAAAACAAAACCCTGAACTATTATCCATCCATTGAGTACAAATAGTTTACATAAAATGAATATAATATCACCGTATTTTGTGCAGGCTTTTTTTTTCCCTGGTTTATTATTCTGTCTAAAGTTGGTCCTTAAATCAGCTGTATTTAATTTGTTTCTTGTCTTCACTAGCTGTCTAGAGTTTTTACAGTACGTGAAATTTTTCTGGAGTTATAAATTTAAGTTACATATTTGCTTGAGACAAAATTGCCCTTCTGCTATCTGAGGGACAGAAATATAAGTTTCTAGTTCAACTAGCCTGAGATTTTTTTACTGCTGCTAATCAAACTGATTGCATGGTGTCCTACAGAGTTAAACTGAGTCAGTTCACCTGAGCTTTGCCCTCACAAAAGAAGCTCTCCATTTATACGAATCACAGAAGCAGTGACGTAAAGGACTTTTCTTTGTAATTCTACACAGTTTTCAGAATATGCTGTTGTGAGCTCAAAATGAGCTGTTTGAAACAAAATCACAATTTATTCTCTACTATACCACTGTTACAAAATGATGAAAGAAGTATTATACACTTACTTAAAAACTGACTAACATAACTTTCTTTCTTTGCCAAATGTTCTGTGATTAAAGCAAACACTTTAAACTAGACATTGTTTGAAGATTAATTTGTGAAAGAACAAGAAATGTATTTTTCAAATAAAAATATTTCAGTTAGGAAAATGTTAGAAATCTATTCCCTCCCAATTAAAATTTTAAGTTCATTGCACTGTACTAAACTACTGTAATCTGAGAATCAAGAGGATTTAACCTTCAAGAAAGTAACTTGCATGTTTCTACATTTTTGATTAAGCAGCAGAAAGTAAAGCTTGTTGGTGTTTGCTACCACACTTGGGGACACTTCAGAAATATTCCTTCTGCTAACCCAGCCCTTCTACAATTTTTGCTTGAACAGATGAAAATATTCAGAATATTAAATACATCTCCAGTTATATAAGATTGTAGATATGTGTTACTCATATTTGACCAAAGGCCAGTATTCATATTTTATATTTGACAGGGAGAGGACTGTTAGCAGAGGGGGATGAATCAAGCATACTTTCTCTAAATCCAGTAGGAAAAAGAGTGGCATGGTTCTTTTGTTATTGTAGCCATGATCCTTTTGAAGCTTACGCCAAAAATGGTTAAAATTAAAGTTAATCCATGTTGTCTTGATGTTTGAAGAGCCAAAGCACCATATTTGCATTTTTCACTATAAACATGCTATTTATCCTGTTCACTTCCGTATGCTTATTTCAAATACACTCAATCATCTGCCTCTGAAGGTCCTCTGTAGGCTTCCTAGAAGATCCCCCCTTCCCTTAATTTAGTGAAGTAATTGCTACCTATCAGTATAAGATTCTAAAGAGTGAGTTAGAGATAAAAACAGAATTGAAAATTATGTTCCCATAACAGAGAAAAATTCCCTTGAGCTCAAGGACTCCCTTTGACAGATATGGTTACTGCTCATCACAGCCTACACAGAGATATTACCTGAAAACATCTTTTACACAACCAGGATAAAAAAATTACAAAGGACAAAATCACCATGGTCTTCTTTCCCTGCAACCAAGCATCTCTTTCCCCTCTGCAACCCAAAAGCAGGCCTGATTCCTCAGGGGATGTCCCTTCCTTGCCAGAGCTGTCTTAGGAACTTGTAGAGGGCAGAGCATTGTGATCACCTCAACATGCAAAATCTAAAAAAATCTTCTTGGATTTACCCAGAATGAGCCTGGGTGTGATCACAGCTACCATCCTTTCCTTAGGAAGAGGGGAAAAGGGAATGGGAGGTTGATACCTGCCTGGGGCTTGCTCCAGTAAAAAGTGGGGGGGTTGCTACTTCAGACATCAGCCCTGAAAGCCCAAATGTGACAGTATGGGCTGAAAATGTCCCTTCTTTGTCTCTTGCTTTCTCTTCCTCAAATACATTATGTGTGCTTGCAAATAAGATGCTAAGAGTTGACAGTCTGGCACCTACAATGATCACTGAGGGAGCTTATTCATTCCTGTGCATGTCACTTACCCTTATAATGGGTCACAAAAATACCACATTTATATTTGATAAAAACTTTAGGCAGGGTCTAGCCCTATTCCTCCAAGAGTAAAATATTAATTAAATGAGACTTTTTACTTGATGTGTCATTATTGCTGATAAGGAAAAATGAAAAACAATCATTAAAGTTAAAAGTGTATTTAATTTTTAAGTATTGCAAGTATTTTTAATTTTTTTTATATTCAAGTATTTCATATCTTAAAAGTGCATTTCTTTGCTTAAATCTGTTATGAACATTTAAGCCTACTGATATATATTGACATTTGACCATTTTATCAATTTCTGTGATCAACAATAAAATATATTTGAACTACAATTTTATTTAATGAATTGGGTTTGTTCAGATGCTTTAAATGGTAATCTATCATGCATACTGAGAAAATACAGAGCAGTTACTTGAAGAACAAAACTGAATTGATGTTTTTGCTGGCAACTTTACAAAAAGAAAGTCCAGCCTCTCATTTTCATATAGAAGTTTTCATATTTACTATGCAAAGAGTGCAAACATGTGGGCAGATAAAGGGGCTCTCAAAAAAGAATTTTCATTAAAACCAAAAAGAGAAATTATTGACATTTGTGACCAAAAGCCACTCTCTGCTGACCTTTCCACTGTAACTGTTGTCTATGCTCTGATGTTTTCTTCCAGTGTTATTCTCCTTGCTGTGCTAATATTGAGTGTCAGAGGGGAACTGGTGTGGCTTTGGCTATGTAAAAAGAGGGCGCTAGAACTTACATAATGTTCTCTCTCCCCCACAGTGTATCATGAAGATGTGTAAGAAGCAAAGAGCCTGAAGCACCCTTTATGTAAAATTAATTGAAAGAAAGGGCCAGTAAAGAAAAAACCCTGCCATTATCTCCTAGTAAAAAGATGCAGATATTAACAATTTAGAGCAAGTGATTACACCAAGAATTTCATAATTATCCTGTGCTTAATAAATCATCCTTTAATCTCGCTGTACAATATGGAACCAGTACATATTGCAGCAAATGATAAGACATATGAATGCAGATGAAAACCAGATTAAAGTGAAGGGTGAGTTTCTTGAGGTTTCCACATCAATGTGTTTGTGAATTACAGCACAGGAATGTGTTGTATAAAGCCCACAAGTCCTCCTTCAGTGCTCATTTCTGATCTCTCACACCTTGCTTTTCTCCCTGCCAAGTTATTTCATGTCCAGTCTGGGCAAACCTCTGGTTTTTATTCAGTCACACACAAAAGTGGTGGGACTGCTGTCTGATTTGTGTTGGAGAAAGCTGAGTTGGACACAGCTATTTGGTAGTTGCAGTATTCTGTTCCTGTTCCTCCTTTTAACCCCTCAGTCTTACTTTTCACCACAGACATGGTTCTTATCATGTGTGTTTCTTCCTGTGATCATCTGTGCTGCTGAAAACTGGGATCAGAGGTGAATTGAGGAAGCTGAGGCCCAACAAACTGCTGTCAATCTCAGCTGTACTATGTATGGTTCAAATGGCACCATGCTGGACCATCCTTTCTGCAACTAGCATCATTCCCAGATTCAAGTGATACCTTCTGAGTGAACCTCCTGACCACTCCTTGTGCTTCACTCTTCCTTCACAAGCTCACTCCACTTTGGCAGCCACACCGTTTTTTCTGGTGAAAGTTGAAAACTTCACTCTGAATTCCAGGCCATGATTCTACCCCTTTTAGCTATTGTTCCTGTAGTCACGTATTGATTACGCATATAGTCATTCATATATCTAGCATAAACCCCGTAGTTATCAAGGTTTTCTCCTATGAGAGAAAATTATTTTAAAATTTTGGTGAATATTCTAAGTCAAGCACCACAGGAACCACTGGCATCTAGTGATAACTTGGCAAGTTTGGAGGTGTTTTGCCTGAACAGTACTGGGATACTTCAGTTATATGGGTGGTAATTGCTAAAATAATAATGTTGGCTGGCAGTGACTGAGACATGAATCTACAGTCAATGAAATAGTAGTTTTAATTCTAAGCATAACTGGTATATTCTCATCTGTTTTATAAAATGCATGAGAAATGAGTAACTAAACTAACTTGTGAATGCAAACAAAATGATAGTATGGAAGCATCCTTTATATACACGTAACAGCTAAGAAAAGCAAAGTACTTGACAAAATTAATGACAGAATATGTAAAATTTCTAACCTCTCTACAGTGTATAGGTGGTGAAAATGATTACCAAAATAAATCATAAAACTCTACATGAAGTTTATGTGTCGTAGGCACACAAGTCATGGACCAAATTCACATCTTTTGCCTCAGCTGTTGGTTCAGGTGAGGAGCTTGCTGTCTGTTTTGTAACGAAGATGTCTAAATACAACAGTAGAACAGATAAAGCTTTCCATTTACAAAAGATCATTGCTTCTTAAACAGATATTCATTAAGTCATTAAGTGGATTCCTTTTTTCAGGGGGTTTGGGGGTTTTTTTTTGCAAGGAGTCAGCATTCTGACATTTTGAAATACCCTGACAAGATAATTGTAAATCCTAAGCCTGAAAGAGAATACTGAATGTGAGCCCAGCATTAAATCACTGTATATCCTAGGCTGCTAACAAGCTCTATAGCATCTTGACAAGTATAGATGAAACATGCAACGTCTAATTCATCGCTTCAGTACTTACAATAAATATGCCTGTAATTTTAAACTGTTTGTAGCAAACATATAATGTGACAAATAGTGCTATAAACTTTTATCTCCTCGGAGGATACAGATTTCAGACAAAGTTCAAAAAGAAAATCCATATACTAAAACATATTTTGTAGAAAATACACTAACCACATAACAGAGAAGAAAAGAAAAAAAGGTGTCCTGGTATTTGGTGATGTTTTATTGCCAAAGAAGCCAACATGGGGTTTCATGTGTGTTTAGGGTCTCAGTGAAGTCAGTAGGGCTGTTCATGTACCTTAAGGCCCATGCAAAACCCTAACGCTATGCAAATTGCAAATTTCATGTTTATGGATTCGTCTCTGGGAGAGACCAAAAATGTTATGGTTAATGGCTTAAACGTTGTTAAAATCACCAAAGGACTTTTGTCCACTGTAGCAAACTGTGCAAAGAAGCAACTGTTCATCTGTGACCTACCTCTCTCTGAGTATGCTTCCTGACAGCAAGCCACCTGATGGGAGCTTGAGATAAAGGTGGCACTATTTTCCAAATATCTCAGGTCTCAGGAGAAGCAAACAAGCCTGGGGTGAGTAGAATGTATCCACAAAGGAAGTCATTCTCAGCAGACGTGCTGAAAATCAGCTCTAGCTGGGGGGAGGCCATAGCCCACTGACCCCTTTGCTGAGGCGAGGTTTGAACCCCCCAGGAGGAGGTGAATGTTTGAGTGTGTAATGGCAAACCTCTGCCCTGAGGAGTGAACTGTCACCACCTGGAAGTTACAAGCCAGGGATTCAGGTTGATGGATGGAAATCCTGCAGGGTGGGCTAGTGCTTTTGATCACAGTAATTGTCCTTCCTTACACAACTCACTCAGGTGTAAAACTCCTTCTGTTTCCTCACCCCAGGAAGGTCGGATGGGGCATAACAGGCTCAACTGTGCTGACATCAGAGGCAGCTGTCTTAGAAGGTGTCCAAAAACCATCAAATATCCCCAAAGTGCCCCCAGACTAATTTCTGAGGCCTTCCACCAAGGGACTGAAACACACAAACACATGCACACACACAAGAGGTACCAAGTTCCCACCTGAGCCTGAGCACATTTTAACCCATCAGACTTTGCGTTTTGTGGGCTTTTTCCCCCACCCCAGACAGACCAAGATGGCAATCATCATTTCAGCCTATGGACAACTAAGCTGCAACAATCCAGCCTCATTTAGGTCCCTGGGTGGTGATCTATGTATCATTTTACTCTTATCCTTTATTTTTCCTTCTTTCTCTTATACATTTTCTTAAGCAATGCCTTTATGCTTTCAAATTGCCATATTACTATATATAATAATAACCAAAATAGCTACATACCTGCTTTGCATTGCAACCAATTGTTCTGAAATGAACCCTACATATGCATATTCACAAACACCCATCATTCAGTGTCGTTTCACTCTAATCTGCCGCAAGGGATCTATTAACAAGAACCTGAGTTGCTCTTGCCATCGTGGGGGCGGGTCATAACAATCTCCATTTTCACATATTACTGACTGACATTGTTATGTTTTACAGGAAGACATGAAAAATCTGTTTGGGTGCAGTTTGGTATCCTTTCATGGATGAGTAATTTTATCTGCATGAGTAGTAAAATGACACGTAGCAAAAAAACCTCAAGAAATTAAATGTCCTAAGTGCATTTTAGTTTGTTCATTCTAACTTAGACCTTGTTTACAGTAATATGCAGAGGTTTTCTGCTGTTATCTGGCTTTTGGAATGGAAACAGAATTCTGTTTTACAACTTTCTGGTGTTTCTTATTTTATGTGTTTGAAATTATCCCAGTAATTAAATGAAATGAATTAAATTAAACAATGTAGTTAAAGGAAAGGAGATGCAATAGAGTGAGGTCTCCTTAAGGGAACACGGTGAGAGAGCATTCATTGATGGATTTTTTTTTTTTTTTTTTTGCCTGGCTTTACTCAAACTGACAGGAGACCCTGGGATCAAAGGCAATACTAAATATTAATGAATGCAGAAGCCTCAGAAAAGGAGGTGAGATAAAGTGATTGTCAGCAGCTCAAAACAGAAATGAATTCAGAAGGGAGTTGAAGACATGAACATAACAGGAGACTAGTTTTTTTCGAGCCCAGAAAGAACAGAACAGGGATGATGAGAGTGGGACAGAACTTGCAAATAAGAGCAAGTGTTAGGACAGTCGTCAATATATACACTTTTTTATCATTTTTCTATGTGCAAAATATATTTTTTTAGTTAATAAAAATTACAGGAAGACATTGACAACGATGTGAATAAACATA
>VXBU01010827.1:168738-187590 GCA_013400315.1 Bombycilla garrulus | reverse complement strand
TATGTGAGTGAGTAAGACAAAACGTCGTTTTGAAAAAAGACAGAGAAATGCATGTAATAGGGACTCAAATCATGGTTTGACTAATAATCTGGATAAGGAAACTGGAGGTGAAGCTGAAGGAAGTACATTTTACCAAAAAGGAAAAGCCTAAAAGAGAAAGTTATGTTTATAAAAGCCTAAACNAAAATAAATAATTCAGCAGAAAGAAAGCAGCCAGAATTGAAGAATTTGGGTTCCCAAAAATTGCAGGAACTAAAATAAGGGTGAACTAAAATATGGAAAAGGAATTGGTGAGTAAGAAAAGCTAGCAGCTGAAAACAGCAACCAGTTGTAGGTGGCCCTGCTTGAGCAGGGGGATTGGCTTGGATGACTTCCAGAGAACCCTTTCAACCTCAGCCATTCTGTACTTCTGTGACATGGTCAGTGTAACCCTTACTGTAAGGAGACAAACCTCCATTCTCAAAAAAAACCCTTCCACAATTGGAAACATAAGAAGAAATCTGAACAGCACAGTGGCTCACAAGAACAGAGGTTGCTGGGGAAAGAAAATTGTTTCCAGGGCTAGGAGCAGGAATGACAGCCTTTTATTGAGCAACACGTCCACAAGGATTCCACAATCACCTTTAGTGTCTTTGCTGGGGTAGACAAAGCCCTACACTCTAAAACCTTTCATGCAGGTCTTTGGGTATAAAGAGGCATTTAACATGCAGCAGTTGAAATTTGGTAACCTTATGGTGTTTGAAATGTGTCTGTCATAAAAAAGAATCAGGGCAAGTTAGCTTCAAAACCAGGTTACTTTTGCAGGGCCAAGAGCAGTATCCTGACAGTGACACTGGAAACATGGAATGCCAGGAGCACTCCCAGGTGCGACTGCATTCATTGGCAGTTGTAACTACATCCCTTATTTCATTTCTTGGCCTTGAAGGGGGTCACTTCAGGAATGACATCTCCAAAGTAAACACGATGCCCAGAGTACAAGCTTTAGAGGACGAGTGGGCGCAGTGCTGGTGCAGCTGGGGGAGGCAGGCAGATAGCAGCCCAGCAGCCCAGCAGCCCAGCAGCACCTACCTTCGGTCCTGGTCTGTGCAGGGTACATCTATTACACACCCAGTGAACAGCACCTCGTGCTGCCAAGCCTGCTCCATGTATATCTGAAGGTCTGAGGGATCTTCAGCACACTGTACTGTACTGTCACCTAGGCTGACGTTTGCCACACAGCCGGTGTGTGTTCATTCACACAGGAGACAGCTGGGGCTGAATCACAAGTACCCTCCAGCTGTGGACAGCTCGGTGCAGCAATTAAGGCAGGAGTTTATTTATGTGGTTCTGAGATCATCAGCCTTAATCTACCGTACCTGACTGTAATCACAGATCCCATGACAAATGTTGCCCAAGTACAACTCTATAAGCAAAGTTACAAATAAGGCTTCAATTCTCATTAACTTGTTTTTCTCAGAAAGAATTTCTTAATTTCTGATTCCCTCAGATAATACATACAAACTCTAACCAGATTTTGTGAATAGATGCATAATTTACAACTAAATTATAATTAAGGGAGTTAGGACTCATCTGACAAGAATGAATTTACAGAAATGAAAATATAATTTTATCAAGTGTACGCAGTCACAAAGCCTCTTCCAGTTACCCATATGAGTCAGATGTTGACATAGATTATATTTTCATTCATTACCATTACACCTTCTTTCTCCCTTGAATCCCTTTGTCTGGTTCCTAAGCAACCACAACAAGGCTCCTCTTCAGAGAGAACCCTTAGTCATGACCCCAGAATGGGATTCCTTTAGGTGGATCAGCAATGGTCCTAGGAATTTCAAATACCTGCCACAGAATCCCATAAGGAATGGAGTACCTTGCATTAAAAGCATAAATCAGAGACACCAGCACTCAGAAAGAAACTAAATCCAGAGGCCTTTCTTAAATTATGCAGCTGAAATAATTGGATAGGTTACTATCTCATGTACTTTGTGATCTTCCAGACTAAAAATGGCGACTCATTTCTTTGTCATTTACTTACTAGATGTGATCAGCAAGTGACTGTTCACTTGAAGGCTAGCTGTATAGAAAGACAATTATTTCAATGATTGCTGGGAAAGTGGATTATTGAAGATTATTAAAATCTTTACTCCAAAGCTGTCAATGGCCTCCAGTTAGGATTTGGAATAGTTACTTTCATCCCTCATGTCTCAGTTTCCTACCTAAAAGTAAAATGCAACATCTTCCTGCCTTATAAGGGTTTTTAATTGCTGTCCTTAAAATCCTTGAAGTTTCCTAGACAAAGAACAAGATGCATATGAAAACCTACGAACGAGAAATGTTAGCAATATGACAACATTTGATCTTTTTTTTTTTTATTTAATGCACAGATTTCAGGTTAAGCAAGAACAGACTAGTTTAGCCTTCTTTCTCTAACAATGAAATTAAATTAATTTTGCTTTGAAATTTGGTAAATAAAGTACTGCTGACCATAATGAGAGAAGGCCAAGCTTAGCTTTCACAGACTCTTTTTTCCTTCAAAAATACTCTATAGATGGAATGACAAAATCAATTTTAGCACCTGTGAAACAAGTGATCACCGATTGTAGGTTCTTCCTTCCAGAATCATAAGAGTCATCATAATTCCACTTTGAAGGGGGAAAAACATCCTCTGCTTCCAAGCATATTACCAAAGCCTATACCTGATGTCTTCAGAAACAGCTCATGCCACTAAGGTCCTGTACCGTGTTTAGTTATATCACTGTGCACTCCCACTAAGTTTGTCTGACTGTCATGAATCTTCTAAGGTTTCAACAGTTTCACTAAGAAAAAACATGGCTAAGATGTTAACAAACCTCCTGTAGCAGATTCCTAGAATAACATTTGGTCTTAGCAACCAGCACTGTTTGGCAACATGGTCTCAGACAAACAAGGAACTTGCCATGACAAAGAAGGCATTACAAATTTTGGAAAGGATAAACTTCTTATCAATTTTATAGATGGCATATGAGGAAAAAAGAAACAAATGACAAACAACATACTGGATTTCTCTTTTCCCTCTTTTTCCTGGAATGAGATACTACATGTGATTTTGGATTGACTAGTAGTAGTAGTAGTAGTAAATGTAATTTTATCTAATAATGAGTGTCACTGTAGCCCTTCAGAATAACAAAGCAATAAGTAAAAAGTGTTTGTCATCTTTATATTACAATAAGGTTTCTTGATGCCCTGCTGAAAGTCTGGTTTTCAGATTGGTGGTGGGTGCGTAATTGCTGTAATAATGTCTACATACATTACATTACATTATATTTCTATAATATTCATTTAAAGAGAGAGAGAGAGAGGGGCCTTTTATGCTCTGAAGTTTCAATTTAAAGTAGTTTTCCTCCTCTTGTCTTGGTCCTCAATCTGTGCATTGAATCATCTTTTCTTTCATTTCTTTCTTTTCAGAGTCCTGGTTGTTTTAGATTTTTTTATCTCTAGAAATCCTCATGGATAATATTTCACTTTACTAATGGGGCTTCCTTTTGAGCCCTCATCCAAATTTCTCTTTCTGTTATTCCCTGATCTGATATTTCCTTTATTAGTCAACTGAAGTTGATGTTTCTGCAAATCAAAATCTATATAGCTTTCTGTGGCTAGACAAATCACCCTATTTCCTTTCGTAACCAATCTTTTACCACGATCCAGGAGTTTTAGTGTTGTTTACATAAGAAACAGCTTTCACACATTCACTTTTATTTAGAGTCATCTCTGTCCACTCATATTTCAATACTAGTAAGAGAACCTCGAATTCAAATGCATCACCTTATAAGAGACTTAAAAATCATAATTGTCTTAAACACTCTTAGGATCACCAAAGGAAGACCAGAAGAAGAAGACCAATGGGGTGCCATCAGAATCCATGGAGTGGTGATATCTTTCTCTTTAGTCTGTCTCTCTCACTCTTCTTCTCTCCCTTCCCTCTCTTTCCCATTTCTTTCAGTCTCTCTCTAGTTCACATTCACTGTTCAACAAAATCTATATTATTGAATTTAGCATATGGTCTTGATTGTACCTTAATTAATGTAGAGGCATCTCTCTAATAATTGTAATAACTGGATCTTAGCACACCTCTGGTTTTCTATGACACCCATCTTATTGACTTATATTTGTTTTGATAATGGCTTTCTCCATTTCCTTGGTATTTTGCATTTCCTGAAATATCCAAATCTGTTTAGCAGTGGATCATCTGCTTTTGAGGTATTTGGCTACCATACTGGAGGAGTTAAGATTGATCCTATCACTTATGCTTCTTTCAGGCACTTGTTTTCATTATTACTCCTCACATCCCTCACTGTCTAAGGAGAAATGTGAATAAATCTGTATGCAGTACCAAGCAAAACCAACAAGATTTCTTCAGCAAGCCAAGCTATTTATGAAATCCCTACACAACATTACGTTATGCCCACACTGACATTTCCCACATATCCAAATGCAACAACACAACCCTTTTTTTGAAATCATGCTTGAATCAAACTCATGCCATGTCCAAAAATGAAAGCATTCCAAGGGATCCAGATCCTATGAGCTTATAGATGATATAGAATGCCTCTCTTTGAACCTCAGAGACTAAAATACATATTCAAACCCCATTATCCTTATATCCATGTCCTGGCTTCAGCTGGGATTGAGTTGATTTCCTTTCTGGTACCTGGAAGAGTGATGTATTTCAGATTTAGCACAACAGCAATGTTCATAATATTTTAGTTGTTGCTGACTAGTTCCCACAGTAAGTCAAGGACTTTTCAGCTCCTCATGCTGACCCATCAGTGAGGAGGTTGGGGGTGCACAAAGAGTTGGGATGGAACAGAGATGAGACAGCTGACCCTAAGCACCCAAAGAGATATTCCATATCATATGGTGATTAGCTGCCTGCCAGGTTAAACCACAGCAGTTCACCACCAAGTCTCATTGTGCTATTTTATCTCTATACTTATGTGTCTCTTCTATGAAATACATAATTTTATTTATTTATTTGACAAAAAAAGGTTAGCTTTTATTACAGTATTCACACCCCAGGAGATTTGACAGCTCTGGTATTATTTAATTTGTTTGCTATACACTAAAAAATGTCACAATAGACTTCAAAATTACCTAGACTAAGACAGTAACAAAAAGATGGGAAATTTGAAATCCAGATGCTGGATCATTTTAAATACTCAGGTCTCCTGAACCAAGCTGCTTTCTTTAGCTATGAAACTACTGTAAGCACAACCATGCACTATCAGTATTTGGTTAGTTGAGACAAATTCAGCTTTCATACAGACAGCGAAGAAGGGACACTCAAGAAAATACTTTTCTAAGGGCACAATGGTGGGCATAGACTTTATGATGACCAGGCATGTCACCTTGCAACTAAAATAGAATAAAAAGATGTAAATGAAATTATGCAAAGCATGCTTCTTGGAGAAAATCCCAGCACATTCAATTATCATGCAGCCTGCCACATTAGCTAAAGTTCATGTTGGAGTTTCCAGGATTTTGCCCACTAAAACAAACATCCATGGCATGGTTGAACATCATTGTACTTCCCAGTTTCCACTGATTACTGGAAAATGTTTGACAGATGGCAAATTTTAGTGAAATAGGAGCTGTCTTTCCCTGGTTTTAGCAGGTTGTTATGTCTACATGTAAACTAGTGATCAAAATCATACCTCGCTGATAAATATAAATCATGATCCTAACCATGAAATTCTGAGATACTTGTAAGGGCCTCTTAGCTGATGTAAAATGAGTATTCCAAGTGAATCAATGACAGTTCCCATGTGGTCCATACCTCACACAGAGGAGATGCAAAGATATTTACTTCTAAAAAAGCAACTCCAGAAAAAGTCTTTAAGATATATCATTTTGCAAATATAACTGTGATTTCATAACCTCTCAGAGCCAGAGAAGTAAAGAACAATTTTTAAATTAAAACAATACCTTCTTCCAAATGGGGGAAAAAAAGAATATATATTATGTTCTTTATTATTTATTTACCAAAATAATAATTCCCATTTTTGGAGGACTGGGGTAGTAAAACCTTTATGAATATGACTGCTCAGGTCATACTATTGGACTTCTAAGATTAGAGCAGTCAATTTAAGATCTGTTCATTTTTATGGAGATTGAAACTAGAAGAATTTTAGCTTATAATTGTAAGGGTCTAACAGTATGTACTTCTGGAAAGAAAAGTTTAAAAACTTATCAGACGGTAATCTCAGACTATATTTTTCATTTACTAGTAAAAAAACAGTCCTATCTCCTCAGAAGCACAAAGTTTGTAATATCAGGCATATGATACCTTTCTCAACAATCTGGAGAGGAGAAACAGTGTGACTTAGCTTGTTTCACTACTTCCCTTTATTAGCAGTTTGTCTCCTCCTACATTCCCAGCACAATGCATTTTCTCTCTCTTGTTTCATTGCTCGAAACAAGTGGAAAATTTACTTTGTCCAAGCACGAACTGAGTACCATGTTTTGCTTTTTATAAAGTGCAACTTTTTACAAAATTCCCATTACTACTCATGCAGACCAGTGAAAAAATCCTGAAAGATATGCATTTATCACCATAAAGATCGCCCTTAATTGCTTCAGCTAGGTTTAGAAAACCCAGGCTTGAAGAAATGAACAGATATTTTTCTTTTTTATTCTCTTCCCCAATAAATAAAAAGTATTAAAATTCATAAAAATGATTGTTTTAAAATGTAGAAACACTCACCCCCCAGTGTTCTCAAATTTCCTAGAAACAGCTGGATTTCTTCTCATTTAACTTGGAATTCCAACTGTGCAGCTTCACTGAATTTAGCAAGACTTATGCTACCTGTCAGAGGAAAATGATTCAAGATCAGGGTTTTTTGTGTGATGCATGTAAATAATACTAACAGTGCAAATTTATAAATATAAATCTCATTTTTCAAAAATTATTTAGTAAAAATAAAACTAAGGAAAACGTCTCAAAGATAGGGAAAAAAAATCAAAATTGATCACAGAAAATTCTTGGATTTTCATTTTTCAAAGAAAAATCAGGGCAGGCATTTTCACAGAAATATTTTTCCTAGTATTTCCCAACAATGTCTCCTTTGAAATCTGACTACAGTAATTTGCACTGAAGTGTTCACTATGCAGGTTTGGCAAACATTGTTGCTAGTTTTCTGACTTAACTAGGAAAGAAAAGGATTATATACTCTTGGAGAAATATATCTTTGTTATCATGATAAATCTTGTTTAAAATTACCAGTATCTCCCTAGCAGTAGTAGTAGCAATTTCTAGATGGCTTGTACAATCTATAGAGATTTTGTGAGGCATAACTGGGAGCTTAATGACTGACAGGAAATCAATGAGGGTTAAGAACAAACAGAATTGGGCAAAGAAAATGAGTGTGTGCTGGGGGAGGGAGGGTTTGCACTGTTGACAACTCCAGGAACAGGAATAGGACAATCATAACTTATGTAAAAAATTTCTTTTGCTTGACCTTTAATATTATTTAGTGCATTTTAAAAAGTTGCTAATTTTTGAGTAAAAATACACTTTGTTGTTGTTGTTGTTGTTGTTGTTGTTGTTGTTGTTGTTGAGGCATTACCAGTCTCTGTCCTCAGCACACTTAGAAGCCAGAAAGTTTATGTGCCTTCTGTTTAAGATCTGACTATGTGATCTTAGTAATGTTTAAGGCAATTGAGATCTTTAAGTCTCCTACACTTTCAGAAGCCCAAACACATAATCACAAAACAGTAAGTTACTCCAAAGGCCTGACCTAAGAATGTCCAGAACAAGGCAAAGCTTGCAACATATGGGATAGATGTTTTGCCTTCACCCTGGGAGCAATAAAAGCTGATTCCAGCCTGTATGTTTGCTTGCATTTGCTCCAGAAGGGCGGTAAGTTAGTATATGTTCCTAAAAGCTCAGCAAGATATTTGTGGCTTGCTGAGTAACTGCTGGATGAAATACCTTGATTTGTGCTGTGCAAGATGTGAGACTAGATGATCACAATGATTGCTTCTGGTCTTAAAATCTAAAAATATTTTTAACAAAATAATTTAGATAAATGTGAGATGAGGGAAAATCTTCCTGTCTGACTTTGCTTAATGACTCTCTTGTCTTAACTACTTAAGGGAAATTAAGTAAGTGGAGTGCAGTGACTAAAACGAATCACTAACGCAACCTTTGCAATATCTGTATAGTAAGCAATGTTCCATCAGTTCTACTGTCTGAAGGCCTCAGTAGGAATGGATGCACATCTTGGTGTGCATCAAAAACATTTGTTTTCTTCATAAAAGAATTTTAAATGGGAAAAGCAGATAGATAGTTAAAAATACAATTGAAACCTCATTAAAATTTGAAAAAAGGTGCTTAACACTGAACATTTTTGCTTGAATATTCTACAGTGCAAAAGATCAAATTCTATATTGTGTATGTTACTTCAAGGAGGTGATATGGCAGTTTCCACGGCAACAAGACTTTTTAAAAATCTAAAATAAAGGATGTTGCTGACATGACCCATTGTAACAATAACTCACATGACCATGAGACTCAGGAAGACAGGAAGATAAGATAACCTAGGGAAAAAAAGAAAAAGAAAAAAAAAAAAAAGAAAGAAAAGGAAAAATCATATAATTGTATGTTATATTTTAAAGATTTTTTAAAATATTTTTTTCCATAAATACAAATATGCATATCTTGTAAATACCTTCCAGATTTGGAAGCAAACATATACGTATGCAGCTCTTATTTTAATGATAATAAGTATCCAAATACCACAACGCGTTCATTTCGTTTGGGTGGGGATCCATCCTATATTCATAGCAGAGTAGATTTTTTTGTTTAGGAGCAAAGTTTAGGATACAAGCAGAGCTCGGTGAGGGAATCTGGGTCTGCAAGGGTGTGTGTGCCTTGATATCAGGAGCCTGCCACATGCTGCCAGACACGAGAGAGCTTTTGATGCACGAAGCTGCCACAACAGCACCAAGCTCTGCAGCTGAGAACAGAGCACTCACCTTTGAGTGTGAGGCCCTGGTGCACAGGAGCATGAACATCCTTCCTCCATGAGCAGTTCCCAGCCTGAGGGCTGTGTTCGGCACTGGGGAAACAGGGGTGCTGACCTCGGCTGCTGATGGACAATTGATCTTATTTCCTACTCTTTCTTCCATAGCTGAACTTTCACCTGCAGGCTTGTTCTGCTGCTGCTCATGAAGAATTTATAACCTCTGAGTAAGCAACCTGTAGCTGTTGCAAAAAAACTATAGTCAAAAAAGTACATCATGAAATACAGAAAAAAGCACAATCCTGTAATCAATAAAAAGTTATGAACTCCACATGTCTAAAGATCACCTAAAATATCCAACAGCAATCGCACAAAGCATTCATACTGATCCACAGAAATAATATCCCATCAAAGTTCCATAAGCCTGTTATGGATGCACAGTTTGGGTAACAGACTGGGACTGTCTGTATGATCAGACAGCAAACATGCTGACCCTCAAGCCCTCAGCCTCACCAGGGCAGCCTGCATCCCTTTGCTCTGACCCAGGCACCTTTCCTTTGCTGCAGGAGCAATCATCAATAAGGTCTGCCAGCCATCTCAGAAGTTCTGCTGCCTTGATGGGTAGGGTAAGTAGAATTTTCTTTCAAGTTTCTTTCTCTTTGATTCATTGTGATGAAGGCAATTTCTTCACAATTAACATTTCAGACCACCTTTGACAAATGATGGCAGTGAAGTTCTTAAATATACATATATATACAGATATATACATGCATATTTATTTATGCAGATACGTACACACACACAAATATTTATATGCTAGTATGCATTAAGAGACAAATTTTTCAATCATTTGTTCATTCATTCATTCATTCATTCATACATTCATTTTCATATTATAAGAAAAGGATCTGTGATCTGTTAAACAGAAGTTTCCCAAACACCCTTGCAAAATTTGTAAAATTTGATACATATTTTCTCTGTTATTGTGACTGGATGGTAAAAAGAAAAATGGATTATCACATTAATTTTAATGCTTTATACTTTAATGTTCAGGGTTTTTTTTTCAAACAACCAGACCAAATTAGTCACAATAATTTCTTGAATACTAAGCAATTGAAATCCCTAGATAAGCCAGCTGCCCATTACAAAAATATATTTGACATATGTTTGACTGAGTTCATAGGATCATAGAGTATCCTGAGTTGGAAGGAATTCACAAGGATCATCAAGTCCAACTCCTGGCCCAGCACAGGCCAGCCCAAACAATCACACCATATGCCTGAGAGCATTTTCCAAAAGCTTCTTGCACTCTGGCAGACTGGTGCTGTGATCACTTCCCTGGAGAGCCTGTTCCAGTTATTAAAATTAATGTGAATAAAACAACAATACAATTAAAGAAGAGGCAGTCTGTAGTTCATGTAAAAAAAAGAATCAAAACCTTAGATTCCTTGAAGAAAGTTGTGACATGCAAGGGTTTTCATACTACACATATTAAGATGTACTATGGTTTTCATACCATAAATATAAAAATATAAAACTGAATCTCATATTCATAAGGAGACTGGGATGATGAGAGACATTTCTCTGAGAGCAAGGTTTTGAAGCAAGTGACCACAGCCAGGTGCTGAGCCACAGGACCTTTACAAATGTCTCTCTTCCCCCTCTCTCATCGCAGGGAGAGCTATGATAGAGTCTGTGTTTCCTTTCTGCTGATGAAGTCAGGGCAGAATCTGCATAAGGACAAAGCTGAAATTTTGTCTAACTGGCCCATTTGTTTTGAGTCTGCTCATTTGGGAGTGAAAACAGAAATTGAGCCAGAAATAACCAGAACTCTCAGTAGAGAATATTCATAAGTTATAGTCCCTAAAAGCAATTACAGACTATTTCCAGCCTAGACTACACAGACGCTAGTCTTTTAATGAAATTTTGCTGTAAATTCTTCTTTCCAGGTACCCAAACTGTAAGTTCTTTACACTTGCTGTTATTTTCACGAGCATTTCTATTTTTGTTGGAAGGGATCAAGAGGGTGAAATATTAAAATATTATTTTACTGCTTTAGAATTAAAAAGAAAAGAGACTCTAAAGAGTATTTAGAATTAAAAGAAAGAAAATAGCAAACATTAAAACCCAAAAGCCTTTCATAAACATACAAGTTTCTCTAACTCAAAATAAACCCCCAAAACAAAGTAACAAAACAACAGCAAAAAAAAAGCCAACAAAACTATTTTTTTCTTGATTTTTGAGAAAAAACTGTCTGAGATAAAAAGGTTGCATGAGGCTTACCTTATGTTCTCTGATATTGTTTGGTTCTTAATATCACCTTATTTATTGTCACTGAGGTCAACAACTAATTGTATGGCAATATAATGTGATGTCAAATGTAGGTCTCTGATTTGAAATACAGATATATCTAGTTCCAGCTATCATCCTCTCCTGGCTAACATGTGAAGAAATCCTGAATACTCAGGAGAGCAGATTAGTTATTTCTAGTTGCTAAATACTTTAAAAATAATTTGCTTAAAATAAAAATAAATGTTCATTGTATTATTAAATCACTCTGAACTAATAAATACTACTAATGTAATGACACAAACAGTGAGAAAACACAACGGAGTTTGTTGACATTAATCTGTGGTAGAAGGTAATCCAGATAGGGAATAAAAAGCTTTTTTTTCTATATTAATTGTTTTAGTTAGTATGACAGAAAATGGAAATGAAATACTTTTCTGTTCTGATTAAGATCTTACAAAGAACTCTGACAAAAACTGATCATGCAGTTCTATAGCTGAAAAAAATAATAAATACTGCTGTTCTTATTTAAATTTATCTCAAATATAATTTCCATCTATGTTTTCAATTTTATTTATAAATATTTCTGAATTTAAAAAATCTCCATAATTACTCTTTTAAATACCTTTCAGAAAAAAAAACAAAATAATGAAAAACACTTTTTGTTATAACATTATTTTGAAAAATACTATTCTAGAATTTTAAAAATTTCACATTCTACATCTCTCATTCATAATGCAAGTTTGGTGCACTCTGGCCTGCTGGCTTAGTGTCTTCAGTGTGCTTTCAAGGAAACAAATTAGTAAGTCAAACAATTTCATCTGACTGAACATCAAACACTGCCAGAAAGTTTTTTCAGCCAGAAGAAGGAATTAACTGAAAACTATTAATTATCAGCAGGAATACAGGTTTAATTATCAGGAGGAAGACTGATCACCAAGGAAATAACAATCTAAAAAAACAGCTGGAAAAACCGGTGAAATTCTGAAAATGTGAAAAGCAATGGAACATTAGTTATCAGGACTGTCCCCTGCTACTGAGGTAAGTATAAAGAACAGATGAAAACATGAAACAAAATTTCCCCAAAGTGTCTCCAGGTCTTCAGTGGTTCCTGGTTGAGCCATAGGGGCTTATTTATGCAGGAGAGGTTAAAAGGCTTTTTTTTCCCCACTAATTTCTCTGCTTCCTTTTTGAAGTTTTACATATTTTATGTCAATCACATCATGCAGCAGAGAGTCCCAGGCTTACTTGTGAGCACAGGCCACCTCCATCTGCTGGTTGTGAATGCTTCACCGGCTAATTACATGTGATTCTCTCTCATTTTCATACAGAGAGAGGCAGTAAACATTTGCTCCTCATCTCACCCTCTGTGATACAGGTTTCACAAATGTGTATAACATTTCTTTTCATCCCTTTTTTTCTGACTGGCAAAGTCCTTTTTGATTAACTCTTCATGAGTGCCATCCCATACCTCTTACCACCCTTGCCCCTCTTCTAAACATCTCCCAGGCCTGCCATACATTTATTGAGGTGGGAGTGCAGGACCGTGTGCATCATTTAAGATGCTGATGTGCTGTGGACCTAATAGATGGACTAACAGTGCTACCATGTTTCTCACTGCTCCTTTCCAGGTTCTTATATTGGATTAATATGATGAAAGGATGGCACTACACAATGGGTGTCTCTTCCAGTTAAAATTCAATTAAAGGAGAGCAGCCACTCAGATGCAAACCCTACCAATTGCATTTACAAAAATCCTTGTGGCAAACACATTGCCCTATTTCCTTCTGATTCACAAACACTGGCTTCATTTCATCATTTTGGGCACAGCTCCTGATTAGCTTAATTAATACTTCACAAAAATCAAGTCAGCAGAAAGGCTGGAGATCAGGACAGCTGATAGAGTCAACATAGCCATGACATAATGCATTTTAACAGAAAAATACATTTGATTCTATTCATCAACAACTCTGAGGCACACTTCTAAATTCTGAGTTTTACCCTCTGTATGCAAAGGAAACCATATAGGAGGAGACACATTGCAGTTACTCAAAGTTTACTTGAGGTATTTGTCTTCACATATCTACTGAAAGGAAAGAAAAAAGTTCATTTCCCACAGGCTTTACTAGTTTCTTTTATAATGATTAATATATTCTTCTTACCAGAATAAGAATCAAATGAATGCAGTCCATTATCTGTCCAGTATTTTTAAACAAATATATTTTCTTATTCTTTCTCTCCTGCATGTCCTGCAATCTGCTTTAGTAGTTCTGGAAATCACTGCTAATGCAGCTCTCCTCAAACTTCTTGAAGTTCTGGACTATTCTGAGCTCAGAGGATTTAAATCTATGGACAATTTGAAGAAAAACACAGAATCACTAGGAGATGAAAAGGAAAAATAAATTCTGGGAAATAAATAATTGCAGCTTTCTTATTTTTGGAGAAATTCTGTTTCTCACATACAAAACCTATCAAAGCTGTAGGCTACAAAATAGGTTTTTTAGAAATTAAAGTAAATGTGAACTTAATGTTCCCTCTTCTAGAGAAAGTTCTATCAGCCTATTCAGACTCTAACAAAAAACAAACTAAAGAAGTTGTATGAATATCAAACAATTGAACAATTGCCCACGGGCAATATTTGCTCATGGTGAAATTGAGACGTGAGGAGGTGGGAAAGGAGTAGGTGTAAAAGATATAAGAGGAATAGAAAGAAGACAGAACAGCGGACGGAGTGGAGGATGGAGAATTGACAGCAATATTCAGGGTCTGAATTTGCTATTAGCTTGCAAGGAAATAAAGTAATAACATTTAAATTTAGCAAGGTGGGTTGATGAGATATGTGCAGAAAATAGAGACTTCAGGAATTTGCAAAGAAAACACAAATTATATTTTGATGATCTGTCTGTCCCACAGTTTTCCCATTCTCTTAGTGAGCAGAACTGATTGCATGAATAAAGAGCCACAGATAAGTACACAGCTTTAAATTCAACTGTGCTTTCTTTTCTTTTGGGTATAAAATTATAATTTTACAAAAAGCACAAGCTCTTTTGACCTTGCTCAACTATTTTTGTGTTCAAATCCCAGCTGGGATCTGGAGGCTCGTATTTTTCTGAGTATTTTACAAGCCTTCAAAAATGGAAGCTCACCCATTCATGTGCTATGTGAGCCGCAGGGGACTGAAAAGAAAACTCCAGTACTGGACGGTTCTGAATTTGAATTATCACTGATCAGTGCTTTGGTGTGATAACTTTTCATAGGCACGGTGGTTCTGAAAGCAACTATGTGTGCTTACAGTAGCCCATGGAACAGACTTGATTTTTATGTATTCAAGCATCCCTTTTTGTGAGCCTTCTAGTTCTGTTTGTCAGTACTTTCTGAATCAGACTGAAAAGATAAAGAAATTTTCATAGACAATGAAACTGTGGCAGGGCAGAATGCAGCAGCCTATGAAAAATTATGCAAGAGTTACAGTAAACCACTAAGATGATGTAAGCTTTTGACCTTTTTAATTGTTTTATATTCAAAAAATAAAATCACAACAAAGGATTCACTTTCTCTTAAAAAGACAGGAAAATGTCAGTATTTTTAAATTAATATTGTGACTTCCAAGAAAGTGCAATTCTCAGTAAATATAATGCAATCAAGAGGTGCATTTTCAGATAGAAACTGACATTATGTGTTGAGGCTGTTTGACCCAGGAATCAGTTGATCCATGCACAATCTCATCTCTCTCCTGAGTGATCTTCAGGGCTAGAGAGCAGAGACAGATGGAGAAAATAGATTTCTTTAAAGTGATTTACTCAGTGCCCAAAATGTTGGTGATGATTCCTTGTGAATCTTTGCTGATGTTTTGACAGATACATAGGTAGATAAATCGGGCCATTTATGGTAATGTTTTGCTTTCCTGGGTTTTTTCTCCCAAGATGAAATGGCAGGTGGGAACATATTCCCTAGAATAATGGCAGGGGTTTATTTTCTTCAAGAGAATGTATTAGCTTTCCTCTTCCAAGGAACATGGTTATGTGAAAAAGGCATGAGGCTCCATTAGAGCAAACCTGAAGCTGCAATATTTAGGCATCAAGGAAATCTGAAAATGTAGCATAGTGGTAATTTTGTCCAATTGCTTCTGAAAAATGAAAAGCTATCAAAATACAGACAGGCATAAGCTGCCCAATATAAACTTGAGCAGCAAGGTTCTTTCAATCATTTGGAAGGAAGTCTGACATCCTTAAAATATATCTTTCCTTCTGCACATGCTTTGAAGAGAGCGGGCTAGAATTATTCCTCCACTAAAAATTTGCATGAGAGATTTTTTTTTTTAGGGTTTCAGAATTTTCTGACTTTTTATTAAAAAAATAAAATAAAACACTCACTTCACTCCCAGGAACCAAAAGAAATATGATTTTAAATGATATGGGAATTTTTAATAGAATTTCATATTTCATCAGCAGACTTTTTATTTCAGAACTGGTGAAAAAAAATCTATTTCTGATGTTTAGTTATCCTGTTGAATGGAGCTAAGCTCTTGTGTAAAATCTCAGAACATTATGTTCTATTCCTTAACTACAGGGCTCAAAAAAGTGCAGAAGCTGTCTAGTTGAAATACCTTCAAATCAATCAGTAAGCATTTCTCAAGTCCCAAGATAGAAATCGTATATATACAGGATCACGTAGCATTATGCAGGAATTATTTATTGTTTGTCTAATATCTGTAAAGAGAGAGGAACTGATTAACACTGTATGTACAAACATATATGCAAAATATACTTAAGACCAAGCAAATATTGAGGATATAAAAATCTGACACCTGGAAAAAACACTGTGCCTAAAGAACATTTCCAGTGGATCTGCAGAGAGGGTCCTAGTGTTAATTTGACTGCAGAAAATTTTATAGTGACCAATTTGCTTTAACTCCAAATGGAAATTAAAATATAAATAGAGATGGAAAACCTGGTGTGTTTAAAATCAAGCCAGTTACCAGGGTAGAGAGGCACCTTGAGTGGAAGATTTCCATCTCTCTCTTCTTCCAGTAGTCTAACGAGGTGGTCAGCACCTCCACTTCATTGGTCCCAGGCATCCAGAAAAGAGAGTAAAAGTCCTGTGAAAAATGTGACTTTATGGAGGAGGTCAGGAAACAAGTCAGTTTGTCACTGCAAGGTTCTTCCATAGCATTAAGAACAAGGCTGTGCTTCTCTTCCCAGCAGCTATTCACTAAACTCTCTAGCTCCTCAGATGAATGGAGTAGGTGCATTACCAGAAAATCTCATTCATTACACCAGTCTGACTCACTCCAGGGAAAAAAAAGTACAGATCATTGAACAAGGCAGATTTCTATGGGAAAAACTATGTGGTTGTACATTACAGTAAAACTTCCACTGTATCCATTTTCCTTTCCCATATGTAAGCTGAGGAGGGGAAAGCACTCAAGTAAGGACCACTAGGCACATTTAAATGGAGTACTAACATTACTGAAAGAGCTGAGTTGCACAAACAAGAATATTTAAACATCTCAAATTTTTGCCAGTAAATAAAAAAAAAGTCTTAATTAGGAGACTGCTTAATCGTTTTTGGTGCTTTGAGCACTCTGGAGAATAGAGAAAATAACAAAATAAGAGGCAAAGAAGAAGCAGAAAACTTTCCAGTCCTGAATGGACATCTTGTGAGCTGTAGGATACGCAATCTACACAGATTGTAAATTCTCCTTCTCCAAAGGCATTTTAGAAAGAGATTTTGCATGCACAGGTCAGAAAAACTACAGAGGTACGTGGTCAACGCAAAGTACATGCGACTTAATTATTTCTCATCTCTTCCAGGATTATGTTTCCATGTTCAGTTTATTAGTGAAAACATCTATGATATATTATAAAGCATTATACCATTTGGTTTTGTAAGACAAAGTAGGTCCCCTAAAGTCAGTAGTAATCATTAGATTTCTGACACAGAAAGATTTGATTGTAATAATCTCTTTACCTATTACAAAAATCCCAAAGAAAAATACAACCCCCCATAATTATGTTAAAAAACCAAACAAAAAATATTTCTGACCAGCTGTCAAAGAACACAAAACAACTTTTCAACTAAGGGAAAAGAAGAGACCCAACAAAAGAGCTCTGTTGCAAAGGCTGTCTATAGGATTCCTGGTAGCACAGAGGAAATGTTCTAAGAAGGAACTCAAATTGCACCACGGCTGGCAATGGCAATTACCCATAAGTGTTTTCTTTTGACATAATTTATACTTGCAGCAGTAGTTTCTTAGAAAGACATGTTATCTAATTACAAATTCACCCAAAGACATTGAAGCCTCAAACATCTTGAATACATGTAACATTTTTGGACCTCAGCAAAGCCTTCCATACTATATCACACAGTGTCCTTCTGGACAAAATGTCCAGCATTCAGCTGGATAAACACTGCAGCTGGCTCAGGAGTTGGGCACAAAGACTTACAGTGAATGGGGAGATATCAAGCTGGCCACCTGTCACTAGTGGGGTTCTGTAGGGCTCCATCCTCAGCCCTGCACTCTTCACCATCTTTCTAAATGAGCATTGTTAGCAACACGGGACTCAAGTCAATACTAAGTTTGTCAATGCCACCGAACGGGGAGAAGCTGTTGATTCCCTCAAAGACAGGGAGGACCTGTAGAGAGACATCAACAAATTAGAGACATGGAGAATCGGCAACCACATGAAGCTAAACAAGCGCAAGTGCCAGAATCTGCAGCTGCAACAAGCAGGGGCAACCCTGGATGTGTGTATAGACTGAAGGAAAAGAGGCTCGAAAGCAGTGCCATGGGAAGAGACCTGGGAGTCCTGGTCCATGGCAAGGTGAATCTGAGTCAGAAGTGCCCTGGCAGTCAGGAGGGCCAAGCGTGTCCTGGGGGCATCAGGAACAGCCTCTCCTGCGGGGGGGAGTCCTGCACAGGGCCAGGAGTTGAACTCACTGACCCTGCTGGGTCCCGAGAGACATCAACAAATTAGAGACATGGAGAATCGGCAACCACATGAAGCTAAACAAGCGCAAGTGCCAGAATCTGCAGCTGCAACAAGCAGGGGCAACCCTGGATGTGTGTATAGACTGAAGGAAAAGAGGCTCGAAAGCAGTGCCATGGGAAGAGACCTGGGAGTCCTGGTCCATGGCAAGGTGAATCTGAGTCAGAAGTGCCCTGGCAGTCAGGAGGGCCAAGTGTGTCCTGGGGGCATCAGGAACAGCCTCTCCTGCGGGGGGGAGTCCTGCACAGGGCCAGGAGTTGAACTCACTGACCCTGCTGGGTCCCCTCCAGTTCAGGATATTCTATGATCCTGTGATGTTCCATTATAGGGGACTGTTCAAATACTTGTAATGCTTGCAAACAATTATTTTATAGCCCAACTCCTGAACATAGTGACCTCTTATTTCTTTCTTATGCAACTGAAAATTTTCACTGTAAAAATAATTTTTAAAATTCTCTCATCTTCCCTTTTCAGCACGAAAAATGAAAATGTGAGGTGCTAGACTGTGTAAATACACCCCAAGTGTTTTTGGTTGTTTTTTGTTGGTTTGTTTTTTGTTTTTGTGTTTTTTGTTTTTT
>VXBU01010827.1:138662-168667 GCA_013400315.1 Bombycilla garrulus | reverse complement strand
TGCTGTTGTAGTTTTTTGGGGTTTTTTTTAATTTTATTTTAATGGCTTTCTATGGATTGGATGCTTTTTATCTTCTTATTTTCTTCTGGAATCTAAATGTGAACTTCTTGTGAAAGTGATGTCAAGCTGCTCTTGTAATATAGTTATTTTCCTTCCATCATTTCACTCTCATTAGGCTTTTTTTTTTTTTTTTTAGTCTAACAATGCCCAAGTGGCCATAACAATTTAAGTAAGCTGCAGGTTATTAATCAAAGTGAAGACTTTTATAGAAATCAACACAAATTGAAAGCTATAGCTGTTTTTAAGAATGTCAGTAATTAATGAGGGAAATAATGAAGGTCAATATAACAAGATAACTATTGGAAATTATGCATTGGAAAACATTATGGTATTACAGTAATTTTGGGTCTGACAAGATTTTTAATAAACAGCTAAAAATGCAGATTATCTATTTGAAAAAAAAAAACCAAAAAAAGATGAAAGAATGCCACTAACATTTTTAGAACAGGGATAATTTTAACATTGAGCTTATAACCAGAAGATGGAAAGCTGTGAAAAAATTTTCAGGCAGCTTCTGAATTTGTTGGGCTGGGCCCAGCTTTGCTTTTATGGACAGTAATGCATGGCAGAAGCTGTCTGGGATATAAAACAGAATAAAGAAAGGAAGAAGGCCAGACTTGGAGCCTGAGTTCATTTGCATGTGTAGCTCACTCATTTTCATTAGTGGTTTACTCAAACACACAGATGTTGTTTGCACCCCAAAGTATCTGCTTTAGTGGATAAGTGGCCTACAAATTCAGCATTGAATTTAATTGGTACGTATTTAATGGTGCTCTTTAAGAGCTTTAGCCCAAGTAATTCAGAAACAAAAAAAATAGGGGGTAAGGGTGTTCAAGTTAACTGAAAGTATATTCTAGAGACATAACCTGTTAATAAATGGCCCAAGTAAGGAGCTTTTTCATGTAAATTTTGGGAGGAAAATAGTGTAAATTAAGCAATATATATCAGGAAATCAGAGTGAGTTGTCACTTAAAAGGACGTAAGAAAGGCAAGACTTGCTCTAAAAATATATAGGGAAAAAAAAGAAACAAATGCAAGTGTTTAGAGTTTTATTTGCAGGATAAATTTTACTTCAAAATGGCAAGAATGAGATGAGTACTTACGGCTTATTTTGCTTCACTTCTTAAAGGCACGAATATATTCCTGCCCTGTGGTAATAATGTACTTACAATAATAGCCAAGGAAGGTGGCGAGGCAGAGACCAGAATAGAAACCTAAATGGAGTATGGAAAATTGGGTCTAAAATTTGCTTCTCAGCTCAATTATTAACAATTTGTGTTGAATGTACTACCTGAAAAAAAGGTCATGTTTAAAGATGAAGGCAGCCAGGGAAGCACTGCTCAGTACGGTTTATTACAGCTGGGCAGGAAGCTCCTGGCAGAACACAGCAGAGACTGACTGAGCTGCTGCACACCCTGGCCAGCCAGGGGGGAGGCTTAAATGAATGCCAGCAGGAGAAAATCAAGCATAATGGGATTACACAGGGACAGTGGCACCAGGAATAGAGAGTGGTGGACTCTGAAAAACTCCTGCTCTTCTGTTGTGCCCCTCCTGTGGCACGCAGGCCATGGTTCTTGCAAAGCAAGGACAACTTACTACCTGCTTTGCCAGAGCTCCCCCGGCAGAAAGGATACAGAGTATGGATGAATTTGGCTTGCGGATGGTCTCTTTCTTCTCTCCCGAAAATCATGAGGGAGCAGAATCCTCTCAGCTAACCACCCTGCCACCTCTAGAGACTGCTCATCCAGTGCTCCTCACTACCTGCAAACTTTTGGATCGTGATATATCCATCCCAGAATGAACAAGGATTGATCTCTTGCCTTTTACCTTTCTGTGTGTAGAAGTCTGGGAGAAGCTTGCTAACAGAAGCTAATGAGGAAATTCAGTTAAAAGGTGATTCAACCCTGGTTGGAAGAAAACCAAAAGCAGGAAGAGTGGAGCCACTCAGAAGAAGAAAAGAAGCATAAATGTCAGTAATGCAGAAGGACAGAGCTAGTGAAAGCAAAGCTGGGGAACTCTGAGAGAAACAATTGTATGGTACTTTAGTATCATGCTGTTAATGAGTAGTGTCCAGAGTGAATATAGAGAGAAAGGAATTTTACCTTCTTACAGTAACTGCGTCTGTTATGTTTTTTTCTGAGCGTAACACTTACTGGGTCCACTGTCTGGAGAGGACAGCATGGCCTACCAGGGCTGAGTGTATTGAAACAGTAAGGGAAATTTTTGATAAAAGCAAAAATCCTCCTCTTGTCTAAGCAGACTCTTTACATAAACCATGCCTTCTGGAGTAATTCATCTTCTAAGATGAGCTTGGATTTTAGGTGCTTGTTTAACTTTCTCTGTAGTCATTGCACAGGCTTCCTTGAGATGGCAGTGAACATTTGGGGACCTTGTCAATCCAAAGTGAGTGAACATTAGTTGCTATTCAAACCCAGCTGTACAATGTTTTGAGAGAGAGAAGGAAAATACAAATATACAGCCAGAACGAGTTCAGGTGACGGTAAGACCCAGGTATTCCTGGCTTCTGAGCACTGATGGATTTTGTTCCCTAAATAGGCATTGAAACAATAGGAAGGGATATTGCTGTGCAACCAAAGAATGACAAATTTAGTAGCTATATTTAAGAATAGGCAGTGTTTCAGACAACCGTAAGCCCATTAGTCTGACCCGTGTTACACAGGTCTTTAGATCAAACTGTGAAGGAAAGACTAAAGAGTGGAAAGGAAAGGAAAGGTGAAAAAGCTTAAACTGTGGCAGACTAAATGAGGTCAATTTCACATCTGTATAAAACAGGTGATTAAAGACCCAGAGTAAGCAGGCAGAACTACCTAATCTGTGTGAACTTCAGTGAGACATTTAAAGCAGAACACACTGGAGAAGACAAGAGCTATTTAAATCACAGAGAAAGTAAAGAACTGGCTAATGCAAAGGAGTGTCAGGTGACAAGAATTTTGAGGCACTGCCAATACCTGAGCAAGATCAGAATATTTTATGGGAATAACTGAATGATCACAAGGCTTGGAAAAATAGAAATAGTTTAAATTTAAGAGTGCAATGTGCAAAAGTGCAAATCATGCCTTAGTAAAAAGATAGCAAAAATGACTGCTCCAAGCTGACTCATCATCAGCTGAGAGCTAAAAATGATAAAAATTTCTGGGCAAAGCAAAGCATTGTTAGGAGAGCTACAGTCTACCAATGTGTTGCAACAGAAAAATGAAATAAAATTTAAAAAAATTCTAAGAATTTATTAGTTGCACCATTTCCAGAAGAGAGTGTGTTGATGCACTTTACAAAGCATTGTGGAAATTCCAACCATAAAAGAATGCATAATTCAAATCACTCACACTCAAGAAAGACAAAGTCAGACTGGAATGGAGGAAAGGAATAATGGGACTGAGACAGCATTCTCTGTTTAGTAAAATGAAGCTTGAAATCAAACACATTTTTGTAAATAAGGGGTAAACACCATGAGAAAAACCTGCTACAGTAGTAGTAGAGTCAGGGGTATGAAAAGAAAACAAATATACAAATGTCAAAAACTTTTAAACTACAGGTAAGGACTATTTATGCCATCAAATGACTAAAGAAGGGGCTAATGGAAAGCAGAAGAATGAGATAATGAAATTTTCTGGGACACAAATTTTGAGGCAAGTCAATAAAATGGAGTGTTGGAATAGACTTCTAGAATTAGGTTACAGAAATAAAAAGGATCAAAATTAAAATCCCTAATATATTTAAGATAGAATTGCATGGGTTCTAGAAAAAAAAATATTGATACATTTAACTGAGCTAGCTGGAGACTGACCCTTGGAATTAAACATTCCCACTCTGCTTTTTTAGAAATACGCAGCCTTATGTTAGAGCCTTCAAAAAGCCATGAGCTACACTGGCTTTTTAGAAACACCTGACCACCCCAGATGTTTCTTTTCTAAAGAAAGCAACTAAGCCTTCAAAGCTCACAGACAAATTTAGAAACCACTCTATTGTGAGCAAATATATCCATCTTTAG
Source organism: Bombycilla garrulus (assembly GCA_013400315.1). Lineage (NCBI taxonomy): Eukaryota > Metazoa > Chordata > Aves > Passeriformes > Bombycillidae > Bombycilla > Bombycilla garrulus. The sequence continues at coordinate 164,598 of VXBU01010827.1, read as the reverse complement.
TCCATCTTTTTAACAGTTATGAAACAGAGCTAAGGAGGAAAACTAACCTCTTAGCCCCTCTCCATTCTTGACAGGTAGGCCACAAGGAATTAGATAATCTCCCTTCTCATTGCTAAGTGTGCAACACAGACCTGTGTTTTATGCCCTCTAAAGGGGGGAGGGGGTCTACAATGAAGGCCATTATGTGCTCTTAACATGCAATTAATGCATGCTTCAAATTATGGGTTTTATTTTTAATGCTCCGCTGTTATGCTTATCTGATGTTTCCTTATATGAAACAATGAAACAAAATAAATGAATCCTAGTTCAGCAGGAGCTGTCAAATTAGAAACTGTTACAAAGTAATAATTAGGGAAAATGGATCACAGTGTTCAGGCTTCAGCAATGATTGTCCCTCTGCGGGCCATTAACAAAATCTAGTCGTTGGATCTGCATGAAATTTTAATGAAGCCGCAAGTAAACAAACTGCAAAACGTTGTGGGCAGCAGTTCACTCGCTTTATGAGAAAGATTTTCATATGATACTGGGCTTCTTCTCCCTCTTTTCCCACCTCTTTACTCCTCATGCCAGTGATTTTGGTTAGGGAGGATTAATTTAAGATCCTTTCACACTGTGGTATTTGGAAAATGATGGTGTCTTCCGACCCCTATAGTATAGGTCGGCTGCAATTTTATCCGTGAAATAGGCTGCATTTTAATTGTTTATTTATTTATTTACTCACGAAAATGCAGGAATCATAGGCACGATCTCGAGATTCTGTACCCACAGCCCCCCAGCTGAAGCAGGGCTCTGGGCGGGGCAGTCTGATCCCAAACACCAGCGAGGGCGCCGCTCCGTCGAGCCACCCTCCCAGAAAGGTTTGCACCGATTTCTTCTCTCCCGACTGGCGCACGAGAAGAGCCCTCAGCTATTCCCCCTTCCCGAGTCTGCAGGAGGACGGGAGCAGGGCGCTCCTGGCCAGTTTTTAAGGAGCGCTCCCGGCAGCGCGGCTGCCACGGGCGGGCTCGTGGTGACCCCGGCGGGGCCGGAGCGCTCCGGGCTGGGCGGGCGGCGGAGCCTCGCTGCCCCATCTGGTGGCCACGGCAGGAGCAGAGAGGCGCCGGGAAGGAGCAGCAGATTGCGGGGAGCGGTGAGGAGACAGTCTCCCGGGGCCGCTTGTTGTTGTAACTCTTCTCCCCCAGATCAGTTTATATGAGGTCAAACGGGCTTCGGCGCTTTCGCTTGCCTTCGGCTGGTGTTGATAGTGCTTGAGATAGCTGATGGAGCTAGTGATGATATTTATTAGGTTCATTTATTTTGTTGTAAGCGTCTAAAAAGAGAGATGAAGCCACTGGTTTCTTAAACAGCAATGCCTTTGCTTTTGATATCTCTGACACTCCTTCATTTTAAGACTCATGAACTGTTTCTGTCTTTTCCCAAAAATTCCCTTTGGGGAATCTGCTGACAGATGTAAACTGGCCTCTCCGTTCAGCCTGGAGAGTCCCACTGCTTCAGATTTGTTCAGGAAACGTCTGAAATTGAAAAGTGTGCTCTGGAAAATAATTTTATAGATTACAAGAAAAGGAATTTGAGTCCTAAAAATATTAACATACAGACAACTTTGGGGAAGATGTTCCAGTTACCAGGTCTCCTGTCCATCAGTCATTTTTGGCAATGAGTGAGCTGGATAGGCCACTCATCAGACCCAGTGTTTCCTCCCTGGGGCATCCTCATGCCACTACAGAGTTTGCAAAGCTGTCACAGGCAGAGCCAGGGTTTTGTTCTGTCCCCTCTGGGCAAAGGCTGGCGGTGTAGAGAGCTCACTTCCCCCAGGATACATTCAACAAGATCTGCAAGGGTACAAATGGCTGTCATTAGGTAACCCAGGGGTCACATGCAGAGAAACCTATTCATTATCACTGCTCTGATCAGCCTATAAAAACCTGCAAAGGCAATGAGACAGGGAGAGGGATCATTGCAATGAGAGGGAGACTGCTGTGGAGTTGCAGGGATGTGGGGACTTTTTTCCAGTTGCAGTGATCTATGTCCCTGGGAAACTACAAGGTGTGTTGGCAAGCCGCAGCTGCTCCAGCAAAGCAGTGAATTGCAAAGCTCTGGAGGTATTGTTGTAGGAAATAACTGGGAATGGGTTGACTTTGAGTCACACACTCCTACAGCAGGTATTATTGCAAGGCATGTAGCAAATACTGAAGTTTGAAGGATATATTCACTGACACTTGCCCTAAACCAGCCAGTTTGTGAAGTTATTAAATAAATGTCCTCTTTTTGTTTTCTGTTTTCTTCAGAGGTTTTGGAAAAGTTTTAGTCTGAGGCACGGTCGCATGTAGATACGCTGGATGAAAAGTATATTCTCTTGTGTCAGGTGTCCAGTCTTGGGAGGCAAATGCCTGACAAGAAAAGAAAATGCTTCAACTCTGCTTGATTGCATTTCCACAACATTTACCTGGGAAAATGGCATACAGAGCTCAAACTCATGTTGCTCTGGCTACTGCATGTACACCATTCACCTGTAAAGCCCAGATGCAGTTCAGCCCATATCCCCAGTGCCTCCAGATCCAGCAACACATTATATATTTCCCTGGATCCTTCTGAATGTTCTCTCATGCCATATGACATGGCCAGGGCTGGTGGTTTACAAAGATGATTGCTATTTATATGAGGCATCTCAAAATCAGATTTGATAAACTGTCACAAGAAAAAGCATGACTGGACAAAAATAGTTTCAATCTAAAATTCCATAATTGAATTCAAACTATAAAACTGACAGCAAGTTGAAAGCTAGGTCTATGAATCCTTCACACATAGCACAAAATTACTTTTATTGATTTATTTCCTCCAACCTCAGATTAAGCTATTTTTCCTTATTTTGAAAGTCTGGTGTTATTTTCCTGTCCTTTCCTGCTAACTGGTTATTCAGTTTTTGTTTTGTTTTATTAAAAATAATTCTACTCTGAGATAAGCCTGAAGATCTCAATGCCATGCTGACCCCAGAGCAATGAAGTGGTTTCACAGAAACTTCCTTGATCCAATCCTCCTGAAAGTTTCTTGTACAAAAACTAAAATGTACAAGCATTGAGGACACAGGCTTTGCCACCAAGATGTAGATATCAAAAAATCCAAGAGGGAAATGAAAATTACATTCTTCTTTTACTTTTTTCTTTACTGCCTGTCAAGAGCTTAGGTTAATGGAAAGCACCATCTCACAGTTTTATTAATGCTTTTTCTTGCATTTCAACCCTAACAAACCACCCAAATTGAAAGGATAAAATTAGATGATTTATTAAAATATATTGTATACCCAAATAACCATAAAGATACATATCACTTCATGTCAAATCTGGACGATTTCAAGCTTTGGGGCCAGCCCTCTCCTCATCCTAACCTTGCACCGAGACCTGGCTCTGCAGCAGGACACTCAGTGACTCTGTTTCCTTCTTTTTTACACTCAGTCAGAAGGAGTTTGGCCAGGGGAGATAGGAGCTGTAACCAGCTCCAGTTGCAGACCACCAGAGGACTGTGGGCTTGTAGCAAGCTGCAGTGCCCTCCCAGAGCTCTGTGATTGTACAGCCACCAGGTTCTGCTGCAGGATCAAAAGCACTCAGCCCTGTCCAGAGGTCGGATGTGCCCTGGGTGAATTCCCTGTCAGATCACTTGCTCCATGAGAAGAAATATAAAAGCACGTCTTGCTTTATTTCAGTATCACTGGGTGATTTAATTCCCACTGTAAGGTAAGCGATCCTCTTCTGCTTTCAGTTTGCTATCAGTACTGCATTTTCTAGAATAAACTTATTTAAAAAGTCAAGTGTGTCTTTACCTGGCATCACACACAGAAATTCAACCACAGGAAGCTTGTGCATATTCTTATTAAATTCCCTTTAACCATCAGGGATCTCTACATGTACAGAGAAGAACTACCTGCTGAAAGCAAATTCAGCTTCCATTCCTAGTTCAGTAGAGCTCTACTATTAAAACAGAGAATGAAAATATTCAACTGTCCCTATGTCAGCTCTGTGAGCAACTTCTCTCTTTTTATTTAACACAACTTTGTTATTTTATCACTGACCATTACTAGTAGATAAAAATATGCTACTTCTAAACACATTTTCCCTCACTTTATTTTTAAGGAAAACAAGCTGGAAAGATTCCCATGTCATGGGCCTGTACTGATTCATTCACAGTATCATTAAAGGTTTGTTTTGTATTCTTGGACTAAGAGAAAACAAACACAAGGAAAGGCATCATGGCACAAATTCTGGTTCCTTTTCTGAATCTGCTTTGCCTTTGTCTATAGTCCACAGTCTCTGGTGGCAACACAAGCCACTGCTCCCTGCAGGAAATGTAGAACAAAAGCAAGGGTCTTGAATAAAATATTCCATGGGATTTTTTTCTGTTGCTTCCTAGTGGCATCAACTCTGTGTTTTCAAAGTAATCTGAAAGCAGATTTCTTTTAAATATGTCTTTAGGCTGCCTGTTTGTTTCCACTAAGAATTCTGTCCTTGTAACTGACAACTAAATGATATCCAACAAAAAACCATTTCATATCATTGTTACCTTAAAGCATGCTGCTGATCACCTAGTAGGAAAAAAAACAAATTCTACTTGCTCGGGTTTTTTTAAGTGAGAATTTCTGGCTACAGTTCTTTCTACAACACTCATTTGGAAACATATACCCACAGACCACCAGTTTGGATACCACTTTTTTTCTATTAGTTAACTCTTTCTTGGGCTACATTTTTTGTAGAATATTGTGTTTAAATGGACTTCATTTGTGACTGAATTCCCACTAAAATGGAAGAATACAGGGTATGAGAAGTGAGATTAATATATGACACACAGACAATTTGCTGACAACCTGATGGATGACTTGATTGCTGCTTTGGAGGAAATAACGTTACAGGACTAAATTCAGAATGTAAGTAAGCCTGGAGGCTGTCTAATTTACTGTGGCTTGCATCAATTCTAAGTAAAGACTGGAGGTACTGTGCATGTCAAACACATCTAGATCTTCCAAAAACTGACTGTTCTTAGTTTCCTTTAACTCTACCTGAAATTTCTATAGAGGCGAGGGCTATGTGCACTAACTTTTTTCTAAATTTACTGAATTACCTAATTTCTTGTCACAACAGGGAGGCAAATTTATGAAAGGCTTATGAACCAAACCCAGAGTGAAGAATTACACAGGGAATTGTAAGAATTACAAAATTGTTAATAAATGTATTTTAATGAAATTTCTAACTATAATTACAAAGAACTATAGAAGGAGGAAGAAGTCAGATGAGAAACTCTTGATCTGAAAATGGGAGCTGTACCAGAACAGAAAAAGAGAAAAAGAAGCACAGAGATTTGGCTACCTTAGTGATGAAGCTGTTGGTCTTTTGCAAGATTTGGCAAGTCTGAAACCGTGGTAAATGGCGGGTCATCATAGTATTACATGGCTTAAAACTTTTCAAGGCCCAGGCACCATGTATGCATGGATTTGTGAAATGCAGTGCATGGAGATGTGGGGTTGGTCTTCCCCAGAGAAGCCGACAAGCTCTGTGCACAGAAGACAATATTATCCCTCTCTCCCTTTGAAAAACCTTGGAATTGCGCACTCTGCCCTCACAAGTACCTTAAAAACAGGAATTAAGAGGAAGAGTCTTTTTGTCTGAGGCAAAATCCCAAATCTTAAATATTTGGACATCTAAACATAATTACCCCATCTCCAGCATTAATGAAAGTCAAGCCTGGGTGCAAATTCTCCCCCACGCAAACCAGACTTCTGCAACCATAAAACCCTGAATTATGTCCCTGAAACCCAAGGTCTGAGTCATCTGTGCTCTTATCCATTCAGGAGCAGAAAAAAGAAAATGTTCCTTAAAAAATATTCATCACCCCCAATGAAATGGTGTGTTTGCGTTGCCAAGCAACCGTGCTGCATCTCTGCACCTCTGAGACCCACGGGTCAAAACCCAATGTCAACATAAAAGTTTGAGAGTCCAGTCAGGATTATGGCACATAAATATTGATGAGGAAAAATGCAGAAGAGGGTGTATATCTGCAGCCCTGATTTTAGAAGTAATGTGGTTCCCAATTATTTTCAAAATTACAAGACAGGTGGGTTTCATCCTGCAAAGACTTGGTTATTCAAGAAGATATTTTGTAAGGATGTAGAAACACCTATGGGAACCCCCAAAAATTGGGTATTGGCCCTCACTGACATATTTCAGATGGAAGCAGAGCTGGTTTTCACCAGTAAGGACAGATATATTCCATTGTCTTCCCATGCAAATGCATTTTCTTCATGTCTTCTCTTGCTGAATGCTGTAGTGGCATGGATGGAGTGGTGCACTTCACTCGTTAGAGAGATGTATCAATATGTTCATTGATACACACTAGCAATTTAGCAAAGTTTGATAATAAATCTTACAGTGGTTTTACAGCATTTCATAGCATGGTACTACACAGCAGACAAGGTCAGCCAAAATGTTTAGGGAGACCCTCCTGTTGAGTTATGAGATTCAGAAATCCCTTGCATTGTAAATTCCTTCTCAGAGAGGAATCGAAGTGTGTCTTGGTCCAGACTTAGTCTCTTAGACCCAAACCTTAGACTATGGTTTATGTCTAAAGGATTATTTATGAACAAGCAATGCTTTATATCACTTGGATAAGATTTTAAAGCTTAGCACACTGATAATTACTTTCCAAGAATCTGTTGCAGCAAGAAATCTCTCAGCTCAAGGAATCTCTCCTGAAGGGGAGATTCTGGCATGCAGCCCGCTGCCATGCAAGAAGCACAATGGATCTTGTACTGTCCACTATTTATGGAGTTAGATAATTAACTCATCGTTATATTTGCATAACGAATACAGATGTTAGTTTCTTCCAAAATTGCCTTGAGCAGCACTATGTTTAAGTGAGCATGCTGCTCAAATTAGTCCTTGGCTGTTGTGCTGTCTCCCCTGAATCCAGTTTGAGTCATATGCAGCCACCACAGCCAGACACACCCACCAGCCCTGGAGGTCAGCACATGAGGGTTCTGGCAAAAAAGAAGAGATCTGGCTGGCAGAAAGGAGAATATGTTACATTTGGGTAGGGCCACGTTGTCCCAGAATATCAATTATTTCTGAGAAGAGATAGGCTGGACTAAATTACACAATTTCTCTGCACCTTTCTTGGGTGGCACTCAGAACCAAGGCTGAGCAAAAGGGAAATAAGGGGTAGATAGAAGAAGGGGTTGCTGCTGAGCCATGCCTCTGCCATGGCACTCAGCAGAGAAGCAGTGGCAGCCTGGAGAAACACCAGTGGCTGGGGGATAGGTTATGGTAAGGGGATATAAACCTGGTACCATTTCAATAACCAGTTTAATTGTCTGTCTTCCAGAACAGGCCTTGAAGGGGTTAAATGGAGATAAGGACTTCACTGGGAAAACCATGTGAAAACGGGGCATTTCTAGATATTAATTAAACACAAGGAGATTAGAAAGTCAGATCATTTAAGAGAACAGTGAGAGAGGAGAAAGCAGACTAACATATTCCTGCACTAAAGCTCCCAATGTTTGCTCATTGCCCTCAGGAGCAGCATACTGAACTTCACCAAGTAAAAGAATCACAGTGGTTTATCAGGCAGATCGGGTGCATTTTTTGCAAAATCTCACGAGCAAGACAGAAGTACGTGGGGGATTGAGCAGTCAAATAGAACAGCAACATCATGTCTGTCAGCAGCAGAGCAGGATTAACCAGAGGGGTGAAGATTTGTAACAGAGATCACCATGCGACTGGTACAGCGTTTGCTGTGAATCCAGAGCAGAAGCAGTGTGGAAGCCAGCAGAGTTGTTTAAAGAACCATGTGACCAAAGCTCACAGATCTCTGAAATAACAAAAAGAGAGGACAAGATGAAAGTTATGCAGGAGGCAGAGACAGTTCTAGAGGTAGAGATAGCCAACATGAAGGAAAAGGTGCTGGTCTCAGGGTCAAAGAGATAGATGTTACGTTTCATTTTCCAAATCATATATAAAATCTGTTACCAAGAAATGAAGTAAAGCTTTTAAATAGCATGTTTGCAAGTTCAAGCATGATCAAACACATCTTACGGTTAAAATCTAAATTACTGAAAAGGTTATTTGAAATAATCATGCAAGCACAAGAAGGCTATTAAATCCTTGATAGCTCTGACAAAGAGGGCAATAAGGGCATATCCAATTTGGATTACAAACAGTGAGAACTATTCTATTTTCTACTGCATTATGCATTGCCCATTATTTATTTCATTGAGGGATTGTAGCAAGTAAGTTTGTAGCAAAACAGGGGATCACTCTCCAGAAAGGGCTGTTGCTCTGGTGCATGTCACAGCATGTTTGCACATTTCTTGCGCTTCCTCATCAATAACCTCTTGTGTAATTAACCAACTCTGGTGAGGCATGTGCCCAAATTAGACAGCTTCAAAGGCAAAAAGATTTTCTTTGGTCAGTGGTTCCTAGCCAGTGATCTCTCCAGTGAAGTGAAAGCGCTCAACAGCTGAGACACAGCCGCTGAAAAGAGGTGTCGTGGCTGCTCCCCGGACATCCAGATCCACAAGCTCTTGACTTTAACAGTGAAGGGCCATATGAACAGGCACGCTTCACACTCTGCAGTGTTGTAACTCTTCATTTCCTAATTTTAATTCTCCCCCAAATTCTTCTGCCTGAGCAGAGGACCCCAGGAGGCAGGCGGGCAACATGGTCCTGCACACCAGGTTATGCTTGGCAAGGATCCTTCTTGGATGGCATAGGGGCTCAGAAGGAAATTAATTCTGTTCCAGCATTTGAGTAGGTTGTTGGCTACAGAGCACCTGGTTTTGTCTGCTTTTCCTCTGTCCCTTGTACACGTGTTCCCTTCTGCTTGTTGCTGAAGAAGGACCCTCAGTTTGCTGGCAGAGTTTGGCAGAGGTTGGTGCACTTGGGGCTCTGTATGGTTGTTGAAGAGCTGATGGGTAATGTAGTTTGGAAACTCATGGATTTGTCGAAAGACGGAAAAACCAGAAAGTCCTTAAATTTATACTCAGCCTGCCTGAAAAGGCAGACAGTGGTTCCCGTGGGGATTTCACATAGCCATTTCATCCCCTGGAGACACTGCCCAGCAATAGAATTACATTTTATTAAGTGCTTATAGTCACTTGGAGATGAGGGAGGAAAATGAAGCAGCAAGGTACCAGGACATTATCTGTGGCGGCAAGTAAAGGTCAGGTGATTCGTCCATGTCCTGGACAGTGAGGCATCATCCAGGTCTCAGCTAATGGAGAGTCACAGTGATCTCAGTGTTAGGAGCTGGCTGTTGGGCATTACAACTACAGAGGTGCAGCAGAAGCTGCTCATGCCCCTTATTCTTCCCCTACTGACACCCGGGCACAGCTCTGTCCTATCCAAGAGCAGCAGCCAAATGCCCAGCAGGAGCCCCTTCATGGTGAAACTATGTCAGAGAGCCACAAGCATCTGGTTACCTTCCCTCTGCAAAACTGAATATCACAGATGAGCTGATGGGAAAGACACAGAGGCTGCCCTGGTGCAAGAGTCCACCTGCTCTCCAAAGGACCCCATTAGAAATTTCAGAAAATTTAATAGCTTTTTGTCACTGGTTAGACAAATGTTGGGCCTCAAGTATGTCAAATCTAACACAATTGTTGTGGCACAGCTGTACCAGCACATCGAGTACAAAGCCAGGCCTGCTCACAAGTATGTGATTTTGTTTTACATTTCCATTTCTGTTATAACTTGCAGAAAGAGTGGGCTGTATACAGCTGTAGGGAGCAAGGTCAGCACCAAGGGAATAGACATCAAATATTCAAAATCATGTGGATATGAAATGTGCCAGCTTGGGATGGAAATTTCTATTTTGGGAGTATAGTAGAACTAACTCAAAGGCTTTCTGTTTCACCTCTTATGATCCACATATGCTGCCTTTCTTGATATTTTTCCTGCAGTCTGGTGTCCCCTGGAGAGCTGGTTGGGTTTGCTAGATATAATAGGTCAGACCTGAAAACGTATGTTGGGAAAGACAGGGTTTCTGCACTTCCCCCTATAAGCAAGGAGGTGGAAATAGGAGAAACTCTCAAGTCATTTACAGGGAAGCTGTTCTTCAGCAAGGCAAAGCAAATCTTGCAAAATATTTAGTCTGAATATTACAACAAATGTTCAGATTATTTACCTCCAACATACTGTCTCTTTTATCTGTTCCCCTTCTGCAAATATTCATAAAACAGAGTTTTTCTGGCACAGCTATTTACAGGAAGAGAATATCAATATAACAAGCATGAATATTCACATAGCGATAAAATTCTACATTTACAAGCACCAGTATGTACACTAACACATTTATTAACCACATGCAAAAATACTGCCTTGTGACTTATCTGGCCAACTGCAAACAGCTATTGCATCTTAAGTAATGAGGGTTCAAAAGGCACTGCAAGCGAGCAGTCCAAAGAGACAAGTCCATTAACATTTGTAGAATGCACTGACAAATGTGCAATTTTAATGAAATGGAATTGTGAAGTTATTTTTATTAATGACATTTATGAATTAGAGTGCTTCTGAAAATGCTGTAGCAGTAGAGAAAGTTGCTATCCCACATGCAGAGTTTATAGTGATAGAATAAATAGCTCTGCAATACTATATGTATTTTCACTTTGTAGCAGCACCTGTGATTAACTCCTTTCCAATTGTCAACAATGTTTCTTGTCTTGCAGAAGACACGGGTTCCTCCAATCTCTTAAAATGCCTGAAACCTCTAGTGCATTTTTAATATGAAGGATGGATTCTTTTTATGCTTTTTTAAAGACATTAAGGCATCTTCACCTTAATCATTACAGTATTTTTCTATAGTAAAAATTTTAAAAATGCAAGCAGGAAAATATTTTTAGCACTTAATCCTCAAAATGCTCATTTCCTTGGAGCAGGACACCCAAGGATCACTGCTTAAGAGTGATAAAGAGCTCAGTGCTAAGGATGCTATGATGGGTAAGGAGATTCTGAAGAAATTTTATATACAATTCTGCTATCATCCCTTTATTCCTTGATGCCAGCTTAATTCTCATCTGAAGTTCAAGTAAGAGCTCTAGCCGATAAAGACTTGCAGGGAAGGATTGCAGAGGTAAAGCTCTAAGGTACTGCATGTAAAAGACCAGGTAATTGGATGAAAAGTTTTAAGTCAGTTTTTGATGGAAAATTTAGACAGAGGTTCATATAAGGTGAATATATATGAAACCTAGAAGACTTGTGCATATATATTTGAGACAATATGTAATTGTATTTGGAATACTGTCAATATTTTTTTTAATGCTCCAAGACAGTAAACCTGCCTGTTCTTTATGCCAACTCTCAAAAAACCTCACCTAATATAAACACTTACTAGCTAGTTTCCCTTTAACCACAGCAAAACTAAATTTCACTTGGAACATGCTGTGGTTTCCCTCTCTGCCCATTTTCATCCATTAGTTTTCATGCTTCTCTCTCCTGAACAATTGACTGTTTTTCCCAATCCTCAAACCTCTTCACTGAGAGCAAGCTCAGCACGGGATCCCTGTTCCCTTGCCAATCAAAACATACATTCCTTTGAGCTTCATTCAGTAGTGCATGCTGCTGTATAATATTTTTAACTGCAATAATGCTGCATTGGGTGGGGAAGAGAATTAGAAGAGAAAATGTGTGAAAACTCATGAGATAACAACAGATTCATAGGTAAACCAAAAGCCACTCACACAAGTAAAGAAAAATAATTCACTCACTATTTCCCATAGGCAGGCAGGTGTTCAGCCATCTCCGGGAAAGCCAGGCTCCATAATGTGTAGTGGTTACACAGGATTACAAATGGCATCAGTCTGAACATCCCCCACTTCATTCCTCTTCCTCCATCTCTGTGTGCCAAGCACACTGTGGTATGCTGTGGAATGTCCCTTTGCCCAGATGGGGTCAGCTGTCCGGGCTGTGTCCTTGCCCAACTTCTCATGCACCTCCAGCCTCTCCACTGGTGGGCTGGGGTGAAAGGGAGAAAAGGCTCATCAGTGACTAAAACATCCCCGTGTTGTTCACACTGCTTTCAGCACAAATCCAAACCAGACCACCATACTTACTACTTTGAAGAAAATCAAGTGTATACTAGCCAAACCAGTAGAATAAGGAGGGGAGGGAGAGATTTTCCAGTACTTCAACCTTTAAAGAAACTTACTGTATGATTTTACTCCCAGTGAATTATTTTTTTCCTAAATGTCTCAATTCAGGCAATACAACTACTTATGCTGCTTCAGAGATAGGTCTCAGTCCCACAAAGTTTTACCAGCACAGTTGTATTTTAAACTTTGGGATAGCTTTGTAGTTTCTAAAGAGCATAGCTAGTAGGCAGCTAAGATGACTTACCTCCTTTTAGACTGAAAATACATAATTCCCAGGACTCAAGTTTGTCAAAAAAATACAGATGCCCATCTTGTCCAGTCCTCTTTTAGGATGATTTGGAGGAGCTTTTTATGTTTAGCTCAGGGACTGGAACAGTATGGAACAAAGCCAACCTTGTATCATGTTTAGAGTGTAAGGAAACATACCATTGTGTCCCACTTGCATCCAAATACTATTTCAGGAATGTCACATTGAGCATGCTTTCATTTTTAATTGAGATTTTGAGTTCTGAGGATTGAAGCTCTCAGCTAAGTGAGGTCCCTGTTACATCTATAAACAATTACTTCATCAGTATTTGCTTTGCCAAAGTTTTGCATGTCTCTTAATTTATTTGCAATCCTTTGAAAAGTGTTTATAACCTTAAACACTTAGATCCCTGGAGTATGGTGAAAGCAAATTCAATTGGGCAGAACTAAGGCTGTTTGCCAGGGCTCTGTAGAATGGTCTACTGAGGTTATATATTTTGCTCTCCTTAGTCTGTCTGTGATTTAATTTATTCCTGGCTTGCGTAGATATCCAATACTGTAACAGTGTCTAGCTCCCTGTAATAAATGCAGGATCTCACAGTGCTGCCAAACTTTGTGGCTCCCTCAGTGGTGATGAGGGGCTCATGTGACGGACAGAGGAATTTCACAACCAAGGTGTCAGTCTGTGCTGCCTCCTACATTTTGTTCAAGTCCCTTGTGATATGTAAACAGGGCAGAAGACGTCCTAAATTTGCTCCTTGTGCAGGACTGATTTTTTGAGAACACAGACTTGTGATGACTCTCACAGCTCTTCTTTCTGCTCTGCCGTCAGATTGTAGCACCAGCCACTGCCCTGGTATGGACTTTTGTCAACCAGGTGTGGGGGCTTGGTTCTATGTAAAAAAATATAATGAAATAGAAAGAGAGAAAAGTGGGTCAAGGTAAGGACGAGGAGACATCCCTTAGCAATTACCACTGTGGGCAAAATAGACTTGACTCGGAGAAAATTAATTTTTTACCAATCAAATTAGGTAGGGTAATGAGAAATAAAAGTGAATCTTTGAATGACTCCCTGTCAACCTTCTCTTTTTCCCAGGCATAATTTCAGTCCTGATTTTCTCTCCCTCCTTTCCCTGCAGCAGTGCAGAAAGATGGGGAATGAGGGCTGTGGTTAGTTCATCACAGTTTGATTCTGCCAGGAGAGGACTACTGCTCCTGCTCTTCACCTAGTGCAGCATAGGACCGTTCCACAGGGTGTAGCTCTTCAGGGAAAAACAGTTCCAACCAGGGTTCCTCCCTCAGTGGGTCCACAGGCCCTGTCAGGAGCCTGATCCAGCGTGGACTTCCCATGGGTCACAGCCTCCTTCAAGCAACCACCTGTTTCAACATGGGGTCTGCCACAGGCTACAAATGGATCTCTGGTCCTCCATGGGTTGCAGAGGCACAGCAGCCTCACCATGGTGTGCACCACAGCCTGCAGGGGAGCCTCTCTTCCTGAGCCTGGAGCACCTCCCTCACTACATTCTTCACTGACCTGCATGTCTCAACTCAAGAGCTGAGTATTCTTGTTCTTCTCTTCTGCTTGCTGTTCTGCAGCAATTTTCCCCCACCCCTTCTTAATTATGTAATCCCCAGGGCACTACCAGCATCATTGATGGGCTCAGCCTTGGACAGCCTTGGAACTGGCTGGCATGGGAGAAGCCTCCAGCAGTTTCTCACAGAAGCCCTCCATGTGCCCCAATACCAAAACCTTGCCATACAAACCAAATACACCATGACAGAATGGGACACATAGTGGAACCCTCTAAATGAAAACTATCTTTTTAAAATACAGCAATCCTACTGCTACAAAAGTTTGTAACATTTGTATCACAGTTTTGGACCTTCTGGCCAATTTTTTATATGCATGACAAATAGGTAATACTTCTTGGCCCATCTGAAAAAAGGATTTGCAGAATAGTCTGAAACTTGTTTGTGCACAGGAAAGAAAAATACATTGTTTTCTTTCTTCATAAGATCTGAAATGAGGAAAAGAATGGATTCCATAATTCAATAATGCATTATAATTTCAGACAAAAGGAATCTAGTTGTCTCTTGCTCTTCCTTTCTTAGAGTATTCCTATTTCTTCCTTACTTCTAAGAAAGAAATCATGTAACATGAGACATTTAGTGGTTTCTTTACAGTATATAGCACCTTTTTTGTTTGTTGGTTTGTTTTTTTAACTTTCGTCTTTTTTTTTTTTTTTTTTGAAGGCTGACTGATCTTTCTTTTTCCCTTCAGAGTTTCAGAGAAATAATTTCAGCAGAGTCTTTGCAGGAGTACTGTCCTGTATGTCTTTGTATACTCAGTCACATATAGTTTTGGTCCATTTCTCTTGCACACATGAAGTAACAGATAACTCCTGTTCCTAAGCACTCAGAACCCGCCAGATCTGTTAGCATCATCTTATTCCGTGCCACAAAGTGGAAAATGTTTCAGGAAAACTTAAGGAGGGTCCTTGATCTCATAGAGGGTAAAATATTAGCATCAAAATCCCATTACCACTCTTGCTCCACATGCATTTATTCCTGTCCTTGGTGTAGTGAATATCAAAAAGTTATCATGCACTTTGAACATGAATCTCATTGTGGACTGTGGCTGTTACATCAGCTTCAATTCAGCAATGACAAACCTTCCAAAAGACACTGGGGAACCTGGCTTCTATCTCTGCACTCTCTTACTGACTGTGATGGGTTTGAATAAATACAGATATTCCCTTTCTGTTAACTTCTCCATTAGCAACCAAAATCAGACTAAATGTGGGGAAAAACCCAAAAACCCTGAAGTAAAGGTGTGTATTTCTTTTCATTTGGCAGCAACCGTATCCTTCCACTCACATAATTTTCTGAGCAGTAGTTTCCTAGGGGAGTGGAGTAGAGACACCCTTGGCACAATCTCAGCACTGTGAGGTCAGGAAATGCCTCCTATTCTCCTGCAAGATGCAGGATTGAGATATGGAGAGACTAAATACTTTTTCTCCAGATAACAAGGAAGAGTGGTAGAGTGGGACACAGATCCCTAGATCAATGCCCTTCCCAGTGAAATGCCCTTCATGAGTGGTCATTCAAGTCAGTAGTGACTCCTGTTTACTTCTAAAATATGTTGATGACATAAAACTGCAGATTTCCCTCTGTCACTCATAATGCAGAAAAGGAGAATGGCCATTCATGCTGCAGGTGTAACAAGGTTGGAATGACAGTGAGCATCACCTGGAGAGCCAGGATGTGGTCATGGCATTCCTATCAGCCTCTTTCCAGAGAAGGCACTCAGGAGGGCAGATTTACAGGTATTTGGACAGGTCAGCAAAGAATTATCTTGCCTGTGGACGCAAGAAATATTAAAACATCTCCAAATTCAGTTCTTAAAAACAAATATGAAGAAAAATGAGCAGTATCAATGGATATACTGTGGGAAATACACTGAAATCTGTAATTTTTGTGGCAGCTGATATTTGTTATTAAAGCGCCCCCACAAGTCATGTTATATATTGTTAAAAAGTAACAGTTTTGTTCTTCTGTGGCATCAGCTGAAAATGAGGAAATAAATGGACTCTGAATTTAGGCTGAAAATACACTTAGGATGAAGGATTTTCTTTTGCTACTTCAAATTTTATTTAAAAAATAAGGGAGAGGCCAGTTTAGCACCTGAGGTTTCCTTCAGCACAGTTTTGATGTTTAGTACATTCCTTAGATAAGCTGGGAGAGGAGTACAATGTTGTAATGGCCTGCCTAAGGCCACAAAATGAAACCGTGAATCAAACTGGGTTAGGATTTAGGACCTTTTTGATTTCTAATCTATCATCCCATTGCCTGCAGGGGCTCTGTTGTATTTTTGGTGAGAGATTGAGAACTTCTCTAGATTAGCTATCATCAGTTTTTAAAACCTCTTGAAAATACTGTGCTACACTAGCACATTAGTGTTGTGGTTTCTACTATTTCTTGCTACACAACACCTCTTGCAATAAGTTTGTAGATTAAAGGATTTTTTAAAAGATTTCTTCAATATTTTTAAGTCTATGAGGAGAAATAGGAGTTCATACACCCTACCCTCCTACTAATATGAGTCAAATGTTTAAACACAAAATCTGGAATCCACGTATTTTAGGAAGAGCAGTACTGAATATGTGAAATTCGACTTTTATATTTACCAATGGATGCATAGAATAATGATGTCATCAGTCTTTATTTGATTTATAAAAGATCATTGGCATTGCAAAACCAAGGGTCTTAAGCTCTTATTGACTACAGTTGAAGTGAGAGCACTTAGGCTAGTACACCAAAGACACTTGCAGGTTGTGTGAAAATCACATGATAGTCTCAGTGCTCTTTTTTTTTATTTTTATTTTTTCTATAGTGGATAGGAGGGTACTCACTTTCAGAATGAGTGTAATATTTATTACACTTAAATTATATGCATCTGTCTCATATATTGCATGTTTTTGCAGTGTTGAATGGTTTCAGGCCACCATTAGACAGACATGTAGTCCTCTCTAATGGCTCTCCCTATAGTTATGTAGTATTATGAAAATAAATTCAAAAGCATGTTCAGCAGCCTTGTGCCTCAAAAATATATAGTGGCAATGCTTAACACTTTCTTAGTGATAAAACCTGAAACTCTGTTTTCAATAACAATAATTTTCCAGTAATTATGGTAATAATGTATGTATTTTACGTGTTCAATTTAGAAATATTCTTTTTTTCAACTTTTCTTTAGTCAAGAACTCACAAAAATGAGAGGATTTCATTTTCCCTTGTTGTTTTCTCCTACTTATCACAGGAAAAACAAAGGAAAGGAAATAATGAAACTGTAGATGAAGTTCTAAAACAGAATAGACATCCTGCTTTTCAAAACCTAAAAACATTGCTTCTACTTTTATTCTGTTGCATTCTAAAATTATTTTTTATGCTACCCACCACATATAATTGTAATTTGCTTTGTTGTTTTGATAAAAAGCTGTTTTTTCTTGATTTCAGAATTTTATTCATTCTTTCAAGGTCAATAAATAAAAAAGCAATGAGATCAATTATGAGGCAAAAATTACATATTCAATCCAGAATATAATAACTGGAGACAGGATGGGAGGACATAGAGTCTCAAGCTGCACCAGGGGTGGCTTAAGTTGGACATTAGGTGGAATTTCTTCACAGAAAGGGTTGTTAAGCATTGGAATGGGCTGCCCAGTGAGGTGGGGGAGTCACCATCCCTGGAGATGTTTAAGGAAAGACTGGACACACCACTCTGTGCCTTGGTCTAGTTCGCTTCCTGCTGTTCAGTCATAGATGGGACTCAACAATGGCAGAGGCCTTTTCCCACCTGAGTCTGTGATTCTGTGAACTACTGGAGGAAAAACCCAAAACACCTCTAGCAGGAATTTAAAGATAGATTGCAAAGCCCTCTAGTCAGGTCTTTCTCATATTATCAATTACAGGCTCTTCTGATGACTTTTCCATGTGGTGGAATGGGCCATTCAGAGGGTGGGTGGTTGATCAGTGTTGAACCTTGCATTTGCTGCAATATCTGCTGTGCAAAACCCAGCAAGAGATGTCCTCTGTCTGTCAGTGGGAAAAAAGCCCTCCATAAAACTGTCAGCAAGTGCTTTTTTCCATTGTCCCACAGAGATGGGAAGATCAAATCATGCCCCTGCACATCCCTCCAGAAGATTTAATTCTTGGTAGGGTCCAAGAATGGGCATTCCCTAAATGTTGACAACCCACTTCTTGGTGTTGGGTGTTGCAGCATTTCCCATAGTAAAAGCATTTCCCAGAGCAAACCAGTTCTGTTCCTGTTTTAGGATGCACACTGCTACCCTCTAAGCCTTATTGGATCCAAGGTGGAAGGACAAGGTAAAATCTTTGTAGCTTTACAAGGTGTCACATATGGCTGATGAATGAGATTTAGCATCCAGCATCCCGCTTGTGTTTGATCTACTGCAGGTACAGCCCAGCTAGCTGATCCATCATTTTCTGAGTCATAAGTGGTTGTTGGTTCATGCAGCTCGTGCTTGAAACTGAGGTTTCCCAGTGAGTGGTGACACTTGCTGAGCTCATGTCTGGGGAGATGCTGAAGGCAACAGTCTGAGACTGACATTTAATAATGAGCTGCAAATCACAGGTGAGGGAAGACCACCCATTTGGGTGATCTGTCACTGAAAAAGCTCTGTTTACCATTGAAGGCTGAGGGTGCTCTTTTTTTCCATCTCAGTTTTAAAGAAAAAGGGTTATTTTTTGTTCCCACTGTAACAAGGGCTTTGTCCTGATATATATAACGTAAAAAGCTACTCTTTCTTTTTGCTTTCACTGTTCAGTAATATTACTTCCATTGTCTTATGATGATATTCAATAATAGAGGCTACTAGGAGTTTTCTTTTATACAAGCTCAGCTTTGATTTATAGCACAAGAATATATCCATAGGTAGCTGAGGGTAAGTCAATCTGTAAGCACAGTAATTCAGGACGAAAGCATCGTGAGTAACTTGAGAAGGCTGAAATCTTTTTGATACTAACATAATTGACAACACCTCAAAAAGAGAAAATGGAAACATTTTGCACAACCTATTTTGGGAAATCTCTCCTTTCCCTCCCTCCATGCTCACACTAGGTTTATTTTTAAATCTGCAGGCACAGTAGTGCAATTTTCATCACTCTGATAGTCAGTGGCTGTGGAATGGCAATTTACATCACACTGGTATTTTGTCAGAAGCAAACACAAGTCTCCTTTACAGGCAACTTGCTCAATTAGCAAGCTCATATTTAATAACTTCCCTGCCTACATTAACTTGTGTATTTAAGATTTAATGCAATTTCTGTTGCAGCACAACCTATGCAAAGTCATTTAATTTACAACCAGATTGGATAAATAAATTACAGAAATCATAGAATTTTCAACTGCAAACACCATGTTGAGAGAGCATCTTAAGTGCTTTCTTTTGAAGCAAATCTCAGGAAAAAAAAAGCAAAGTACATATAAAGATTCAACAGGAGTTCTGCCTTCAGTGATAATTTAATTTCCTCTATTCTTTACAATTTCACTGTAAACCCTAATATAATAGACACATTTCTCTCTTACAGCCTTAAGGAAAAAAAGGGATTCTGACCTCCGAGGTCATCCCTGTGTGATCCAGACTAATAGATGGAGGCCATTACCATGGATACTTGATCCTTTGTGATTGGGGAAAGAGAACAACAGTCAACAGCCATGTTTAAAGCTAATTTTAAAGGAATGTGGAAACCAAGGAAAACTGCTGCAAGTAAGGATTCACTACTTTTGAGCAGACCATTTTATGATAAGCAAGGGGAGGAGATGCCAAGAAAGCTTGCTGACCTATGCCCCAGACTCCCCAGCTATAAGGAAAGTGTCCTGGCGGATGTTTGTTTGTAATGTCCCTACTCAGCAAGATGCTGCCCTGCTAATGAGCATCAACCCTGGCACATCACTACCCAGCACATCAGCACAACCAGGTGAAAGTCAGCCAGAGGAAAGCAGTCAGTGCCAAGCTCCACCCAGGTACCATCACTGTAACAGGAACAGAGCAAAACTTAATGAATCAGCCTGAAGTAGATGTAAATCTATGGGAGAAATCAAATCCAGTTTTCAAAACAATTTTTCTCTGCCATGTTGCCTTCACCTGCCAATCACAATGACTTTGTTATTCTAGGTTTAAACCTTCACTGTTTATACTGCATTTATTTTTAAAAACCATAGCAAACTAACAGAACAACAACAACAACAAACCCAAACAAAAACAACTGAAAAAACCTATCCCCCCACCCCCTCCCCACTGTTCTATAGGAATACATAAAATCTTTGTAGGAAACAATAGTGTGTTCCATCACCTTCTTTGCTTCTCTTTGTGGTAGGACAACACAAAGGGGTGGTTAGTTCTATTCATGTAGCAAAATATCATGAGAAACTCAACAATTTACAAGTGATCTGTAAGATCTGCAACCATCACTGTAAAAAATTGCCTGTATTCTAGCAATACTGACATTGTCTCATACAAGTTCACCAATATTTTTATCTGTTAAGTGTGTATTTAAGAAAGTTGAGGCAAGGGGAAGGGAGAAGAAGGCAGTCCTTTTTAAATTAGTACATGTAAGGAGACTAATGATAATGAAAAGCTACTTCCAAGAAGATTTGTTTGATGTGAGAGTGTGGTGCTCTGCTACTGAGATAAAAGTAAGATGATCATCTGGTTAAAAATGTATGTGAAAAATGTATGAAGGTCTTACATTAAATAAGTGAACTACACCAAAGTACAGAAGCAGCAATTTCAGACACTATCAAAGTCAGAAGGGAGCATTTAAATCAAGGCCAAAAGGATCTACATCTCTGTTGCCTTCAGCTTTCACCCATCAAAAGAGGATACCCTGTGGTGCACTTTCAAGGGAAACACACAGCAATGTTGTGCATTTTGTTACCTTTTTTGTTCATTTACCGTAACATTAAAAATAATGTTTATCAAAAAGAAGGAAGCTGGAAGTCCTGAGTGACACTTTGAATAGGATTGTTAATTGTAAATAATGGACCAAAACCTTATTTACTATTAAGCATTTACTAATGCTCTAGCGATACAAAGGGGTTGACACCATGGTTTAACATACATTTGCAATCACTCTCATCCTCTGCTTTCCATAGGGAAAAAAATCCTTAGAATTAACAGTAGAATCTTAATCTATTTTAGATGAGCTTCCAGCAATGAGTGGTTCTTGAATTGAACATGCCATTAAAAAAATCCCAGTTATAATAAACAACATTGAAACCTCTAAGTCTCAACTTCCACACATGCACACACAAAAAACCCCCAATGCTAGCCTTGAAAATAAGTGAGACTAACTTCAAAGTTACAGTAAATACTGGAAGTTCAAACTAACATAGATAGTTTAAATAAAGATATTTTGGCAGTGCAGATCAGAAATGTTCCTAAATTGTTACTTCTTTTAGGTTACATTTTGGTGGGGTTTAGTTTTGGATGCCTTAGGAGTTTGTTTGTTTGTTTGTTTGTTTTTCTGGTTGTTTTTTTAAACTAAGAAGCACAGAGATAAAATATTTACTATACCTTTGCTGTGAACATGAAAATTTGAGGTTTTGGAATAAATGGTCAAGGCCCATTGGAAGACAGTGTGTACATGCTTGTGTAGAATTATACAAATCACTCAATTTTTGTTAAAAAAAGCCCCAACCACTGAACATCTGAGGATATTTCAAGGCCAAAGATGATGTCTGCTGCTGTGTGCTTCTGCAGCTTCCTCTGTGTCAAGCAGTCATGTAGCTCTTAATCCAGGAGAGAGCTTTCTTTTCCCATCTTGCTAATGATCCTTAGGCCATGCCACCTATTATTTTCATTACTGATGAAATAACAAGTCCTTTTAACCAAGAAGCTATCAAAGATGTAACATGCACCACCATCATGAGAGCACGTACAACATCACTTGCCTCCTTTTCCTATATCTGTGTGGTGTAGATGAAGGCTATAGTTAGAGTTTGCTATTTTGCGACATAGTGTCTGAAATTAATTAAAGGTTTGGCACTTTTCATGTGTTATGCAGATATATTTCCCTTGTTACTACATTCCCCACCACACATTAGGTGTTAGAATGCACAGCACATTGCAGGCGAGATGGATGTTGTTTCTACAAGAATAAAAACTGTGAAATGGAGATTTTTTTAATTATTTAGAACAAAGCATATTTTTGGATCGTACAGCTAATCTATGAGACTCTCTTAAAAATAAAAATGCAACAAGTTATGCCTTATTTTTCTACTTATGCTGTAATGATTTAAATTTCTTAAAACATATGGTGAGAATCAGAATTATCCCTTCTCCACCTACTACTCACAATTTCTTGCCTACTGATTTCAGCACCTAATCTATGGTGCTAAAACCAATTAGTGATACATCAAAGGTTTTTTCAGTTGTAAGTTTGGGACCACTACAGAACATTAGCAAATGAGCTTCTCATTATAGGCAAAGTTATATGTGATCTTTGATCATGTGATAAAAGATACATTCAAAATACGTTTTCTTTGGCAAACTTATAGTCTCCTAATTGAGGAAAAAAAAGCTAATTATATAGTTCATTGCAAGGCTGGAATCTGCTGTAATAAGGATTGTACACAAAAAACAAGTTGTAAATGAGAAAGGCTAATTTCAATTTTTTTATTTTTCTGAAATTTTTGCTTTCAAAAGTCATAGAAGGTTGGTTTTCACAAATCATATGTTCTAGAGAGTGATTTGAAGTTCTAAGGTTGTTTCTGGATTAATATTCTGACAAAATCTCGGTCTCACAGATGTGCTTAACTTTTGGCACAGAGCAGCCTCACCCAAGTCAATGAAACTATGTCACAGCTGCTAAAACTAAGCATCAAAGCATAAATTAGTGAATGCCATGTTCTCCTGGAGGCTGGTTCCCAGTATGCTCTCCTCTTTGCATGAAGTGTATGGACCCAAAGCAAGTGATGAAATCGATGGTGAAGCAGCACATTGCTTTGGAGTTCAGACTACTTGACAGGCTATTCATTTTCTCCTGCCATTCCCCATGCCTCCACAAAGCCCTCCGATAGTCAGATTTAAAAATAACAAATGAAACACTGCCATTTGACATTAGATCCCCAGGAACACTTATTTATAGTCCCTTTCTTCCCCAGAGAGGTATTTTTTCCGTCCTTTGGAAACTGTGCCCGAGCCTGGCACATATCAGGCTGTGTTATGTTTGGCAGCGCATCAGAAGAGAAATAAAAACTGCTTGGAGCTACTAGGAGAATTAGATGGACTGGGCACATTTAGTGTGAGCTGTGGCAACCACATTCCATAGTAGGCTGAGAGGGATGGGGAGGCTGACAGGTCTGACCTTTGCTTCTTCCCTTTGCTTTGAAGAAATTGAGTTTGTCTTAGGACATAAAAAAGAAAAAAAGGTGAAGGAAGAGAAAGGGAGGGACATGTGAGAGGAGGAAGGAGAAGGAAAGAAAGAGGGAGAGAGGGAGGGGGGCAGAGATGAGGAGACAATCTTCTTTCCTTCTGCCCGTGAAATCCCTTAGTCTCAGACCAAGCTACTTAGATTGGCAACAGAGATAAACATTTCTATTTCATAGTCATGGAATCACACTGGAATTTCCAGCCTAAGTAAAAGCAATATCCAACATGAAATGATTCAGAGAAGGAAACAGAAGCCCTTTTGCTACAACTGTAACACTCTGCTGCAACAATTACAGAAATTTGTTGGAGAATTTTTCACTCTTGTGAAAAGCTTTCTAAACACTATTTGTAGGAGGTTACTCTATACTTTAGTTTCTTTGGGATAGAGGGCACAGAGATTTCTCAAACAGATAAACTTGGATTCTCATTTTAAAAATTTCTTATTTCATTGATGAAAGGACAACACCAGAAAAAAAGAAAACAGGATAAATTTTAAATGTACTGACACTTTTTTTTAGCTTGTGTTCTTATAAGGCTAATTTCCCTTTTCAGGTTTCAAACTATAATAGTACTCTTGAAAGCAGTTTTTGGGGAACCATCAGGTATTTCGTGACTCTTTTTCCTAACTACGTTTCCCACACTTGCACTGATTAGCAACACAGGATGCCTTTCACATAGTCTAATTTATGTACTAGGGTTCTTCAGGTCTCAGCAATTTCCAGAAAATACTCTCCCTGATATAATGAGGATCACCACGCTTTGAACATCACTGGTATATCCTGGTGAAGACTGCAGGTGAGTCAATATTGGGATCTTTTTTCTGAATTTTTTCTTCCTTTCTATTGAAACCCCATCACATGACTTCTGAAATATCTACAATAAAGCACAATTAAATAATCTAATCTTTTCCTCCATCTCTACTCCTGAATGGCAGAGAATAAATCTAATTCAAAAATTATTTCTGTGGTTCAGAGGCAGACACATAGATTTTTATATTCCTCCTCCTTTTTCAAGACACCCACTTCCTCAAGATTTCATTTTTTCTCCATGTGATAAAAGAATATGAAATAACATACAGTTTGGGGTTTTTTTTAGTTAACTCCTTTTGTTCTTAGTGCGCCTATATGACTTGAAGGTGAATAACAGCACAGGCCAAGAAAACAATTAATTTGCATCTCTGTATTGATTTGCCTAATTACATCTCTTTACTCAAAGCAAAGTTGTTTGCTTCGTCGTGACTGGCAAACCAGAGTGGTTTGTGCACTTGTTTTACCTTTCACTTCTATGTAGTAAATGATGTCTTAGGCGAGCAGGCTGAAGAGTATCCACAGGGCTCACGTGTATGTTCCTCATATGGAGGAAGGTGCCCTCTTGGAGTAGGTTCTACAAACTGAACTGAGCTGGAACTTGGCTGTAAGCCTAGGCAGCCAAGCACAGCTGAGCACCCAAGGAGCAGCATGCTTGCTGGCTGGCTGGAGCTGAGGAAAAGGTAAAAAAAATACAGCATTTTTCTTTACGTAAGAGAACTGGAGTCCAAATCTCTTTCAATCCTGAAACACTACCCTAATCACCCTGCTATAAAATCGGTGTTTTGGTTTTCTACTACTGAAGAAGGCTAGTTGTCATCACTAATGTATGAGGCAAGACCTTGTTGGTATCTTTAAATGTCCAGTGAAGCAAACAAGCAGAATAATTGTATCACCAGTGTGGGCAGAGCATTCTGATCCATGAGGGAACTTTACATAGCAGACAGGGAACCTGCCAGAGCACAGTATGGTAGTCTCCTACCCAAAGGGAACCATGACTTCCAGCTCTGTTTAACAAAAACTGCTTTCCAATAGAGGATTGGCTGTGTGGGGCATGGGCAGAGGGAGCATGTGACAGATGAGCTGGGCAGTTCGGCCAAGGCTGCACTTCTTGGGTGAATGACCAAGCAAAGGCTTTTTGCCTCTAGTTTTTGGGTTTACAGCTCCAAAAATGCCAAGAGGCAAAAAAGCCACTCCTGGGAATCTGACCTATTGCTATCATCTGGAATTTTCAAAGCCACAGTGAAAGGTAGTGACAGATCAGGATGCTCAGGTATTTCCATTCTTCCCTCAGTCACTCTCCACTGCCCAGTAGCAGTTCATGCTTCTGACTCATTGGATGTTGCTGCTATCTGCCTGGGGACCTTTTGGGATGAGATGACCCAACACAGCAGATAGTAGTTACAGTACCATGTTATTTAACTTCTTTATTCGGCAAATAGTTCAATGTTGCTGTCAGCTTAATTCTTTGCCACGAGAACAACTTAAAAATGGGATCTTAAAGGCCAAAAATCACTTGCAAATTGAAGTGTTTGTCTCTTTTCAAACCATCTGCCTCATATATTCAGTTTCTGTTTGCTCAGTTTTATAGGCGGAAAAGGAAGTCAAGAAATTCAATGACATGAACCACTCATGACCACTGTAATGAGGCAGTGTTTAACCAGCTCATAAAGTTGAACACAGCCTTAGCTGCACTGAAGTTCATTTTAAACCTATAGCTTGCAAACTTGGAAAGTATCCAGACTAGCCTTATGTCCTCATGTGAGAAATGGAAATAAAAATGTAATACACACACTCACACACACACA